>VSDK01029157.1:75210-145689 GCA_009767595.1 Symbiodinium kawagutii | reverse complement strand
GGAAGCAGGAAGGAGTGGCTGCTGAGGTTGAGAATGAGGAACGGGATGCTACGAAGGAGGCAAAGGATGAGACTGGTGAGGTCAAGCAGGCAGTGGATGAGGCAGATGAGAAAGGAGCCAAGGGTTCCAGCAGCGCCAAAGATCCCACCGAGGGAACTACCAAGAAAACCAGAAAGAGAAGCAAAGCAGGCAATGGAAATGGAGATGGGGAAAAGGAGACCTTTGCCAAACGACGCTGTCCCGGAACGGAGCTTGGTGCACACAAGTTCAATGCCATCAAGAATGCTTTCAATGCTCACATCAAGCCCCATTTGACCGCCTTCTCTCAGAACGAGGAGTTTAGATTTTTGTTTTTGCCTTTCTGGTTTGTGTTTCAAAATGTTCGAGTTCAATGCCAAACCCAATAATGAAACTTAAACTTGAGCATAGGTTTCAGCTTTATATTTGATCCATACTTGGGTACGGTATTTGGTGTAACTATAGTATAGTTTTTGAATTCTAAAGATTTTGAAATCGCCATCGAACGATTCGAACATTTGGGATACTTCAATTCTCACCCGCTTGAGAACCCATGACATATCTGTTGGTTTATTGTTTTGGGTTGTAATGTTGAAATCACGGCTATTCTGTGAGGCACGTGGGATATGTGCCCAAACAACATTAAATCCATTGCATGTGACCTAACAACATTCAATTCTTCAAAGCATTTGCCATTGAGTGGTTTGTCCACCCTATGCAGGACCTGTTCTGGCGCTTTTGCAATCAAGAATGGGAGGAAATGAACTTGACTGCCGATAACCTTCCCTCTTTGGCGGAGCAAGCCGCACAAAAGTATGTGGCCAAGAATATCCAGTGATGTTCTTATGCTCGAAGCCATAAGCTATTTTCTATCTCTGAGCTTGGTGAAAACCAAAGCTCCAATCTCATTTGGGGGTCGAAGCAAGTGTGTTAGTGTTAGCTGGCAGCATGGCTAGATGTGGCCCTGGATTCTACAAACCGTTTTGGTAAAGCAAAACTTAAATTGACGCTCGAGTCGTTCCACAGGTCAATTCCAATGCTGTTCCAAACATCTCCAAACACGGCTTCGCAGCATTGACAGGATTACACAGTCCAACATCTTGAGCAATAGTTTTGGGGCTATATTTTGCAACTGCCGCTGCCCAAATCACTCTTGCAACCTTTGCGGGAAAAGATGCTGCAGTGTTTCCCATTTCATGGCTGCTCAGCTTAAGAAATCAACTATTGATACAAATAGAATCTGAGTGGGTGAAGAACCCATTGTTTCAGAAACTTGTGGTATTTATACAATTGGTATTGTTTTGAATCGACGATCCCACCACCAAACCTTCCAAAGCCATTGCCCACTGGGCAACGGGACCAAAGATCAGCTCAAATCAGCTCGCTTCTGAGGCTGCACTCCTGATGGATGGTGCAGCTGGCGGTGCTGGGGTCAGGAAGCGGAAGTTCGATCCACGGAAACCACGCCTATCAGTCATGTTTATCATGGCTGGGTATACTTCAGTTCTGTCGAGTGTGATGCTGTTACAATCGTTGGCTTCATATGTTGCATATCTTGGATTCAGCAGGTCCATTTTGGTCCAAACCTAGGTAGTGACACCTTCTCATTTTCCCGGGATTGAACTATCCCTTTCCATATACATCGGGGCCCATGGTGGTACATCCCTCGAATGAGGGTAAACTGGCTCAACTGCTCAAATGCCTCAACGCGATGAAAGCGCCAAAGGCTAGGACAACCAATGCAATATAATTGAAACTCAAAACAAATTGAGTCAATGCATTCAGCAGCATCTATGCAATTGACATTTCAAGATCCTGCCCTCCTGCAGGTACTTCTTGGATGTATCATTTTGCTGGCGCTGAACGACAAGATTCCGATTCTCAACGAGGATGCTTCCGGATGGGGTAGTTTGAACTGGATGTATATTACTTATAAGTTGTGGTCTGAAATTTATGGGGGAGCATTTCTAGAACAATATGGCCATAGGGAAAAATATATCGATGCAGTGATTGAACATTGAACTTCGATACCCTGACAGGCTTATGATTTCGTCGAAATTTTTGCGGGAGAAGCGTGGGTCTCACGGTGCATGCGCAATGGGGGAAAGAGGGTAGCAAGCATTGACATCAACTACAACAAGGACCCTACCATCAATCGCGATACATGGTCCTCAGATCCCTGGAACCTTCTTACGGACTCAGGATTTGCGATTCTTAGTTGGTACCATTTAGCAACTTTTGCGCTTATAACTATCTGATTTTTATGTTATGTTAAAAAGTGTGGTAGCGCAACAATGCCCCCAAATGGTAACCTCCTGTAGGATAGGATTTACTGATGAGCTGATCCATTGCTTTCCCAGCACCCGAATTTATTCCCAACCAAGGTTAGCATTGGCCACCATTTTATGTTGCAAATGGGGCGAAGCTTTGGTGCTCCTGGGCTTGGAGTGCTCCAGTTTCTGCGGGATCAACGCAGGGACACATGGCAGAACCCCTTGGCGACCTTTAGGGAACGAACATCTTGATTCAGTGGCGAAAGGAAATATACTTTGCTGCAGGTATCTAGCCTTCAAGTTTTGGTGGGGGGATTTGAGGGGCATGCAGTTCACCCACGCATGTCAATAGTCCTGTATGGTTTCTATCTTTTGTTTAGTGGTCACATGTTAGCATACAAGTCTATAGATCTATGAACTATAGAACCAGCTTGTATAATCTTCATAATTGGAATCCGCTTTGAACTGGTTTGGTAATTTCAGATTTTTGGGATCGATCTTTTCATGGAGGTAACCTGGCTTCATCTGTGCACATGATCCCGTTCCAACCATCCGCTGATCCAGGTCCGTCCTCCTCATCTACACCATTGTTGCGATGTGCAACACGTTCCTGTTGGAGCAGCCAAACGCTTCGATGGTGCAATGGCATCCACGGGTGCTGGACATGTTGAGAAACATCGGGCAGGTGGGAGGGGAAACCAACAAACTTTCCCGCCAATTTGCTCACCAATACTTATAGGGATGGAAACCTCGCAGGATGCGAACCATTTCTTTGGGGGATCAATATATTAAGAATCATCAAGCATCTATACACATTATGTATGCATATGAATTATTGACTTCCTCTTTGGGGGCACTATAGCTGTAATCTGTATTATTTTTTTGAAAATTGTGAATGGGATTCCTGGGTCTGAAATGGTTCCAGGTCTACAGAACAAGTTGGTGGATGGGCTTGTACCGGGCACTGACAGCCAAAAGGCATATAGGTTGGTCCAATGCTTGGATTGTGAAACTACTGGACTGTGGTCGTCTTACTCGGACACGGGCCAAGCGGGCTGGACTTGGTGTGGCGAAATCTGCTGTTACATATATGAAGGATGGAAAGAAGAAGTACCATGGGACACCCCTGCTACGTCAAACAGGGTTCGGGCCTCAATTCAAATTTGGAATTCAACAATGCTATGCATTTATTGGTGCACATAACCAGACAATTGGTTTTGAATGTAAGTTTCCTTTCTCAGCCTTTTCGGGGAAATAACTCGCCAAGGACATACCCGCCAGCCTTTGGACGAAAGCTGACGAGACTTCACCGTCTCTTCTGCAAGAAGAAACCTCAGCCCCCAGGAGGAATGGCTGTGAATGATGGACTGTTGATCGAGTGGTTTCAAGCCTTGGACTGGGGTGACCTATGGGATGATGCTAGAATGTACAGCGTTCTAAGCTGGCTCCGGGGTTCCAAACACTTGAACCTTGGATCATGGCGGGATGCATTCCCACGGAAGCTCTAAGATTGAGCATTTCAGGAAAATGCGCTGGGAACTCGTGGAAGCCCTACTGCAGGTTGACCCCTTCAATTCCACCACTTTACCAGCACACAACAAACAACCACGGCAGTTTCATTGTACCCCCATGAACAATTCTTGCTATATAATTGGTTTCAAAATATCGATGACTGTTAAGGGAAATTTGATGAGGTCCAACCAAGAACACACATTATTATTTGATTCTAGTTGTGTGAGCACACTGCCCCAATTCCGTAATCAAACCCCATCCCATATCGTAAATTGAAAACAATTTTTTGGGTAACCTGGGGAGATTGTCCCAACAAATCCCGGACAATATCATCATTCCCCCTTTGTTCTGTGGGATGTTTCTTGTTTTGGTTGTCATTGGGAAACCATTGAGAAAGGGGCACGTCCTTATGAGTTGTGACTTATGTGACTCATTTTGACTCCATTCATGGGCAGGTCATGAAGTATCACGTAACATATCTTGGAACAAATGGTTGTTGAAACAAAGACTTACAAATTGACTGTCTAGCAAGTGTTTCAAAGCCAATGGGTCACAAATAGCAGGTTTGCTGGTTTTCCATACCTCATTTTGGTGATTTCGAGTGATTTTTTGCATTACGTAGTAAGTACGTAGTACCTACGTATGTTGACCCGTAGGCCCACCCGTAACCCGTAAAGGGACGTAAAAGTGCGTAATTATCCGTAATTTTCCGTAGGAAATTACGTAGTACATCCGTAATTTTCTTGATTTTGACATGTTTTTTTTAAGTGGTTTTTACTTGTTTTTGGCTGTAGTAGGTTACCTTCAGTTGGCATGGGGCCTTTAGTCAAGACTGTTGGTACTAAACTGGTTGATGTTAGCAATCTTGTCATCTCAAACCCAAACCTATTCAGCTCCATTCGGATCCAGGGTTCTGGCTCCAGCTTGCAGCAGCCTGCAATTCTGCAGCCTGGCATGGCTAGTCGGGCAACCATGCCTTCACGAACCTTTTCAGGGCAGGAACTTTCGGATTCCCATGGTATGCTCTTGAGAGCCAAAGCGGAGAAAGAGGATGATGACGAACTTCAACAACGGATTAAGGAGAATCACAGGGAAATTTTCAACTTAATATCATATCCCCAATGATATCTGAATCAACTCACTTACTAGCTGTATCTATAACTGCACTTTTGGGAACCATGAGGTTTCTCTATGTTTCATTCATATTGTTGGACAGGACTATGAAAGGCAGATTGGTGAACTGAAAGCTCAAGCGAAGGTGGGATCGAATGGATCAAATTGCCGTATTGAGTGCTGCTCATGTCTCATAAAATCTTTCATCGGCCCCATTGCTTTTGGATATCCCTTCTTGACAACAGGTCAAAGCAGCAAAGGCCGCTTCTGAGATGGAAACACAAGAAGTAGCTTGGAATATTTTCGACAAACGTGATTGTGTTGGGAAATCAATCTTTGGATCACACCATCTTAGGCAAAATCTGCATGCCTACTGATCAGGCATCTCCAGAGGAATTGAATGCTTCAAAGCGCCGATCTATCAAAGCCAAAGTGGAAGCACCTGATCCTAAGCAACCCACTCTCAGACAGTTTGTCAAACCAGCATCAGTTTCGCCAGCATCAGCTACGCCAGCATCAGCCAAACCAGCACCAGCTCTGCCAGCCCCGCCTGCACCAGCCAAAAGGCTGAGCTCGGAGAACCCTCGCGCAAAGGACAAGGGTGATGCCAGCCTGGGCGAGGTGGACAAACTGGTGGAGGCAGGTTGGTATGGACATAGTGGTGCATGCCAATGCATATTACAAGCATGCATGCAAACACATGTATCATGTTTAAAAGTATTTGTTGCTTGTTTTTTTTGGGAGGCAAACAAGAAATTGCAAGCAGAGCTAGCACGACTTCGACAAGAAAAGTTTGCCAAACGACCTTCTTCCTCTGACCTCCAGACGCCGCCGCCAAAAAATCGCAGGGTCTCCTCTGCATCAGCACCCAAAACCAGCAGACACGTTTCAGACTCTGATGATGAAGCAGATGAGAAACCTGCAAAGCATGATGATGAGCTCCCCCCTTTGTTTGGCGATGATGATGACGATGAAGATGAGACCGATGAACCACAACCTCGACCTGGGGGCAAAGTTGAGAAATCCAAAAAGCCTCGAACTGCTGAGGCGGAGGAGCAGCGTCTCCGCCGTCTCTGTGAGGAGAAACCGTCAGGCCGATGTCATGTGACGCCAGAAATTCATCAGCAATGGGCTCGTGGTGGAGCATCTCGTGCACAACTCTTGGAAAAGCTCCGAGAGGTTGATTTCGACAAGGAGATTATTTGTGTTCTAGTTCAACTGAATCTATTGTTTGAATGTTTCATATTTGTTACTTCTTCACTTAATGCCTTGGTTTTGTGTAGGATGCCTTCATTGCTACGGTGACCAAATCTGTGGACAAGGTCAATTCCCAGAAACGACAGCGGAGACGGGCTTGGCTAACCGTTCATGCTATGAAGACAAAGGAAAAGTGGTCAGCGTTACTTGCATGAATTTAACGCAAACATGTGGATACAAAAACATAGACACACACATACACCGAGATACACATGTACAGGTCCCACATGCCAAACACCCATGATCAATTAAGTTGCTCTCAGGTCCTATGTGAAGGACGTTGTGAGCTATTGTGAGAAGCACGGTTTGGTCAAGAATCTCGTCCTTGTCGATGCATGACCGATTCCACTCACTTTAGATGCAACATCTTACTGACATGTTAGTTTATCATCGCCCTAGGAAGGATCGCTACAACCCAAAGATTTGTAAATATCACGTCGTGGTGGATGAAGAGAACCTGGATGAAGACGTCCATGAGGAAAGGGAGCACCGTGAGTCAACCCAGGCCGAACACAAAAACAACACTGAGTGATCACGGAATGTGAAGAGTCACAATCCTTTGATTCCTTTGATCCTCTCAGTAGGCATTTCACTCTTGAGGCCCTTAACAAGAAGGTGAAGCTGGCCAAGGTCGGAAAGAGCGCCCCAGAACCGGAAATGCCGGTTTCTGATGAAGAGGGTTCACAGGATCAACCGGTGGCTGAGAATTCTGGCAAAAAGGCCGGGCCATCAAAATCACGTAACATATGAATTCCTGGTAGGTAAATGCAGCCTCATGCAACCGGTGTTTCCTTTTCCCCACCTTTCCCATGACTATCTTCTGGTTCCTTTGGAGGAGTTGGAGCGGATCAACAAATTCGGAAACAGTTTGTTGAGTCGATCTTCGAAGCTGACGGATATGGTACAACAGTTGGAGAACGAGATCAAAGCCTGCAAGGACAAGCCGGATGCCCCTGATGTCACCCGAGCTGAAAAGTAAGGGGCCCAGCTAGTCTTGACCATAATCATCCAAATCAATTTCAACAGGAAAACACTTGACTTGATGCACTGTCCTCAGCACATTCCCCGCCCTGGCCACCCAGCTGTGCCTTAGGGCAGTGAAGGGTCTGGATGATGTCATTCAGCTCCTGGAGCAAGAGTACGAAAAGGTTGAGGCATGCAAGGCGGATGTTGCTGACTTGGCTACATGCGCAAATGATGATCCTGAAAAAGACAAGTCACTTGAATCAAATTATGATCATTCCAGAACATCCATCACCTTGGATGTATCGATCGAGTGTACTAGCTTGTACATATCTGCATTGCACCATGTTTATTATGGCCAAGTCATTGAGCTTGACGTCAAAAATTAGATTGAGTTCGGCCCAAGGATGATCGAAGCTATCGCTAAGCGGGTGAAGCAAACCACCGTGGCGTTTCTTGGCTTTACTGTCCATCATGTTTTGTGGTTGCCTAATCAACTCCAAATCGGTGTCAACCCAGGTGTACGAAAGTGACGACTGCTGAAACTACTGGCAAGAATCTTGATCAAATTAGTCAAATTCAAACTTGTGAGCCCTCATGTCAGATTTCGTGGCATCTTCATTGGATTACACCATAGCTATAGCATTCTAAAGCTTCATGATTCCTATGATGAGGAAAGTCCTTCGTGCTTTGAAGAGCTCTCGGGATGAGTGAGGATCGTGAGTCCTGGGGTCCAATTGGGACCCACATGTTGCGAACTTTGTTTCCACAGCCCAGTGCAATATCATTGGGTCTGTGGCTGATGTGACAAACCACTGAGTTTGAGCTGGTCTGTGGGGTAAGCAGGCCTACAGCTCATGTAGTGGCAATCCGAACATGTGCCAAACGTTAGCGACGACAAATAGTGCATCAAATTCCAGTTTTGCCATGCAGCTGATAGCAACCCAACCCCCATCAAAACCCTGCCCCCATCAAACGTCCGATGGGGGTGCTTTTATCCCATGTAGAGCCCAGCACATGCCAGGTCAAAGCGAACCTTTGGGGAGCCTCTTACAAAATGCAGCCCGGCTCATTGCCAACGGAGTTGGGAACCCCAGTCTCCGACCGTCTGCCTGGATCAGTCCTGGCTTCCTTTGGCCCAGAAGTGTTGGTCTCCTTTCGCCCAGTCGCTGCAGTTTTTGCTGATCTTTAGTCGTCTTTAGAGCTACTGCTTTCGTGGACTTCAGTGATTCTTGGAACGAGCACCCTTGCACTTTAGGATATATTTGAAAAAAATCAATACACCATTGATCTTCACTTTGGTGGGTTTTCCTGGTTGCACAACTATTTAGCTTCCGCCTCACACCTGAGCCATGGCTGATTCCGATGACGATTTCCTCATGGACCTACTTTCTTACGAGTGTCCATTCACTGGGAAGAAACGGACTGCAGGATGTGGAAATTTTGATGACATTCAAGAACACAAACGCCTGAAGTTACTTGTCATAACCAATCAGTTTGAAATTCAAACTTCTGATTTGGTGGTAGTTCCTTTCATGACTTGTCAAAACTTTTGTCCTAGGATTGCAGAAGACGATCCCCCGGTGAAACAGATTGAGGATGACTGCCCTTACATGGAGTACTTTTCAAGGTCCACAATGAGCCACGATATTGGTCATGTTGCCCGTCCTTTGAGATCGAAACCAAAAGGATGTGATGTGGAACCTTGGTTCAAGGATCCAAGTCAAAAGGTCAGCATATGTCAGCATGCAAACTGTTTTGGAACCTGTCTAGATGTTTACCATCCATGTTTTGGTGCCCGTCAGGATCCATCTGTGGTGACTTCGCAACTGATGGCTATTTCGGAAGCGTTCAAGACTGAATCGTTTCAATGGGATGTAGTTCACTCTTTAGGGGTTTTGGACCGAATGATGAAACAAAGTGCTCGATGTGTCACAGCTGGAAAATTGCTGGAACACTGCAAGAATCAAATCACCGCCATTAGAGAATCAACTGGTGGTGTGAGGCTTTGCATTTTCAAAATTGGGGTGACAACAAACCCAGTTCTTCGCTTTTGCAGCTATGTCAAACAAGGGTTTCAGAAAATGTTTGTGATGGCCACTTCAAATAATGTGGATCAGATCCACATGCTTGAGGCTGCATGCATAAGCGAGTTTGGCAAACATGTTGGCTGCAAAAATGCAGCCAATTCAGGGGGTGAAGGGGCACTACATCGAAGAGATGTGTCGCCACCGTTTTATCTTTATGTTGTTGGGGGACGTGCTGATGAGGGCCGCTGGCGTCTGTGATGTATGTCATCAGAGCGGGGATGGAAAAGGGGTGATAAAGAGTTGATACCTGTGAGCGGTTAGCAGTCTCAATAATCAAGAATCTGAATCTGCCATTGCCTTTCATCCTAATCACTTTTCCTTCTAGTCTCAATTTAAATCCTTCCCACGGTCTTCCTTTCTTTCTTTCTTTCTTTTGGATCTTAGGGCGCTCTTTTTTTGATAGTTGTGATGATTTGTTCGGGCGCTCAGGCCCCATGCTCTTCGGTGGTGGATTTTGCCAAGGCAGAGGTGGCTGAGAATCGCAATGCTTCCCGGGCTATGAAACAACTAGCTGCTGTCAATGACACTGATGCTGAAGCTGGTGTTCACAAAGTCTTCAAAGAACATGGGCTTGTTCCTCCAGTGCAAATTTCACAAGTTGACTTAGGGTTTCCTACCTTGCGTCAATTTCCCATCATCAAACTGCGGGATTGGTGCCAGTATTTGTTGGACTGTGGCCTCCTATGGCGAGTGATGACGGGATGTCCTACTTTTGAGAAAATGAATTTGGTGCTTGAAGAGTTCTGGAAACGAATGAAGATCATAGTTTCGAACCACGGAGTTTTTCAACTAGCTGAAAATGGTACCTTGGATCTTTCTTGCACAGTGCCAATCTACTCTCACACCGATGAGGGACGGTCGCAGAAGAAGGCTCCCATCTTTGTCCTTTCAACACATGGGGTCCTAGGCAGGGGAACCTCATCGTTTCTCAGAGCAGGAAGGCATCGAGCTCCACTTGTTCGCAACGGCATGGGCATGAATTTTGTTGGCCATCCAATGTCAACACATTTGGTGTTTGGAACCCTTCTCAAATCGGTGGCTGACAAGAATGTGGGCAGTTTGGACAAAATTTTTCAGTTATACAGTGAAGATGTTGAATCCCTTTTGTTAGAAGGTGTTACGAGCAAGGATTTGTCCAAGCAAATTTGGGTGTGTCATCTTTCCACAAAAGGGGATCTACCTGCACTTCAAAAAGCAGGAGGACTGGTGAGAAACTTTTATCGGGCCCCAAAGGCCAAGGCCTCAAAGAAGCCATGTGGTGGCATTTGCCACTTGTGCCTCGCTGGAAAGGAGGAGCGTTCAGCAAACGGGGCATCCAACAATTTTTCACCTCAACCCTTTGAGGATTTTGGACTGACCCCGAAGTGGTTCAGCACAATGGGGCAAGAGCTCCCTTGGACCCACCCACCAAAGATCCTACATGGGGTTCCTATGGGAGGGCAAGATCCAGCATCTTTCTTCAGGCCAGACATATGGCATTCCTTCCATCTAGGAGTTGCCAAACATTGGGTTGCCTCATCAATCGTTGCCATCATTGAGAACCATGATATCCCGCTTCCTTCGGTGGAAAAACGATTTGAGTGGCTCGATGCTAAGTACAAGGAGTTTTGTCAAGCGCATGGAAAATGTGGATGGGTGAAAAACATTGACCGAGACTTCCTCAACTTCCCATCTTCAACTACTACTCCTATTGGGAGCTGGAACAAAGGCTCCACATCGACCCATTTAATGAAGTTCCTCGAGTGGTTTTGCACTTCCTACATCACAAACAAGACTGAGCATGAGTTGCTGAAAACAGTTGATCCTGGTACTGAATTTCACTTAACATTTTGTTTTCAACATATTAAACCCTTTTTTTGGTATGGTATGGGTGAACAAAATGCTTTCCTTGACATAAAATCTCTTACTAAGGATGTGGGAACGAAAGCGATGAACACAGCGCTTGTTGCGTTGTTCAACTCCGGCTTCTGGCTGCGAACTGATGTGGCTACAAAGATTGCTCACTGGATAGTGTATTTCCTCAAGCAATATCAAAAGGCTGCACTGTTGAGCTTTCGTGCTGGTAAGAACCGGTACGCTCTGATCCCAAAATTGCATTTCATTCACCATGCTCCGATTGAAATGCTGGAACAAGGTCGGATATCCAAGTGGGTTGTCAACCCATTAGCAACATCATGTCAGATGCAAGAGTCCTACATCGGTATGCCTAGTAGGGCTAGCCGCCGTGTGTCAATAAGACAACTTCATCTTAGGACTATTCAACGTTGCCTACTTTTAAACCGTGACAGCTTTGAAAAAGCTTTGAGAGATCCCCGTGGGATGGATGCATACCCTGACTCCCAGCAGGCTGCCAGCTAATTTCAAGCAGGAAACACAGCTTGATGAACTCCAGGTCCGAGAAGCCAAAACATTTGGCATTTGGAACGCTGCAGCTGCGGGTTGGAAGGAGTTGATGGGATCACATGCATGTATCAATGGATGATATTCTCAATTATATCGGGGTATAGGATCATTTCAATCCAAATGTTATGATTGCATATTGGTTATACTTAGGTTTGTGGCTTATGTAAATGAAAATCAATGATAAGCTATGAAACCCAAAATTCACCCCAAAGCCAAAAAACCTGGTTTTTTACATAGGGCCGTAATTCTGAACAAGGTACCGTAATTTTATGAAGATATGGGTAGGACATGAATTGGAGGGACACCCTGGGGCTAGGTATATATTCTTAAATCATGGAATATTTATGGCCTCATATAATGTCGTACGCAATGATCTTTGCCAGGCTTGGCCTGGCCACTGTAGCATACTATAGCTGGCTGCTGCGCCCTTGATGACTCATGAAGACCTGGAGCTATGGGGTCTCACATGGTTCATTACCAAGGCAGTAGCCCCAAAAGGCCCAAGGGCTGCCCCAACCTGGGCACCCAGAGTTCCATAGCGGGAACCTGATTGAGGACCTGGAAGTTAGGCGTCAGCCGGACCCTGGACATCGACAAGGTTCCACTGAATGCTCGAAGACTTCTACCAGTAAGGCGGCTGTGGCACAGGGATCCTCAAGGCTGCAGCGGGATCAACCGGTAGGATTAGTCTATTGAGATCTGGTATCCCAAACGCACCGAATGGAAATCTTTGAATATAGAACTTCTCTAAATTTGAGGGCTTCAGTCATGGATAATTGGAGACACCTATGGCGTCCCCACCAGAATCACCAGCTGGTTCGACAAATCATTTGGATAGCCTACAACTCATACAGTAAGAAGAGCTGTCACCGTTCTTCCAGGTGGGGGTAGTTCTACCACCCATATCTGGCTGAAGTCTCCAACTTTCCAATCGATGGTTGTTGACAATGGCATCGCAAGCGATGCATGGCTCTTGCAGGCATGGTTGTTGCCATGACAAATTTCCAGCGAACCAAGCATCATTAAGCATGGTTCATTTTTTTCTAGTAACCAATAACCGGCATTGGTCATTAGGAAGTTGTTGTTTCATTTCCTCTTGCATCACTTCGTTGGAACAGCCCAGCCACGTCTTGCCGGTGCCATCACGCGTCGCAGCATGGGAAAGGCCATGGCACCGCTGCCGACCACAGCTGTGAAACGCGGAGTCGTTGCCAGCGTGGCTGCGGGGGCGCCAATGAATCGTCCTCTGCTAGTGGAACCTGGTTATATAACTGAGCTGTGAAACAAACCACCATCAACATCCGTCAAGCAAAACTGTTTAGCTGAAAGGTTTGAGCTGTGAAACTAACCACCATCAACATCCATCAACCACAAATAGATGGGTGCAACTGAACCATCTTTGGAGGACCACCTACAAGTACCATCCCCATAATACCCACCAGTATCCATCAGTAGTTTTGCGATGGGGACGAGGTGGCCAGGGAGTCACGCAATCTAAACACCACATGGCTGTGGGTCAAAACCCCGTACCCCTTGTTTCCCTTTCATTTGCCATGCATTGTTTCCCTTATTGTTGTTGGTTATTATCCCCATTATATCCCATTATTGGTTGGTTAATATTGACCCATCGCACATGAAGGTGGAACGACTTCTGTTGCTACCAGTTTGCTGCTGAAGCGCCAAGTCCCGATCAAAAAAAGGTCATTCCTAGCTTGTAGCCTCCGGTGGAACATCTTGAACAGTCACACGCTGCCACCTCAAAACGGAGCCCGCACAGTAGGCAATCGGCCCACTTGATGGCTCATCCCAGTTCGTAGCAACCCCTGATAAACTACACCAGCAACCCTGGATTTCCACGTGGTTTTCTTTTTTTCTGACAATCAAAGGTGCCATCAACATGCCACGTCAGCTGCAAAAGATTACGGCAGCTCCGCGACAGCGAGGCCCTGGTGGCCAGGACCTGCCCTTAGGGCACCAGGTCCTGCAGTTGGAATTTTTCTTTCACGGCCGAGCGGTCATTTCCATCCACTTTCAGCACTTCGCCGCTGGCCCCGAAGATGAGTTGCTCTCCATTGCCCTTGCAACCAACATGGCTTAAGTCCGTGAAGCTGGCAGTCAGCACTGGCTTTGCCCCGGGTTTCCACGAGGGAACGTGGAAAAGGCCCCAGGCGTAGAAATCATCCTCGCTTTTGGTCTCAAGCGCTTTCTTCACAATGGCCCAATCTCCTTGCATTTTGCATCCAGGTTCTATGGGATGGTCGGATTTGCCCGCAAAGTCTTTTGCAATCTCTTTCAGCCTTTCCTCGGACATCTCTTCAGTCAGCGATGGGGCCAGAGATGCTTCACTGAGACAGGAACCCATGAGCCAAACACTTGAGCTGAAATAGCTACGGTGGATTTCTCAGTTCTTTTTTAAACATGCCGATTTTCCAGTTTTTCTGTGTGGTTTTCCCTATAAAACATGATGATTTTCCAGTTTTCCCCATGGTTTTCCAAGGGTTTTCCCAGGGTTTCGCTACAAAGTGGGCCCCCAACCACCTATAAGTTGGGTTATAGCCCTTATAACTGGTATACTTAACCCTAGTTAGATCAGTTATCAACCGGTACAACATGGCTTTTCCCTATAAAACATGGCGATTTCTCAGCAGATTCCTGGAGACCCAGCGGCTCCACCGCGGCGCATCCAGGGCTCTGCAGCTGAGGTGCGGCCACTCCACTGGCGAGGCTCAGGGTTAAGGTGATGCAGGCGGCCATCACGAAGGGCAGGACGTCCTGGGAGCGCCAAGTGGAATGAGGAATGAAACATGAGTGGGAAGGAAGAGTTAATATTTTTTATTCTCACTTCACTAGCCTGCGGTCTCGCGGCTGCAGTGGGGGTGGTGTTCACGGCCACTGCTAGACTAGGGAAGGGTTAATAAAAGGGTTAATAAGGGTTAATGAATCATGAATAGTAAGGAAAGGCTAACATTATCATGAATAATAGCTATGAAGGGGTAAAGGTAATAGCCATAGCTATGATTAATTAATGAATAGCTAATAGAATGGTTAATAATCATGAATAGTAATGAAAGGCTAATGGATGGTAATGAGTGGTTAATGGTAAGGAATGGATAAGGAATAGCTAAGAAATGGTAATAAGCGATAAATAGTTCAAATTAATCATGAATGGCTAATAAAATGATTAATTAGTAATGATGGTAAATTTGACTAATAGATATGAAAATAGCTAACAAGGAATGGTGATGAATAATAAATGATAAGTAGGCAATAAATAACTGGTAATGAATAGCTAGCAAAATGATGAATAAATGGTTGATGGAAGGTTAATGAAAGGTTAACGGATGGTAATGAGTGGCTAATGAATGGCTAATGAATGATTAATTGATGATGATGGTAAGGAATGATCATGTAATCATGATCGATTCATGATGGTTAGGAATGGCTGAGAGATGGTTAATTAATGGTTAATGATTGGTTAATAAAATGCTGAATAAGTGGTTAATGAATCAACTAATAGCTAACAAAATGATTAATACATTAATCACTTATGAATAGCCAACAAAATGATGAATAAATGGTTATAAATGATTAATAAATGGTTAAATGAAATGGTCAGCTAACCAAATGAATGATTAATAAATGGTTAGTGAATGGCAATGAATAGCTCACAAAATGATAAATAAATGGCTGATGGAAGGTTGATGAATGGTGAATGAATGCTTCATGAAGGAAAGGAATGGCTGATAAATGGTTAATCAATGACTTAATGATGGAAATATGAATAGTAATGCAGGTAAGGAATGGCTAATAAATGGCTAATACATGGCTAATGACTGCATAATCAATGATGATGGTAAGGAATGATCATGTAACCATGCTTGATTCATGATGGTTAGGAATGGCTAATGAATGGCTAATGCATGGCGAATAAATTGTTAATAGATGGTTAATTAATCATGATGGTAATGAATTACAATGTAATCATATGTGATTCATGATGGTTGATTATAATAATCGTCAATTAATCATCACCCATCATGAGCCAACTGGTAATGATGCTTCATGATGAGTATAGTTGGTTAATTAATGGATAGTTATGGCTAGTGGGTTAATGATGGTTCACGCTGGCTAGGGCTGGTTAATGATGGTTGCCCATTCTGATAAGCACCATGAACATGATGGTTCATGATGGCGGTCAATGATGGTTGCCCATGGTAAATGATGCTTACCCATGCTTGCCCATCGGTGACCATGGTCAATCATGGTTGATGATGATGCTCAATGCTCAGTGATAGTTCATGATGGTTATGATTGGCAATACTGACAGCTCTCAAACATCTTCATTTGTAGGCAAAGATCCCACCATAAGAACACTAGTTCAGTCCTGATCTGGTTGGTCGTTTCAACCCCTACGAAAAATAATAGTGTTATTAGTCAACCAACCATTTGTTATCATTACTAGGGAAAATGGAAATATTCCAAACCACCAACCAGTGATGTTCACAAGCTTACAAGATCATGACCCACGGCCATCCTTTGCCGACAACTCAGCAGTCCTGCAGTGTCACCAACTGCGGCCTCTCAAGCTGCGAGCAACCACACCAATACCCAAGGCATACCACCGTGCCCTGGCTGGCTATGGCTGGCTCTAAACAGTGGTTGTATTCTTATAAAAGCTGGTTTTGCCAAGGTAACAAGAAGGCCAAGCAAAACCAAGAGTCATGACATTCTGTAATCTAGCTAGATCAACGGGATTAAGAAACCACAAGTTAGTGGAAGGGTACAAGCTGACCAAACCAAGGAGGGCTTATATGGTATTCATCAACCAGCTGCAGATGATCCAAATTGCGCTGATACGATCTCACATGATTATGAGTATCTATACGTTCTTATCCAACATCAAAAACAACAAGCAACAAACCCAATGAAAGTGTTCGTGTCCATAGTTCACCAACACGGTGGTTTTAACAAAACTATATTTAAGACTGTGGGATAATCAACACTGAGTAGCGCAACAACTAGCAGAAGCCGGTGATCAAAGCACGGCCGTGCACTGACACAGTGGGGTTACCCTCCGCACCTCCAGAATTCTTGGTCGTGCTCCTGGCACCCAATGAAGGTCGCTGCTGAAACACGGGTTGAAGCACATTGCCACCCCGTGCAGTGTGGCTCTGAATGTGTGAAGTGACGGGCAAAACATCATCATGACAATGGTTAACAAGTAGAATCAGCAACGATCATAATATATAGGCTATCATATAGGGTAATGATGGGGAATTCGTGATCACTGACTCAAGGGGTCCAACACCAACCTTGGCAAGCCGGTTCGCAAATGGACCACCAACAATTTAAGGATATATATATATATATATGTATAGAGAGAGAGAGAGAGAAAAAAAAAACATTTGCATAAATCTATTCGTATAACTGCGTGTCATACATAAACATGTAATAGCCGGTTATAGCATGCTGCTTGAAAAGGCCTATTCACACTTCACCCGCAGCATTGGTTCATGCACACTTGTGGCCCTTCTTGTAGCAACATAAACCAGTAGAGTTCATCATGTCAAAACTTGGCCAACTCAGCACACCCTCGCCTTGGACAACGGAAAAAACACGGCGGAGCTTCCTCATCGCCATCATCACCGTCACCATGATCGTCCGTTTTTTTCAAAGAGTTTTTGAAGGGAAATCTAAGAAAACCCCTTGAAACACCTCACAATTCTATACAATTCTACCATTCGGTTAGTGGTCACCCCTGGTAGCCCCCTCTGCTTCACCCAGGTAGCGCCACCCTTACCTCGACCCATTGGAAATTGTAGGCAGCATCGCCTTTGGCATTCCAGAGCCACCTGCAAGCAGCACGTGGAGAGGCCTGCACCTGGGGATTACCCTCAACATATGGTGGAAGGTTTGGAGACACTTGGCTAGAGAGAGTGAAGCTTGCTGGTGTTGAACCCCAAATGGCAACATTTAATAGAAATCTGAGCAAACACACGTGAAACACAATTATGTCATTGAGAAATGGGCAAATTGTCCATCACAAGTGGTGCTTGCAGACCCTTGCTGGCGAACGGGTGCATAGTATAGCAATGTCTGATAATATCTGACGAGTGGTAACCTCTTCAGATCATGAACCTGAAGCTGGCGACATTGCCACTGACGATCACCAAATTGATTTGAACAGGTCCCCATCAGTCATTGCAGCTTTGTCTTTGGTGCTTCCCCCTTGTTGTCACACACCAGTCCTCAAACCGCCCTTCCATTCCCCAACCCTTGCTACTGGCTGTGAAATATACATACCTCATGCGGCACTTTGACACTGCAAGTGCATGCCACTGACCCAAGAGCCTTAAGGATTTTTGAATGCAATAATGTGGACAATCTATATGTCAATAAACCAACTGTACTTGATCATCAATCACCATCTAGTGCTGATTAAATTGGTAGCTAATCATGCGAATGATCAAAGGATCCACCAGGAATCTACCGTTAACAACTGTATAGCTGCTAATAGGCTCGCTTTCCCAGCGCCTGTTCGAGGACATGTTCATCTTCCTGATGTCGACCTGCCAGCGAAGCGACCATCAAACTGCCGAAAGCGATGTGCACATCACGCGACGGCAGCAACTGCCATTGCTTTCCAGCAAAAAAATGATGAAATTAATCGCAACATTGTTCCACGTAATCTTTGTAACCACGTCGAACACTTGACATCATGATTCCATCGCAACATGGAGAACAGTATCGCAACTGTTGTCATGGTTCTCAATCAACACTTGTCTTTTCAACACCACCGGTTCGTACTGTTCAACTGAGCCAGTGTTCAACTGGACATCATCCTAATCAGCGGCGCTGAAACACTTCATGGTTGATCCTAGCGGACAGGACTATACAATCTGTTTCTTGAGTGGACTCACCCTGCCCCAGCTATAATCAGGCCATGCTTACACAAAACTTGCTAACTGGGAACGGCCTCGCCAAAGGCAAACTCCCCAAAAACAAGCTGAATGCGCCCATGCTAACCTCTAGGTGGGTTTAACGAGCCCCCGATACACCCAAACATCTCTATCAGTGACCATGAATATCATTAATCATTAGTGACTGCTGGCCGTTCTCCACCACCAGTTCTCAACCACGAGGGATATATGACTCTGGGTCAAATCCCCGTACCCATGGCGTGCCATCATTAGCCATCGCATTCCCTAATAGTTACAGTTGTCATCCCCATAAAATTGATGATTGGTTGGCATATCCCCTCTGAGTGTGTTGATTATCATCCCCTAGGATTGACCATTCACCGCCTAGAAATCACCATTGACTGGTTGGTGGTTTCAACCCCTATGAAAAATACTAGTCAACCAACCGATTGTTACTAACTACTAGGGAAAATAAAAAATGTCAATCCAACCACCAACCAGTTATGTCTGGTTAATATTGACCCATCCTCATCTCCACGATTCAGCTGGCCCAGCCCGCCCGCATCTCCAACCTCGACGGACACTGCATCCAGCAACGCCTTGGCAAAGCGTATGGACCGCTCCTGCGACCAGCGCCAGTGCTGCGATTCCAGGGCGGCCATGACATGCTGTGCTCATCAAAAGGCTGGTCGCTTAATGGCAAACTAGGCCTGAAAATCTGGAAATGTTCCCATGCTAGGCGTGGCAAAGCCAGTTCCAGGGCCAGGACCATCCCAAGCGACCAGGATAAACTCCGCCAAACAAAGTGAACACCTGTACAGTTGAACAGCTGAAACCATCCTGGAAATGGGGGGAAAAACCATTGATCACAGTCAGTCACCAATCAGTGATCATGAGCAAACATGGCTATAAGTACAATTCTAAAAACTGTACTATCCTAATCCGGAAAAAACCTTGTAAATTTGTGTGATCATACAATGGTCTATGCAATTGGTGACAGGTCTTCACATTGCAACACCAGCTGAGGTCTTCTCAACAAAGCAGCGGCGGCAGTCCTGCTCTGATTCTTTGCTGCAAGGATCCTGGTGACTGCGGCTTGGGATGGCTTCCGGGGTGCTTGTTGGGCAAGGTTGGTGACATGCCCCAGGTGGAATCATATACTGCACGGTGGCTTCAGGTCGATCATTTCTGGGTGGCAGGACACACATCAAATCGACGTCAAATGAAACCATCTCCTTGATTGGTTGGCTTATTGGTTGGCTATAAGATCTATAAGAAATACGTGGAGGTTCATTTTATGGTTGGATACCCTGATTGAATATTCCCATGGTTTATCTTGTCGGCTACGATCCTCAAACTAGAAAGCAATCAACCTACCAAGGGATGACAGGCTCCTCAGGGAAAAGCCAGTCAATGCCAGCTACTGGAGCGACAACTCTCTCGATGTGAGGTTGCCTCAGCAAGCCGCCCTTGACTCGTTGATCTGGTTGGTGGTTGAACCACCCCTATGAAAAATATAGAGAAATTCCTTGTCAATCAACCAACCATTTGTGAATACCAGTGAAGATGTTGAAATCAATGTTCAGAACCACCAACCAGTGATGTTCAATCTCACCGAGTTGTGATGCGATGATTCCAAATGCCTCTCTCCCTCTGTTTCTTAAGGAACCCTCTGAATCAACTAAAGCGGTACCGCAAGTCCACTCACACAATGATCATGTTGGACACTGACACCACAGTTTTGGAGCTACCCGGCCGCCCCCCTTTTACGAAGGACCCCAGCACCGCAATGACTATCTGGGAGCATCAAAAACTCAGCAGTAGCTGAACGGCCAAGGTACAGCATGCCACCCGAGATCAAAGAAGCCGTCGACAAGGAGATGGCTTCGTAAATGGGGGACCTGGACGAAACAGCTTGGGAGACCAACCATAACCCATGGGAATCAGAAAAGTCAGGCAGGAGGGTGGATAGGGCTCAGAATGGCTCAACATAGCTGAAGTGTTGGCAATGTTTATGCTGCCCTACCCTTCGAGTTACGTCTATAGTAGGTAACCAGCTGGTTCCAACCATTGCTTTTTAGGGTTGGTTACCCACCATAAAGGTAACTGGAAGGGTAGGGCTGGCCATCACACTGTCTCTTTCTCTCTGACGGTCTCTCGCCCTCTACTTTCTCGCCATCCAGCACCAGGCGCGCACTACGCACTACGCATGGATCGAGCATGATAAGCCCAATGATCAGTCTTCTGTCACAACTTTGGAAGCTGACACCACAAGCAAACAAACAAAAATCAACGTCAATCCACCAAAATTCAACGTCAATCCACCACAAGCAACCTGCTTCCCACACATCTGGCACCCCCACTTGCACATCACAAGCGCCCTTCCCCAGGCTACAACCGCCCTGGCTCGGCCCCCGAACGACAAGAGTTCCAACATCCCCAGGGGCGCGTTGGGAGCCAAGAGGTGGATGTAGATGATGTAGCGATGTTCCTGGGGCTGGCTACTCACCAATCATTGGTAGACGATGGTGTCACTAACAACATCCAACAACGCTGGGCATAATATGATTATGGTTGATCAAATGAATCAATAAGCAACCTGGTATAACCAATACATTTTGGCATAACATGGTGCAACATAGTGCAACCACTATAGGTATGGTGGATCGAATGGCTCAATCACCAAGAACCAAGTAATTCCGATGGGTGTGCCCCAGAACTTATGCTGGTTCGGTCGAGCTGGAAGCAGTTGTAGCATCAATCAATGGCTGCGACAAAAAAAAACGTGGTGATCCATCGCTAGGTGCTTAGATTGACAGCTACAGCTCCTATCAATGAGCTTCAATCATCAATGATGATCAATAGTATAGATCCATATGGGTGTTTCTCAAAATAGGGGTACCCCCCAATCATCCATTAGTAGTCATTTACAGTAATGAACCCAGCATTTTTTGGGGTCCCCTATTTTGAGAAACCACCATATTGATGACACCACCTATATTTGATGGTGAATCACTAGTTGTTGATCATCCTTGATCATGGTGGTTTGTCAATATAATGCAGACCTACCATGACTGACAGTTGCGATCAACCGACCAGCAATAGTCTAATAGTATGGAAGGTATTTGACGAACAATGAGTCACCAATAAGGAATTTCAATCGCCAACAACAGTTCACCAGCCAGAATGTCCACAAGCGACGGTACCCCACCAATATTGATTTTTGATCGCTCATACAGCACACACATACCAACAAAAAGTGTCACTGACTGCGTGTTGATCACTAACCACCATTAAGCAACAAACATACCAAACATGTAGCACAAACATGAATTTTGTACCTATAAATGCTTGAGGTCCAGTTGATCCCCCACAAAGTTACTCGCTCATCAACTACCAGTCCCAAAGCGGGGGGGTCCGACATCCGAATGTGGCAATCAGTCTTCCAACTCCATCGGGAAAGCGGGCCCCATGTGACTGATGCGAGGATAACCAACCAAACAAAACATCATGAATCACAAATCATGAGCCACAAATTATGCACCATATGTCATGAACCATATCGTGAAGCGTATCAGGGCCTATCAGGGCATATCATGCGATATCATGCAGCATCAGCCAACTGTTCACGTTAACCCACCCATTTGCGGTTCGCTGCCGTACGCTGCAGTTCCACTCCGCAGGCGGCACCTCTTTGTTTTTGGCTTCTTTGAGCCAGCGTGCAACGTGACCTTCGCCGATGGTATGGCATAACGGATGGGGCGGATGGATGTTGGATCAGGAGAGGTTTCAAAAGGGTTTTCCTGATCACTTTGGAACATCCCTTGGTACTGTCCAGGGGCATGCAAGCAACGAAAGGTTGGTCAAATCCCAGCAGTCGTTGACTCTTCTCCGCAGCCGCTAGCGTGATCTAGGGTGGATGTTGGAGCCAACAGAAGTTGATAACGAACCATCGGCTTTCCAGTCATGTAATCATACTACATATTGTCAAGGGAAATTGCAGCTGGGTACTTTGGAGTCATGTCTCGGGCAAAATCAGCTTGTCAAACACTCTAGAAAATTGTCCCTTCCCCAACAAACTAGTCATCTCAAGGCTGACAGAGTCTTTTCAACCATCCCATCTTGTCCAAACATGGCACAACACTAGGGATCATCACGGTTATCAGCAAATTTCCGACCCGCATGGTATAATGAACCCATGCAAAATGATTCTGACATATTTTGACCGAAAGCCACTGGCACTGCAGTTCTGAGCTCCCAACCAAGCATCCTTGGGCGGCAGGGTGGAATCGACCAAAGCTGCAGCTGCAGCAACCATCCAAGGGGTAGGTGAACATCCTCATGGGTACCGTGCCAACCCTTTATGCTGAAAGCTCTCAACAAATTCAACATCACATGCAAATGGACCAAAATTCCCAATTTTGATTCCTCGTTCCTTCAGGGTAAAACTACGCCATACTACGCCATGGCATCCATGGCAGAATGTGTGTCTGCGAATCCACCGCTTAGCTTCGGGGAACCTAAAGCAGACCAAGGGAAACACCAAAGACATGGACAAAGCGTGTGACCATATGTGCACGTAGAAGCTGTGAGGCACTGCGGGGCAAGTCTGTCAACAAAATTCCTCTGCATTTAAGACGACGCCCGAAAGCTTGTGAATGCAACATGCTTTACTGGCACAAGAATCTGTTCATGTCTGGTCCTTGTGGCAGCAAGGATTCACGCGATTTGCGCAGGCTCCCATGGATTCCTGTACAGGGTGTCCATCCAGGATGATAGAATCCCCAATCATCAGGTGCCGCAACCCTTGCTCGCAGAGATGGGCATTACAATCAGCTACATTCAGAAGCCGCCCAACAGGTTTCCATAAAACTTGATGGTGCCAAAGGCTGATTTACTGCGGAGAGATGCCCACATTGAAAATCATCAAAATCTTCCACACAAACCTTGCAACTCAGGATAAAATCTCCATGGCATTCACTTGCTCTTATGCAAAGACTGTAATTATTCGTCTAGCATGTCCATTCCAAAAAACATGAACAAACAAACATATACAAACATAACTATCAATTTGCATAAACTGTTCTGTAACCAAATAGAATGTTCTGCGATGCCATGCCATCCCAGAGCAACTCGCGTGATGAGGCCGGGCCACTTCTTGGTATGCGGTAGGAGTACCGCTTCATGTCCCGTCGCGGCCTGCCCCCTGGTCGGGACGAGAAAAGGGGGCGGCTGACCACTCCGGATTGCAGGTACCAAGAATGGCTTGTGGCTTCATGATGATGGCTTTAATGCTGGTAAATCACGGCATTTGACCAATGGTGCTGAGAATATTGGTTCATAGCGGTGAATTGGTGGTTAGATGCTGGTTTATGTGTGAATTGATGATTCATCATGGCTAATGTTTGCTGATGAACGGTTACTCCATTAAAGTGGAAACAGTGGTGGATGATGGTTAAAGAGATTCAAACGATTGCTCATACCATCCAGTAACCCCAGGTAGCTGGTCCGTAACATCCAGTAACCCAACATAGCTGGTGCTGTAGCCTTCCAATTGCTCTCTTTTTCCCGAGTTCAAACCAGGGTGCTCACCATTGGCGAGACAACAGGTCGCTTCCAGTTTCTTCTCGTTGGTGATTACCCCCTGCCATTCACCATGATAAATCATGACCAGCCGGTCGTACAATAGGCGACTCTTGTGTTGTTGTTGCTAATGCAGTTGTTGTTGGTTGTTGCTATTGTTGGCTGTTCCTCTCAAGCTCTTAGTTGTGATATATTGTGATATTCTTAGCCAAAATTCGATTGAAGTTGAACCCGCAGCGGGCAGCACGGCCTCACCACTTGCAAAGGTTCACATGACCTGGAGACGGACTTGGGCACAGCAAGTTGGTTGGCAACCAAAGGAACAGTGGCAGCGGAATTATGGTATGCTGATGAGCATGGTTCTCAATTTCATTCAATTTCGCTGGCGACAATTAACATGATAATTATTCAATTATTATATTGCTTGATTAACCATCAGAATGACCCAGTGAGTTGCAAATATAGTTCTTGATTAAAATGGTTCATTGCTGGTTGATTCTGATGGTTCCTGCTGATTGATGGCTGTTGATGTTGATGAGCAAGAATGGCAGAACAGAACAAATGTTCAAGGGAGTGTTGGTTGATATTGTAAAGCAGGAATTGCCAATGAAGTAGTCGTTGAGCAGAAACAATCAGTCTACCGACGGCCATCAGCAACACAGGATGAAACTAAAGCCGAGAGCTGCTTCCTTCTGGGGGTTACCCGTTGGTGGAAAACCACCACGCCCGTGAATCTAACCAGCAGCCATCCCTCGAAAGCAAACTTAGACACTGCGTTTTTGGGAACGTGTGGGTATGTTTGATCAATCCAAAACGCAGAGTGAAACGTCATAATCAGCAAACCAAAAAAGCCATAATCAGCAAACACTGGATGCAGTGTTAACATGCATTATACAACTGAAAACCAATTCAAAAGAAGCTGACCGCCTTTACGAAGCATAGCAATTTTGTCCCTCCTCTACATGCCCCCCTTAACTTGTCGGGCATGTAGTTCATAATATTGCTTTTTGACGCTTGAAAGAGTCTACCAAGAATTCAATGCATGAACCGAAATGCTTGGGTGCATCAAAATTAATCATGCTCAAACAAAAATGAACAAATGTCTCCTAACCAACCAGAATGATGATGCCAAATTTGCTGATGGCTCATGGACAATCACCGTCATGACGGTCAGGTTGATGGCATGTGATGGCTGTTGGCTGCATTATTATAGTCAGAAACATTCATAAACACAATAATGATAGCCAAAAACAACTACTTGTACCCTGTAACTTCCTATTCTGTATGCTTAATTCAGGCTGGCTGATGATGGTTGATGGTTCATTGGCTGGTTGCCCAGCCCTGCCAATGGCCCGAGGGGGGCCAATCCTGCCAGGTTTCCTGGCCTACTGGCGGCTAAGAGCAGTGACCTGATGCCAAGCCCCTGGGGTGGCACGACATGGAAGGGTCATGGAACAGTTGTCTGACTCATCAACCCCTGTTGGAAGATTTGGAAGGACCAGTTTGCAAATGTTCAAATCTTGAGATTCTTTTTTTCGACTCATCATCTGCTGATGTTGAGATAAATGGCTCTGCATTGAACAGGGCCCTCAGCTAGCTGGAAGGTGGGCTAAGCAGCGACAAGTTGGAGAACAGAACTAGGCGACTGGCCCGGCCCCTTGTAGAACCAAAATCCACGGTGAGAAAGCTTCTGATTGGTGATTTCAATGATGAAAAATATTCATCAACCAAACCACCATTTGAAAGTACTAGGCACAAGTAAAAATGTCAATCAAACCACCAACTAGCATACAAGTTGTTGAACCATTCCTGTTACTAACCACCAACCAAGCTTTGGAACCGTGGTGCGCTACCAGCTCCCTAGCCCATCCCTCAGGAGCCCCAGCTCATCTGAGCGGAGAGGGTCTGCTGCCAGGCTCAGGCTTTCTGTATGGTGCGGAGACGCCTGTCGCGAGAGCACGGCCATAATAAGGGTGAATAGTGGCTGATAAGGGTTGATGGTAGTACATGACCAAGCGAGTTGATGACCAGGCGACACTCCCCGTGATGTGATGTGATAGTACATGGTAACCAACGATAACCATTCTAACTACATAATAGGAAATAATTGTATATACATATATACAAATATAAATATAAATATATATATATATAGGTGATCTATAACTATCATAGTAATGCTTAATGATAGGCAAGTCCCAAAGAGTTGGTACTCCACCGGTTCCAACTCAGAGCAGCCACATGGGGTGGCGCACCCCATTGTCCGACGCTCAGCTAGGGCGCCGCTACAAACCCTGGCACTTGGTGATTTGCGTGAATCATCCCAATATCATTGTCCTGGTCTTTCTCGGTCATTCCAAAACCGCTGCTGGTTGAACGATGCTATCCTGTATGCTCTCTCTTTCTCTCTGTATTTGCGGATCTTCAAACATGCAATCATCAACTATCATCAACCAATCATATCAATCTATCATTGACCTCACTCATGCCACTCACTGCATGGCTAGATATTACTTACCACCCCACCCACTAGGATATGGCTGTGGGTCAAAACCCTGTACCCCTGGTTCCCCATCATTAACCATTATTTTCCCTATTATTGTTGATTGTTCCACATTAATTGGTTGGTTAAAATTGACTCATAGCCAAATCCCAAGGTCATTGCCTACCATCCACTTATCATCATAGGTCACATAGGTCGCAACCAGGCCACCACCTCCACAAAGATCGTGCTGCCTGCGGCTGGTGAACCCGATCCATATGGGTGCTGTTCAAAATGGAGGTTGAGAATGGTTTATACTGGTTGAGGATAATAGTGGTTAATAGTGGTTGGATAGTGATTGATAAATGGTAATGGTGGTATTGATGATGGTTATTAACCACTGAGGTTGAGGATAGTGGCTCATAATCGAAAGAAGTTTAGAAGTCTAACTTCCGACAATATGGACAACTCAGCTAGGGTAGATCGCCTGAGCAGATGTGTGAAAGAAGAGATGTGACTCAGCTAGGGTAGATCGCCTGAGCAGATGTGTGAAAGAAGAGATGTGTGAAAGAAGAGATGTGCGAAAGATGAGAATGCGAGCGCGCCAAAATGTTAGGAAAGTCGCGAAATGCTGTGTTTTGCAAGGTTTTGTGCCTCATGAGCGTCCAGAAGGCTACCTCGCTAAAGCGGCGGGTGCGGACCACTGTGGCGGAAGGTGTGTGCAAAAATGGTTAAAAAACCTAGGCGCGAAGCACATTTGGAAGTCAAAATCGTAAAAACATGTCAGCTCCGGAGCACTTTTGGAAGTTTGAACTTGCAAAATCGTGAAAAAACCTAGGCGCGAAGCACATTTGGAAGTCAAAATCGTAAAAACACTGCATGCTCGGAGCACTTTTAGACGATTCCACGTTCAAAATCGTTAAAAAACCTAGGCGCCGAGCACATTTGGAAGTCAAAATCGTAAAAACACTACATGTTCGGAGCACTTTTGATGATTCATGATTCTCAAAACGGGCACGCTGCCTGCGCGCGAAGCAAATTTTTAAGATAAAATCTTGTACCAAAATAAAATCTGCAATTTTACTAGCGTTTCGGGCCACTTTTCGGACACATAGATGATCAGACAAATAATTTGGTAGATAGATAGACAGATAGATAGATAGGCAGGTAGATAAATAGATAGATGGACAGGTAGATAGATAGATACATAGACACAAAGATGACGAGATAGAAAGTGAGGTAGATAGAAACACATGTACATAGGCAGATGATGAACGAATAGAACATCAGATAGATAGATAGATAGATAGACAGTCAGACAGACAGAAAGAAAACTGATCCACTGATAGAAAGATAGCTGGACAGATGAGCTGCCAGTCAAGTGGCCAGATCGATGCTCACATTGGTAGGAAGTCAGGCCCAAGTGATGTTCAGTTCTCGGATCCCTCGGGAAATCAAACGTCGCAACCACAACTGCACACTCCTATAGTGCTCCTATCTTGGAAACTTCCGCCACCGCCTTGTGCGGTACTACTTGTAGGTTAATAGTGGTTGATAATGGTGGTTGATCATCACTATACTGGCTAATAGTGGTTGATAAAAAGGCAATAAATGGCAACAATGGTGGTGAAACAGCTACTGAACTACTTGTTTTTAAAGGGATCGTTAGCCATTGATAGTTGTTGATAACAGGGGATAGCAATCAACAAGAATGTTTGAACAACTATATGCCAACAAAAATGTTGGCTCATTGCTGTACATGGTTAAGATTGGATGATATGGGGGGTCCCCTAGTTTCAGAAAGCACCATATGGTTGATGGTGGTTATAAATTAATAGTCCGTATTGTCAATACCAGGGACAATAACCAAACAGAATGATTGACGATGGCTGTCGATCCAACAATTGAGAAAAGACTCACAATTTGCCTTAAATAGCTGGTCTATCCCAAATGTGGATGATTTACTAATGACATCTAATGACCATGGATCCAACTTCCATGCATGCCGGGTTTAAACCTATGGGAAATCCCGGTCAAAAACTCTGGTTGGCAATGCTCATATTCTGATCAAAAACTTCTGGGTGGAAAGTGATACCCTGAAACGAGCGAGCTCAAATAGCCTTGCCCTATCCTTCTTACAATAGGTATGATGATCACTATTTACCACTGTGGGACCCTCACCAGCTGTAACTGTTGACAATTTTAGCTGCCATGATTCCAGTCGAACGGTGAAGTTCAAAATGTTGGGGACCCGGTCCCTTGTAGCACTACCTGTACCACGGCTGGGTCCCTGGTCGTTCAAGCTGACCACCGGCAGTGCCAATGCAGTTCACCACCACCTCCAACAGCCAACAACTGGGTCACTACTCTTACCAAGTTCCCTTCGCAAGGCCCAAAGATGCCCAAAGTACCTACACGAAATCAACAACTCTACTGATTGGTCATTAGAGATCTCCAGAATTGCACGGAATGATGAATTTGGAGCGTAGGCCAGTCATCATTAAGCATCATTCTGAACACCCATGTAGTTGATTAACCGCTCAGATTCACTAATGACCAGTATCCTTCACCATCCAAGAGCCACCAACATTGATGACCTCACTATGAACCAGCATCAGCCGCTGGTGAAACGCACGCCCGAAACGGTGCCTTTGGCCCAGAAGCTCAGCTCCATGGCAGCTCCACGTCCGGAACTTTCCGTGGACCTGGGGATGCACACAGCTTGGTCCCCTGGGATGGGATAAGCTGTGAATGGTTCATGGTGGTTGGCACTGGTTGGGAGAAGCTGTATTGAAATATTTATATATATATATATAAGAAATGACCCATACATGAACAGAATAATCAATAATAATCACACATCACAACGAATCCTATATCTTGGGAGTTTTCAGGCACCGGAATTGATGTTGCCCCTGCACAGTAGTAGTTTTGCATCATGGGATATGATGTGAATTCCAATGTGACACCACAAGGAGGATCAGGGTCTGCACGGCACCTGCTCACATCCGCCTGAGAGTCCAGCAAGTGATACGCCCTGGAAGCGTTTGCCTGCTTGGAGTTCCAAGGATCGCTACACATGGTGGCTACACACAGGAAATGCTGTCATGGCCTTGGGGTCGCAACAGGCATTGCTTGGCAAGATGGTAATGACTCGGCACAGCATGTTGAAGCAGTAGTGACGCTTAAGATTCAAAGAGGAAGGCCTGCGGGTAGCACGCGGGAGGCCCCCGCCTTTTCAGAATCAACATGAGCTCCGATGAAGGTTGGGCTTGTTTGCCATTGGGTTTCCAACCTTCGAAAATGATCCTTTGAGTAGGGAAACGCTCCATTTGAGACGCATCAACAGCCCCACCATTTGTGAACATGTGCCTGCAGATTGAAAGCATTGAAAGCGAAAGCAGTGCAACAATCGATTTAGACCTTCCTAGCCAACAAAAAACTGGACCATCACCGACAACCTAAATGCTTTGAGGCTCGAAGCATTGCTGGATTCCCTCCCGTACGCAAATGACCAAACACATTTCCTGGCAACCATTGGATCAGGCATGTTCTTTTGTGCACCAGCTGCCCTGGATGCTTGAGACCTCCAAGTCGTTCCCCATTCTAGTGGATCGTTCCCATCTTGTGCAAATGCCAAGTCGAAGATCACTCCCGCCCGAAAGGGCACGCCTAGAAATGGGCCCATCTAAAGCAATGAACCCCCAAAAAATACCAAAACCGAACATCTCCACCACTTTGGTCAAATGATACCTCCCTTGACACCAGGGAGTCCATAGGAGTCTTGTAGTGGTTCTACCCCTCCGATCCAACTGGTTCTGAAGCATCCAGCGGTGCCTGTGCCACCACTGGCGCTGCCAGGGCGACCTGCTACAGTTCACTGGCGCTGGTGATGCTTAGCAACTGCTGTTACGGGTGGTCAAATGCGTATGATTTTGTGACTTGCTAGTTGAAAAATCGAAGTAAGCACATGCTGAAAACAATCCCATGCAAATATGACTTGCTTTCACCGAAGGACAGTAACCAATTTGAGCGCCGTGTACATGGGATTTAGTGACAGCTACCCGTCCACAGAAACACCTCCGGTATGGCTTTGAGTCACCAAACCTGTGTCAATTCATCTTTTGCTTCATCAAGCAAACAAACATGTCAAGTTGATCAGTCAAAATCATTTGATCATCGGCATGTTGGTCATCCGGGGCACTAAACCAATGCTTTGGTAACCATGCTTCTTGAGGCGCGCAACCAATCAAGTTCATTCAATTTCTTTATTTGTGCCGCCCTATGAACGAGTACAGTGACCATATCTTGAACCAAAGGCCTCCCCACCTAGACAAGTGCCGGTCAACAAGGAACGGTGCCGACCATTGCTGACCATGGCTTAATAATGTCTAATCAGTCTAATCACTGTGAACGACGGCCAACCAGTACAATACGAATCAGCAGGGGCCACAATGGCCATTGTTCATAATCCTTCAGTGCAATTGATCATTATCAACCCTTGTCATTAACATGACAATTGACAATTATGAAAATTAATCAGCATGCATGCTGGCTGATATAATTAGAATTAAGTACTGGTCAGAACCTTGTACTCGTAATCGTGAAGTACCTTTGTCATTAACCAGTGCTATGCAAGGTTGGACCGTTATCAACCAGTAGCATCAAAACACCAGTGTCTCCTGGCTGAGTCTTGACTTCTGTGGCTCAGATTTCAAGCTGCCAATGCGCATGATGAAGCAACAGGGATCGTGTTGGTGAGGGTGAGGTCAGAGCTCGAAGTGCTTGTAAAGGGCGCATGCGTTGCCCTATGCATGCAACCGTGCTGAGAAGTTCAATCGTCCATGTATATACTGTAGTTAAAATTATGGGAACATAACCTCTTGACTCCAAAGATGCAGAGTTCCCTGCGGTATCTGCATCTTGGCTCCTCCATCTTAAGGCGAACTGCCGGCGCCCATGACAAGACAGGACGCCTGCGAAAAGGTATGGTCATCCTCCAGGTGGACCTGGCAGAAAGCTGGGCGCAGCCCGACATATCAAGGTACCGACCCACGCCGTGGTCTCCCTGCACCAGAGTTTGGCTGGAAAACCAGATTTCAACGAGTCAACCATCTAGAAAGTGTACACTCCAGTGGTCTAAGATAGCAATGGATCAAATTACCAATCCGCAATCCCCCGGGGGATTAGGATTGGCGGTGAACAGCCCAGATAATAATCCGTAAAATAGGCAAGTCATCTACCTGCATGTTGGACTATCCATTTCTACGTTCACCACAGGGTAGATCTTCCACTGGCTCATCCATACAAAGTTGCATCAAACCCTAGATCCATCCGACCATCCCCAAGCAATTTCTGGTTGGCACTCCACCAGTTGCAGCGTCAAAGCTGGACCAAAACATGCACCTGCATGTTCATCCCGGCAGTCACATGGGCCATAGCATCCTGCGCATCGCCAGGTGGATGCAATGCTTGAGCTATGGCAGCTGTGGCTTAAGGCTGCAGGATCTACTGCGCATCGCCAAGCAGTTCAGGGGGCACAACAGCAAAGTTTTGATGATTGCTGAGCTAATTAACCATTAATTCACCATGAAAGATCAGTGAATCAACCATTATCAACCATTGAAACTTGAATTGACCGTTAATCAACCATTAATCGACCATTGAATGACCATCATGACCATCTGATTTACCATGAATGACCATTAACTAACCATTGAAACATGGTGCTAATTAACCATTGATTCACAATTAACCAACCATTATCAACCACTATAATCGTGATGACCGAGAACCTAGTTGAGCTGGCACTGTCCCCGAGCTGGCATGGTCCCAAAGAGAGGATCCGAGATGCAAACATTACACACTTTTTGGGTTATTGCCCTACCAACGACATGGGACACCATATACCATGAAAACCAGAACCGTTGCATCACAAAACCGCCCGGCAGTTGGGTGGTTTCTGATGGCTTTAATTATGGAAAACATGAACCCGATCATTGCATGATTACTTGATGCTTAACTACGGAACCCGGGTGAGATGGGAAAAGCATGCTTTCCAAAACTGCTTTGCAAGGGGTGGCTGTTAAAATCATTGCTAAAAGCATTGTTACATCCCTGGTTTCAGATCACAATGACTGTGCGTAGATGTTTCCCAATGTTGGAGCCTCCCTGCATTCAAATCATATCTGCTGATTGTTGAGTCTCACTCAGAGATTCGATTGTGATGCGATATCCATGCTGAGAAACTGGCCCAAATCTTATCAGCTCAATAGCTTGTGATTCCGCATAGTGCGCTTCGCTACTGTGCATTTCCCACTATCATCAAACCCGAGTCAACCCTCATGAACCCGTAATAATCATCATCAACTAGGATTAACCACCTATCTAAATTAGTCATCAATGAAGCAGTGAAGCATCAATGAACCATTCATCAACCACTTCTATGGCGAGTAAAAAATCAAAGCAGTAGTTAGTTAAGATGTTAAGCACTATTAAGCGTCACCTTTCACCTTCCTTTATTTTCACAGCTGTCCACCTATGCTCTTGCAGCGCCGCTGTCCTTCGCCACAATTTCTGCCTGAGCCACTGGATTGGAACGGGTAATGATTTTGGTGAAGCACAGCAACAGTACAAGCTGCTTAGCAAATTGATGGTTCATAGTCATGTGTACAATTGGCTGCTTCAAATTTAGTAATCAATTCTAGTCTCTACTAACTGTAGTGATTGGTCAAGAAAAAGGATATGGATTCTGATCAATGATGAATGGTTGTAAATATAGCCTAAAATATTGTGGTTGATACTGGCATATAATGGCTTCCACCGTGAAGAGTAACCAACATTGTCAATCAATCCAACCACAGCTTGGAAAGAAGAGAACGGACCGAGGGGTACCTATCAATCCCCTCACTGGCACGAATTCGCTACTCAAAGCCATGATGTGGCCAAGACATTTCATGATTAGTGACAGTTTATGGCTCACAAAACCCCAATTGCTTTGACTAAAGGCAACTAAACAAATCATCGAAGCCAGAGCTCAATATCCTTATGACCATTTGTATACCGGTGGTCCCAGCCATGAGGAAAATCATCGAATCAAACCCACCAAGGTGTCCTGTCGAGAATGCCCTCCACCCATTCAGGGAGCAGCCCGCCTTAGAAATCGCGGCACCTGCCGAAGATCGGAGCCGGAAGGAGCCGCCCTGCAGCCGTGCCTGCAGCCAGCCATGTGGGTTGGAGATGCCTAACATGTTGGGCTGCTGGCCATTCATCAACAAGAAAGCAATGCTGCTGGATGACCATGCTTCAATGAGGAGAAATACATAGTCGTAGCATCAGTGATCGAAACCAATCGAAACTTGGAAGGGCAACAGTGAACACAATGAACTTACTCAGGCAATGTGATTGCCACATACTTTTGTTGTAGCCTTCACTTTCAACCCACATGTCACTAACACGTCGGCATTGGTTGCAAATGGACTTGGCGAGACACCCAAAGTGGTGGCTGCCACCAGTAGATGGTGTCGCATTTTGATAAGTGACCTCTCCATTCCCAAATTAAACAAAACGGACTTCTGGCCTGAAATGGATCAAAATAGACCGAACGAGGAAATCCAGGAACAGCAATGTGCATATAAGTGCCCAGGACTGTGCATACCCTCGCGATGGCCGCAATGGCCCAACATAATCCAACATGAGCCCAACAAAGAAATGTACGCACAGCAAATACGTTGCCTCTAAGCTGATCTACGCCACGCATATCTCATCAAAATGGAAATTCAAGCACTCTCTCTCTCTCTCTCCGTCAGGCTGGATCATTCAATTCAAATTTTGGCCTAAGAAAGTAATCCATAGGCACAGCAATTTGAGTCCACCTAATGCCCGTGTGAATCCCGTGTGCCCAACGAGCTTTCAGATCGCTCTATTTTTTTGAGGCGCTCGCAGCGCTTCCTCATGTAACAAGGAGTTCGCAGAATGTCAGGCCTGGACCATCAAATTGTGCCATCGCACTTTAGACAGGCCAGCACACGTAGCCATCGCTACTCTGACACCCGCGTTCAGGATGAAGTGCCTTGTGGGGTCCTGCCTGGCAAATATTGGAAATTCGGCAGTGGAGAACAAGGATAATCAGCCAAGTCTGAGATCACAGTGCTCAACATGAAAGGCATTGCAGGACCCCATCATGCCGGATAAACGTCTGTACACTACTTGCTGCTACTTGCTTGTGATCCACTCGGCTGCTGCCTAGTTGGCCACACGCCATTCTTGGTCAGCTGCACATTGGCCATGAGCCTCTTTGGCATGCGGCTTCCTCCTACAAGATGAGTCCGCGGAAGCGCAGATGAGACTTTCTGAAGGGGTTGTTCCCAGTCCATTACCGACTTTGCCGAGCTTTTGGATGTCCGATGGAAGAGCTTCTGAATGGTGCCGTCCCAGTCCACCGACTTCATGAACTGCAGTCCTTTCTCACTAAATTTCTCAGCCGCTTGGTGGATCCCCTCTACTGCCCCGATCTCAGGGACACATTCCTTCAAACATTTTCGGATCAGGGACTGGCGACGGGATGAGAACTGATACTTGCGGTGCTCAGAGTCTTCCAGGCAGCACTGCTGGGCCAACTCCCAACATGATTCAAGCCTCTTCACTGTTTCTTCAGTGATCCACTGAGCGAATTCAGCATTGACATTGATGTCATCTGATTGTAGTGTGCCAGCCAGCTCTGACACCAAGCGCCCGGAAGTCAAATAGGTTTCAGTCTCATCTTCCACCTGAAAGAGTTGGGTGGAAGATGAGGCTGAAACCTATTTGACTTCCGGGCGCTTCAAACTGCGTCAAGTTCTCGATGGATGGGCTTTGTTCATGATGTCCAACTTCTTCTTCCCCTGACGAAAATACATCAAACAATTCCAAAGTTTGGACTCCAACATCTGCTTCCGCCAGAAGAAAACTCTTGTGCGCACCTGTACCTTGACTGACCTCACCATTCCAAACCCGACGGTCTCGGTTTTGATGGCCATTTGGAATATCTCCAGTGCTTTTGGTCTCTCGTGTTTTCAAGCTTGAAGGGCCGTTCTTGAAGTCCTTTATCTTGATGGTGCCGATCGAAAGGGGCTGTTTCTGCTCTTCCACTTTGGGCTTTTTCATCTTTTTGCCTTTGCCTTCTTTCAGTACTGTCTTCACGAGCTCAAAATATTCCTCACTGACGACAATGAAGCCTTTTCCCAAGGAATTGCCACTGTCAGCCTTGTACTCTTGCAGTGCTGCTGCCAGGGCTTCTGAATGATTGGCAACAGCAGGTGTCACGAAAACGTGAACACCATCCGGGGCCCAGGTTGGCCTGGACGTAGCTGCTTTTTCGTTCATTCCTTGGCAAACCTTGTAGAGCTTCTTCTGTCCCTGCGAAAGCATGGAATCCTCAAGTTGTGTGATGCTATTCATGATGTCCTGCAGTGTGGCCTTGCCCTCTTTAGACTGCATCAATTTCAAAGCGTTTCTCTCTTGTTTTTTGTCTTCATCAATGCTCAATTGCTTTTGGACGTATTTCCGAAGATCTGTCCCAACGTTTACCATTTGCTGCGCCATCTCGAGAAGCGGAGGCATCCCACGGAATAGGAGCTTCAGCATCTCCACATCGTGTGCCAGCTCAATTCCAAGCCTTTTATGCAACTCATCATAGTTGCCATGCACGTACAGGACACGAAACTCGGGGGTTTGCAGGGATGGATGTGACATATCATCTGTGGCAGCTTGGAGTCTTGGACATCAGTGCTGCATCACGCACCGTCAGATCGCTGCTTGATGTACTCTTTGTACTGCTTCGTATTGGTTCAGGGGTTCATCACTTCAAAACACCACACCGGTGATTTGTTGCAATCGGTCACGGAAAATAAAGGCCAAACAAAGCCAAACTAAGGAGTAAACCCCACACACCCTAGTCCTGCAACGTCCCAGCTTGCTTGGAGCACCCAACAGCCAGCGCAGCACGGACGCCTTCAGAAAAGGTGCCACCACGTCTTTCAGCTCCGAGCGCGCCTCGGCAGCACTGGACACTGCTGAATCTATCGCCTTTGATCGCCTCATGCCCCAGTGATGCTGAATCACGAAAAGCAACACAAGTTGACAACAAATGGGGGTTTCTCAAAATAGGGGACCCCAACAATTGGTGGTTTATTACTATAAATGACTACTAAAGGATGATTTGGGGGTACCCCCATTTTGAGAAACATCCAAATAGGGCGAAGCACGTCGCTACTTTGCCTTGTTCCAGCATGAGTTTATACTTGTAAGTGGGTACTGACCGTGCTCATAGGTCTGATATCATGAAGCAACTTTGAACCGTTTGGTCGGACTTTCCAATTGAATATGGTCTGGTCATCACACCACGCGGCAAAAGGGAGCCCCCACTGACGTGGGGCGACCTGCTTGAACCATGTCAGTCATTGCCCAAAGCCAGCCGTCTCTGTGCGAAAACCTGCCAGTTATCCACAATACAGTTCTCTCCGAGTTCTCCAAGAGCTGCAATTTGCATTATGTAGTTGGTGGTATGTTGTGGTGAAAACAGTACCTTGGTTGCCATCAATAATGTTCACCAAAATTATCCCAAAATCTCATCCCAAGGATTCTCAAGGCGACTATCCACGTAGCAAACCTCGCGATTTCTCGGTGTATGTAACACGAAACGGACACGTAAAACCTGGTGTTTGCACCAGGCATCCCCACCACGGTGGAGATATTCATCTCCAAATTTCTTCCTCAGCTTCAGAGCGGCATGCTGCAGCATCTCCGACCAGGGATCCCAAAGCATTGTTGAGGGAATGGGCAAACTGGACACGCGCATGTGCACACAAAAGTTTGTGCATAACTACATGAAAGACAGATTGTAGTACACATGGTGTAATTATCGAAATGTAAATGTTGCTTGCAAGTGTACTTTCATTAACAACCGACATATGCAAATTTGAACAAACATCCTTGTCGTTTGCTTGATTGTTTGACTGATCTCTTGGAGCTTATTCATCCCAGATTACTTAACCATGCTCTTCGTTATATGAACACGCTGCAAAACATTATTGACTTGCATCACCTGCACCGACCTCTGACCAGCATGGGCGTCTACATTTATGAACTGCGTAATTATCTTACATTTACGTGTTGCATCGTGTTGCCCTCCATCGCCAACTACATCCAACTACCCCTTCAAAAAAGCTGAAGAATACACAGAGATACAAAGAGTAAATGCATGTAAATGCTGTCACCAAATACCCCTCAGACTGGAAACGGTCACTTCTGCCGGATCTGGAAGTTTGCAAGTAGCTTTACCAAGTGCTATGAACATCGGCGCTGGCTCCTGGGTCGCCGGGCGAAGTCGTAAAGAGAGCAAGGACACACTCAGCATCTGCACAGTGTTTGAGCAGGAAGTTGGGTCCTTCAGCGCAGCTACGGATCGAAGTTTGGAGGTCAAGAGCTATGGGAACCGACCCATGTTGGGCCTCGAGATGTGTGAGCCATACCCAAATGAGGACAAACTTGTCAAATGGATTCCATTGAGTTCATAATCTAACAACCAACCAGTTAAGATCAAAGCCAAGTTGATAATCATCTGGACGACTGGTGAAGACAAAGCAACAAGCATGTGACACAACCTACCTATCCAAGTGCCAAAAAACACTCATGCAAGACTCCAAAGCACAAGTAAAAATAACCAAACATGCCGCATACAACCAGTTTTTATCTGCTGCGTGCATCGTTGAACCTATAGATTGAAGGGATATAGGTGAATCAAGAATAAGAAACGATAAAGAACAATGATGCAAAACGAATCCGAGACCACCATCAATGAACCTACACTGAGCATGAACATTCTCAATATGGACCGGCACGAATCATCTAGGTTTCCATCAAATTTCCACCCGCCCACGCGGAGAGATGCAGTTTGTGGATTCCCTCCCAGCCACCAGAAAACTCCTCCTTCTGAGATTGGTCTGGCCTCGTGGGCACTTGGTTGACCTGCTGGGTCTAGCCTACGAGGTGGGCTCCAGCAGTTGTGGGTGAGTTCATCCCCTATAACTTCGAGCAGGTGAGGGGTCAAATCAGTAGAATGGCTTTGAGTCACATAGGAATTTGGAAATAAAACTTAAAAAGCCTTTTGGGGCAACAACATCAGTGATCCAAGACCGGTGACCAGTGAAAATCTTGGCGAACCGTTCAAAGCCATGAAACTCCTCTTACAACGGAGAAACGGGATGGAAACACATGCGTCCGTCCCGGGTGAGCAACCAAACTCGCCTGGCAACTAAGCAGCTAGCCTAGCCTGTGCCGAAGCCTCTTTGGCAAGTTACTACCTGCTTGGTGGTATCATCCAGGGTGGAGTATAGAATGAAACAACTAGGCCCACTAGGTTTATCAGAGTGGTACCGGCAAGTGGTAAGTTGCTGCCACAAAGTTGGCTTAAAAAACCCAACATGTTGCAACATGTTGGGCCACATGTTGCAACCATAGATGGGTGGCACATATTCACCATAGCCCTAGTTACGGACCAACCGTGCAACCTTGCGGGCATCACTCCATACCGGTTGTTGGTGTTGCCACTGGCCACATCCACATAGCTGATCCTGATAAGCGTCAATGTTATGGCTTAGCTAAATCCCGAGCCTCCAATGGCTAGACGAATTCACCATCCATGTTGTGTGTGTGTGTTCCTGGAACCCCCCAAGCCATCATTTCCAGATTACAAACGATTACAACCTTTCCGTTTGGCGCTAAAAACCTACCATTTCTTATGGTTTTGGAGGCGCATGCTTGTTAGTGACTCCTCACGAAACATCTGGATGTCACACAAGTTTGTTGATCTTCAGCGAGTCCAAGCTGCGAAATTGCTATCTTGGCCGAGTTGAAATGCGAGGCACCTGGGCATCGTGTGCCTCACCACCCTTGGTAGGTCGTGGCAAGGCAGTTGCATGCTGCATGCTGCATGCATTCGTGAGAAACATATTGATTGAGATGATCATGTTGATCATGTGAGTTTTTGTGCGATATCAGGAACAACTATCCACCGACACTGCAACATACTAAGACCGTTGGCTAAACTGATGTAGATGTGCGGGAAATTCACATGTTGCGTTTTTTCTTGCATATTCAAACATGGAAGTTCTCCACATCAAACTGCTAGTCCGACCTAGGGCAAGTTCAAAATACCATTGTTCTACCGTTTGCCACTAGTAGCCAGTATCAACCATGACTGACCAGCAATGATCACCATGGTTTGCATGAGTCGAGTTTACCATTATTAACTATTATCAATCGCTTGTGACCGATAATAAGCATGATTAACCAACCTTGTAACCAATATGAACCAACAGTGAATCGCAATTCTTGGCCAATATCAACCATTCTCAACCACTATCAGCCAATATCAACTATTACCAGCCAATCATAACCATTGTCAACCCATATTAACCAACCAGTTAACCAACCAGTTAACCAACAGTTAATCACTATATAGATCACCGAAGCAGAAGCAAGTCCCGACCCTGGTCGTGCCTCCAGCCTTGGGAAGATATAAAACAAACCTCGGCCAGGTTGGAGGCCGCGAGTGGGTACGTATCAACTGGACGCAACGTTGATTGAAAGCCTGGTTTTCACGAATCAGATCATATCTTTACGAGTAAAACTGGTAAACCAACTACATTCAACTGGTGAAAAACATTGGTTTCAGTAGTAAAACTAGTTAAATGGTTGCACTTCACAAGCAAAACAACTAGTTTATGCCTAGCCAACTCAGTAAAACATTCATCGAACCATCATCTTTTGGCTGCTTTTTTGACCTCTTGCAAAGACCTACGTAGGCTTAAAGAACAGGTTATTCCCTGCAGCACAAGGTCCGAGGGACCTGAGCAAAACCATGAGTTTGACCGGTGGATTGTGCCTATGGCTGAGGCCGAAGCGTGCACCGCAACATGAGGATCTTGCCTTGGAGGACCACATGCAGTGGCACTGGATGCGGACCAAATTGTGGTACGTTTGGTTTCCATTTGGGCAACTGCTGGTCAATGATCATCAAAATGTCAATATCACCATCTTCTTCATCATCATCATCACCATCATCATCTCATTGTCATTAGCTCCATCATGCTTCATCATCATCTTCACCACGATGGGAGCCGTTGGTGGAACAGCCCTCTTCTGTGGAACCATTGGGGTGAAGAGTTTCAATAAGAGTTTCCTCGCCAGAGCGCTCCAAAGGTGGAGGAAGCCATGGGCTTTGCAGAAGAAAATGTTGCAAACATGTGCCCATGCAGTGGCCATATACTCACCATCAAATACAGTAATCAAAGAGCAACCTTCCCTCCGGCATCCTCTGAAACAATAAATCGGTTGCGATTCGCTCATTGGCTCTGGATGTTTTTCCAGCCAGCTAGGTTGCCAAAGTGGTAACCCAACATTCCAGCCATCCGGCCCCAAACTGCCAGCTAAGGTTCACAGATCTTCTGTCAGTGTTCCGTTGGGGGTTGTCAGTTGGCTTTTGCTAGGCCCTGGGGGTGTCAAACACAAGTCCCCGACATATGTCTACCAACATCAACAAACTATGTCTACTCGCTCAATGTGCAAATGCATTGGCTGTTTCGGCCCAGTTGTCGGTTCAAGCTGCCATCACCCTCACGCGGGGTGGAACAGGTACAACCAAATCCTAGGAAGGATGATCACTAGTCTACAGTCATTACCCCAAACCATTGCCCACACTAGCATGAAAACAAGCAACTAACAAACCAACCAACCAACCAACCAACCAACCAACCAACCAACCAACGCTGCTCACTGAACCGTTCACCCCCTCTCTCCCCGTTTTCTGGGTGCTAGATGCGCCGGTTCGTTGCTCGGACCCGGAGGGTGTTGTTCACCACCTGCTGCGGCGTCGATCCATGGTGGATAACCCATAGGCCGAGTCATGGTGATCAAACAAATATGGCTGATGAACATTGATGGCCTAGTAATTGGTGTCATAATGTTTAATTAATGATAAGTCATCAATTGGACATCAATTAATGATAGTTCATCAATGGTTCATTAATGATGGTTCATAATTGTTTGATTGCTTCATGATGGTTTTTTCGCTCTATTGTTCACAATTGGAGATCCTTTCGCTGTAAACCAGTAGCCGTTTAACCTAATCAATGGCTGATGATTCACGGACTCAAGTATTAAGGTGGTTTATGGTTGGTTGGATCTCGGGTTGCAAATGTATCAACACGTGAGTTGGAGAACTTCCAGAATCCTTTCGGAGCACTAGAGCATCCTAGGCCTCAGCCACCAGCAAAATAGGATGCATAATTGCACCACTACGGTTTAGATGCTGTGATTTCAGGTGTTATCTCTGGGCAAATGGATCTCCACTCGATGAGGATCATCGTCCATCCCCGGCTCCGAATCTTTTGGTACCTACTAGCCAGGTGCTGTATGAACAGCACCCTTGGTGAACATCGATTGTTGGCCACCATGGTGCGAAATTACCCCTTCCAAATTGGGACTTCTGTTTGAGCATCATGAACTAGCTGACTGTTGGTTGCGCAATTGAGTACCACATGGCTCCACGAATCAATGCACGCAGTCAGCTTCTTCAATGCACGCAGGTCCAGAAATAACATCACAATAACCAACCACCCGTGGAATGTCAGTCAACAGTGCGTCTTCACTGTGAAAAATTTGTGCCTGGTATGACACTTGCAACCAGTAGAGTAATGCAATCTACTGGCATGATCTAACGAAAGTGCTTTCATACTTGTAACACCAATACTTTACAGGGCTTGGTGCAGTTCCAACCGTGTGCCACTGCAAGCATGGAGCGAAGCAATGTGCTGCGGCCATCATTGCTGCTTGCCTGTATCAGCTTCCATCGAGGGTGGTGTGGCCATCCACCCAATTGAGCAAACGACCCTCACCTTTAGATTCCATACTAAAGCAGCTTGATTATTTTGGACAAAGGTTGTGGCGATATTAGCGGATTAACGCTCATTAACCTCAATATCAACCCTCATGTTTAATCACAGCTAACCATCCGAAACCATTATTATAGCAAAAATCATTAAACCAACCATTTACCATTGTTGACTACATATCATTGATCCAGCGACTACAATGAGTCAAGCGACCGCGACGAGTCCAGCCATGATGAACCGTCCACAACCATGCCCTGGTGCGCCTCCATGGTGCCTGAGCCAAAGAAACGCCAAAAGCTGAGGCGCGCCTAGTGGCAGGGCGACGTCCGCCACGCAGCCAAGAAGGGTTGGAGGATGGTCATTGGGCAGGGCATAGGATGAAGGATGGAAGAACTGAATGAGTTCTCGCACTTTAGGATGAAAGATGACAGTGCACAAATGTTTTGGTGATGACTGATGGTGGCCAACCAGGGTTGATAAGCTCGTTCCTTGAGGGGCTTTTAGAAATAAAGCTAGCGGATGAGGGGTAGGCAAGCAAAAGGCCATCCGTTGCCGCAGTGTTGGCCTCCAACCATCTGAAGTCCCATTTTGATGAAGGCACTCCATCTAGAATTTACGCACAAATGCTTGCACTCTAGATTCTATAGACGGTGAAATTTACCAATACTCACCCAAATCAATACGGAGCATTGGAATTAGTTCGGTTTGGTCACCTAATGTTAGCATTCTAAACGTGTCATTTTGGCAAATGGTTCAGGAAGCAAATGGTGGTTTCTCAAGTCATTGGGGTGCCCCCCAGATACCATCCAGTTTAGTGACCGTTTATAGCAATAACCCAGCCATTCTGGGAGGTCCCCTATAGCTTAAGAACCCCTCACATGTTCCATCCTCCAAGTCTGACTTATGTGCCTTGGACGAGCCAAAAGGTCTTAAAGACCTTGGAACTCAGCTCAACAGCCAGGTTTTGCTCTGGCACCATGCCCAAAGCTTCCATGCAACTTGGATGTGCATCCCCACGGCTCATGACCATGGTTGTCTGGCTGGTGGTTTCAAAACCCCTATGAAAATATTAGTCAACCAACCATTTGTTCAAAATTGCTAGGAAAAATCAAAAAATGTGTAAAACCACCAGCCAAATAATTGTTGTATGTTGCTATACCCACTATTTCCCAGGCATTGGAACCTGTTGGGCCTCCCATGCTTGGGTTCACCCCCCTATAACCACCTGCTTGGTGCACGACCACCTGCCACCCTTCCAACCACCCGCGCCCTTGCCCGCCGTCCTGAGGACCGCCCTGCGAGAGTGCCAGCAGGTCGCAGCCGCTCAGGACAATGTCCAAGTCCTGGGAGCTGGTGACATATCGACACCACTGGCTGGTGGTTGAACCACCCATGGTTAACTAGTGGTTAATAACTTTTAAAAGCTTTGTGGTTAACTAGTGGTTAACTAGTGGTTAATAACTAATGATGTTCAAAATGGCTATGGGTCAAGCAGTTAACCAACCAACCAGTGGTTAATGGCTAATAATAGGGGAGAACAACTAGCAACTATAGGGATATGTTGATGACTGGTGGATCGGTTAGTAGTGGTTAAGAATGGTTAATAATGCCTATGTATGGTAATAATGGTTGACTATCATCACAAGGTATGTTGATCACTGGTGGATGGTGGCTAGTGATGTTCAAACGGTATTGATCACTGGTGGATGGTCACTGGCTAGTGATGTTCAAAAGGTAATTTACCAATACTCACGCAAAGATTAGCTAATTTATTGTGTGTGTTGGTCATGAAAAATTAGCTAATGATGTTCAAAAGGTAAATTGATCACTGGTGGATGGTCACTAGATGTCACTAGCAAATGATGTTCAAAAGCTATTGACCAATGGTGGTGGATGGTCATTAGCTAAATTAGGTTAAAACAAGAGAAACACATATGCGCATGTTTGAACATTCTATTTCTGAATATTTGATATCATACAATTTTGTACACAACCACAAATATCACTAAAACTCATCGGCTAAAAATCGAAAGACACAGACCCATCTAATAGGCGACATTGGGTGTTTCTCAAAATATGGATTACCCTAAATCATCCTGCATTTGTCATTGATAATCTATAGAAAAGCATTTTTGTTGGGCCCCAATTTTGAGAAACCATCATATGCAAATAACGAAATCCAGCTAGCAACTGCCCGTTGCGAATGGTTTGTTAACTTTGGTGAAATGCTTATAGTAGGGGATGATAACCAACAAGGCTAGGGGATGTACCAACTAATTGCAAAACAATATCCATATTTTGTTAAATGGAAGTGGCTAATAGAGCAACCAAACGAACATTAGCACATTTAGCAAAGCAATCCTTTACTGACTGAACCAATGACAGTGGTTAATAAAAACATATGTGCACAAATTATTAATCAAATAACTATCAGATTGTGTTGCAAAGGTTTTGGCCGGAAGTCTCACAATAATGATTAACATATGCCAATATACTCGTAGATCTGATTGATGATGCAACCAAAACGGCAATGAACAACTGTCAAGTACAATTGATCATACCTATAACGTTCATGCAGTTACCATGTGATAATGGGTGATTGTCAGCCAAAATGCAATTGATGGCCAACCGTTCACCAAGCAATTAACCAGAAATAAAACAATTAGAGCCAAGTAGCATAACAACAATGGCAACGGTGCTGATGGATTGTTAAAGACCGTCCCATCACCCACTATTTCTAGCTAACGTAACATGGCATATAATGGCCAACAATTGTCCTTGGCTAATGGTTTGCACCTTGGTATATCACTTTTTTATTGTTGCAAAAAGAACGGTGCTGAGAATGGTTGACTACTTTTCAGGATTGAACCGCATCACAAGGTACCATAGCCGCTTCAACAACTCCACAGTTGCTAATGAATGAGTGTTCAGAACTATGTTTTACCAGCGATAGTACTCTTCAGGGAGCTAAGAAGAAAACCCAAAACAACCACCACAAGCACAACGACAACCAACAATGAAACAAGAACACATAATTGGCCACCAACAAAACTAAAACACACAGACGACACCAATGAACACAAATGAATCATCACTACCAGCAAGAACAGCAACAACAAAACTAATTATAGCCAACAAAAACACCGCAAAACATTGCAACAAACAATGGCCAACCTAGACAATCCAGAGCAGCAGCAAACACCCACGGTTATACGCGACTATATATGCTCAACGGTGCACAAATAGGACAGCAAGCCAGTGACCAACAACGTCACATACGTAAACAGCTGTAAGAAGTGAGGATACAGCAGCGGACCAGCAGCAATAGTGGCAATGACAAGGACTTGCGATAATGACATCGCAAACAAATCAAACAAAATATCCTTCACACCGCGAAGACCAGCACATCCGCAAAAAGTACAGCAGCAACAGCAACAACAACAACAACAACAACAACAACAACAACAACAACCAAGAATCAAAAACCAATAAACAACAAACAACAAATAACAATCAATAAACAACAAACAACAAATAACAAATAAGACCCAACAAGCAACAACAACCAAAACAACACCAACCCCAACCCCAACACCAGCAGCAGCAAGTGAAACTAAGCAACAACAGTAACAACAGCAATGGAAAAAAGAGTTGCTTCGAAACTGAGGTTCCAACCAAAGGCAGGCCGTTTTCACCTGTCTCTGGCAAGGTTACCACCTCATCATCGGAGCCGGGAAACCCTACTAATGTGAGTAGATTGAAGAATGGTACAGCAATCCGAAGAAGTTGAAGTCCAAATGCTGCAGCCCCCGGAAATCAGTGGATAGGAAAGTTCGTTCTGGTGGGTCAAGCAAGAGGTCGTTTGGAACTTGCCGGTTGCCTATATAGTTTGGAGATTCCTACCATCGGTTTCGTTTTTTGGTTTCATCTGAAACCTGTGATGCCAGCCAAACCCGCCAGTGAAGCACCAAAAACGGAAAAGCAACTAAAGATTCAGTTGGACAAATGGCATCGCCGATGTGCACCATGGCATCCGAAATTGCCTGGTACTGGTACGTTCTTAAGCCTTTGATGGCCTTCATGCCTCTGATGAATCAGATGAGATGGGTGCAGCCATCCGAATTGAAGACCAAATGAATGCAGTCTTAACCATTTGATTTCTTGTGCCTCTAGGCGCAAAAACCGCAAAGCTCTGCTTCCAGGTGATAGCTTTGAAGTTGCTTAGTCAACGGATGCCATGGACCAAACAATGAGTAAATACCTCTCGGAAGTGGGTTCGGCTGCCCATGTTCGGTGGATCATCCAGCCACCTCTGTTACATTGTCAAAGGCTATCTCAAAAAAACATCTTACAACATTTATCTGGAAAACGGTTGAACAATAAAACGAGTTCACATTTCACAAACATCTACATATATTGTATATATCATCATACTAGTGAACCAAAAGTTGTGTGTTTTTTTGTCAAGACCCTAACATTACCTAGGGTCTTGAGCTTAGTTGTGTTTAACAGTGCAGTAAATATTATGTTCACCATATTTACTTTTTTGACTCGTCCATTTTCACGTGGCGCACCAGCTTGCAGAGTGGCAATGCCCTGTGCTCCCGGCAGTGTGGCTGTAAAACCACGGCGCCCAAATGATGGGAGTGAGCCTCAGGCCAAATGAGTAAACCAATTTTTGCAGGGATGCCTTCAGTCATGAACGTGCTAATGTCGAGAGAAATCAAGGCAACATTAGTGTGCCACCTGCGGGAATTCGACAACTCAGGAGAATCAAAGCATTGCAGTAACTTAGAGGCTATAGTGTTACAACACATACTGGGAAAGCTGAAGAAGTGATTCTACTCGCGCTATCAATCACGATAAATCTCCTAAACTGCCCAACCTCGCGAGATCGCCGCAGTAGATGCTGCCGTTCCGACACCCCGCGTGGGACGCCGCTCTTTTGTGGTCCCGATGCATCGGACCTTGAAACTGTCGATGGCCATCTCTTCAAGAGACGCCCGGAGCCAGGTCATCCACGGTGCAACTGTAGCCTTGCTCCTAACCCTTGGGCAGTGAATCCATTGGAAAATGACAGCTACACCACCTATTTCACATGGTGGATCATGATGGCATGTTCAGTGTTCAGTGGCGGATCAGGCTCACACAGATTTCACCTCTGCACCTGCTGTATGAAAACATGATGAAGCTCATGCCACATGGATGACACATATGGGCGCGCGACAGCAAAATCAGGGAACCTCAAAGTTCGGAGCTTGGATCGGTTCCGAAATCGAACGAAGGCGTGAGAGCAGTTCTGCGGTCAATCAGATTTGATTTGACTCGGAATATCTTGGAAGGTATGGTAAGTTGATGATATCCATAAGTCTCTATAAGTTGATGATGTCCATAGGTTGATACTGATACGGTTCCAGTGGTGCCATCCATGAGTGGAGGAAATGGAAGAAAAGACCAGTGAACGCTCAAAAAAACGCCACGGTGCCTCGCTGCGAAGCCCTTGAAAACATCAGGCGTTGGAATCGCCCAGCCCATCGGCTGATGACCAAGTCCACGGCTGTATCACCAGGATCACCCAGCCACGTATCTATTGATTCTGGGACAAAGCTGCAATGAATCTGAACTCATCCAAGCTGAAATAGCACTTTAATTACAACCAAAATGCTGACATATGCTAACATTATGCTAACTGCACCCTCATCCACTGCACATCGAACAGGATCTGTATGCTGATCTGCAAATTGCATCTGTCCTGCATTTCAGAGCCCTCTCGGAAGTCGAACCAAAGTTAAATCTGCTCACCAAACAGCTGTCAGGGGAAATGTCCACAGCAAAAAAACAACCAAGTGTATGACTGCGCCTGCAAATGATGCATGTTTGAATCTTGTATATATATTTTTTTCTATGTTGAAACCATCTGAAACCTCTGCAGGTCTGCGATTTTGGACGATCTGGTCATCTGGGCGCATCCTTGGACTCACATGACGGAACAAGCATCCTGGATGTGCGGGGGAGCAGCGAGCCCCCACTCCTGGCGCCGCTGAACAAGGCAGGTGCCATCCTCTCAGCTACCTGGCAACTGCCATTTGGGCACTCTGGGAGCCGCACCCTGCTGCCCTAAGATGTTCCTCTCAGGGCAAGCCGTTCATCCCTCTTCCTCCCAACCTGGGAAAATTGATTTCCTATTGTCACCTGGGAAAATTTACACCGAAGGACTGCGCGACATGTACCCCTAGAGCTGGTTTCCAGTGTAATGATAATGATGATCATTTGGGGACCACGATTTATGGACAAGCCTATCTTGCAGCCACAGCCCCACGAATCCCCATGGCGTTTCAGTCCTTATCATAGCCGGTGTTTCTGCCCACGGGCGTTCCGTACTCCTCTGCAAGCAGCAGCTAACTTGGACGACGGAAATTGATTGGGGAAACTGGCAAACCCGCCAACCTATCTACAAACCTCACTTGAGTCCAATGCCACTTTGGAGCTGGGTTGAAAATTGATGCAACGTCTTCCTTGCGAACCAGCCGCATATCTACATGATCAAATGGCTCGCAAAGACCCAAGGGGACTTTGCAGCGGGTGGCGCTAACCTGCCAACGTATCATTCTATGATATTCTATGCCTATGACCTCCTATGAGACTATGTCCATGCAAGTCTACAAAAGCGCGGGAACAGGTTATTGTAAAGAACTGCCTGGCGCAGGGAACAATCCTTCAAAAATCGGTGCAGCCATTATCAAACACACTGTCACGGCCAACCACTTGATTATATAGGATGTCTGTTAATCCAATCTTTTGATGACTATTGTCTGATATAATAGACTTGATCTTCACGAAATCATTTCCTTAAGAGACGTAAGTAGTACACACCTCAAAGACGCGTCCAAAACAAGTGGGGAAAGAAAAGAACACATGGCCAACACCCCTGCGCAACATTGTTTTTTTTCGCACAATTGAATTGTAAATATTTCAGGTATGGGCTTTTGGTGCTCAAGAATTGATGCAGCATGTTTTTGCAAGTCCCAAGAAACTCATTAGTCGAACACCGCCAACGATATTGTACAGCATCTGTATGCGTTGCCATGGCTAAATGGAATCAGACATGTTCTATCCGCACACACTGGGCTTGGCTGAATCAAGCTGGCCACAGAAACAGCATGTTGCGTTTGCTCTGTCTATCAAATGTGAGTCCGGGAAGAGACTTGCAGTAAAATGGAAAACAACATGCCATCAGTTTTTGTTTTCACCTTGATTGTTGCTGTTGCTGTTGGTGTCTGCTGTTGTTGTTGTTGTTGTTGTTGTTGCTGCTGTCACTTGTTGCACATGGTACCAAGATGACTACATCATAGATGAACACCAAAAACTTGCATGCACTCATGTCTGTCTGCACCTCACAAATTGAACAAAAAATAGCATGCGTTTAGATCATGATAGAAATATATAATTATGCTGGTGGGTAGCTATTTGCCCCGTCCATCCCCGTCCCCCCCGAAATTGAGTAATTATCCACGGCTGAGGGCAAAATTTGATCCTACTTGCCCGCCCGCACTGCGCGAAGAGTACAATGCATCAGTCTGGTTCACAACCTAAAAAACTTGAAACCACCAGCCAAATCAATGTTTCACCATCATTGCTTTTCCATCATTACATGACCATCCTTACCTAAATCAACCATCACTAAGCCACTATGCTTCAGTATAAACTATCCTATAACCATTATGCACCCATGAAAGTTATTAATCCACCATGGGTAGTGGTTAAAAGTTATATATAAGTTATACTGTAAACATGTGGCTTCATGATGTACACTTCTGGCTTTATCATGTTTATAATGTCAACTTCCATGGGTTAAGATCATCCACCATCACGGCCCTGCGCCGGCGCAGATCCCACAGGGGCCCCACCGGCCAGGCCCCACGGGCCGGGCCCCAAATGGGCGCGCCCTGTCCTTCTCATAGAAAGCCCACCAGCTCATGAGGCCTTGCAGGCGCCTCAAAAGGTGGGATGGTCCATGGAACCAACCCTTGGAGATGGCTGTGAGTCAAGCAGTTAACCATCAAGTTTATGGCTTAAATTAACCAACCAAACCATAGGGAAAGTTTATGGTTACTGGTTAATAATAGGCTATATATGGTTACTGGTTAATAAAGTTGGGGATACTAAGTAACAATAGTAGGGGATATACCAGCTATATATGGCCATGGGTCAATATTAACTAACCAATAATGGCTGATAATGACCAACCAAACCATAGGGAAAACAGCCTGGTGAATGATGGGGAACCAGGGGTACACATGTTGGCTCCAACTTTAACAACTACTAATCAACCAATAATGAAGGTAAATTCGCTGAGTTTGCAACCAAAAAATTACCCGTGGGTCCATATTTACCAACCAACAATGGGGGATAAGAGTCAACAATAACAGGGATAGATATCTCAATTAATACGGGAGAATCATGATGAACCATTATAGTTGGTTGGTGTTGGTTGATGTTGGCTGATGTAAGTTGGGTTGATGTGGGTTGATGTCGGCTGGTGTTGGTTTGCTGTTTTCTGTGGTTTCTTGGGCGCTTGAGTTGCAATTCTTGGAGGCTGGGTGTGGTTTTTTGGCTTGGCCAGGTTTGGGCTGGGCTTGACGCGCATTCAAGCCAAGTGAGTACCTGCATGGAGCCTGGAGACACCGGCACATCATTCATCTACAACCGAATGGCTTGCACATCCTTAAGCCTTGCATCCAAAGCAGGGGCAGTGCATAGAACACCCTGCCCTTCTTTTCCTCCCAAAAATCTGGGTAGCCCCAATCATTGCAAGCAAATCATGTCGAGAATGATGTGGTGGTGAGCAAGGATTGCTTAATCACTGCAATTGAGGTTGTCCAATCAATTCTGGCACTCAACAAGCGGTGCTTCCGGTTTCCAACAAGCACCACTTCCCCTTGGATTTGTGAGTTCTATCATGATAAAACCTCATACGCTTGCCTACAATTTGGATACACCACTCCCGGGGTAGCGCCTTAGCTACCCCTTTGAAGGGATCTATGGGCAGCCCTGGCGAATTAGCTCCCTCCAAACCAACAGCCAGTTGCTTCAAGTAGCGCACTGAAAGACAACATCACCAGGCGACCAGGGTATTGACACGCAGTCAGGCATATTTTTTCATACCATCTTTGCTCTATGCCACATGCATGGGTCTATGCATCGATATGTGCGCCTCAAGCGGCAGGCATGCCACCCTTCACAGTGGATGGTGAGGGCTTGTCACCAAGAAATCAAATCAACTCGTGGAACGAGTTGATGAATTAACTTCTATGTCCGTCCACAGATGACCAGAAACGTTGAAAATGACAATGTCATAGCCCATGGTCGTGAGATATGATTGATATGATGTGTGTTTTGCTTGTTCCATCGCCTCAGGAGGAGTTTGAGATTTGATTAAGCAAATTTCATACAGTATACATAATATACTTGTAAAACCGCTTGAGAAACTACAAGTTGGATATCGCCTTATATCAATTGCTGTACGCCACTGGCCCACTTAACAAAAAAAAACATAACGCAATAATCTGCAATGTTTTACTCGAGAAGGTGTGCAATCAAAAAGCAATTCAAACATCTGGAAATGTCCTGGCCGACTTGAATACCAACAAGCAACTAGCAACACAAAACCATATGGATGCAAATGCTACTACATATCCTTTACTGTCAATTTACATCAGTTTACTATCTATTCCCTTTCGACTTTGCAATAATTGTAGCTGGTATTTGGTATTGGGCCACTCTGCTGAAAAACCCTTTCCCAGTCCTATCTGCATTTTCCCCGCCCGCCCATGCTATAACATCGCCACTGCCCCAAGCGCCGCACCTATCGGCTGCTTCCATGGGCTGAATCTTGAACAAATCCTCACTGGCTTTGGTTCAGCCAAAGAAGGGTAAGGGTAAAGTGAATAGATGTGAATAGTATGACCGGTGGATAGTCAATGGTAATGTCAAATAAGTCATGGCATGTTACTGGTGGGTATAACTAATAGATGAGAGGCTTAAGGTGAACTACCAGCGGATGGGGAATCAATGGGTAAGCCATAGGCAATCGACAACTCCAGTAATAAACATAGTTACAAACTGGTGAACTAAAAAGGAATGCAAATTACTAATGCACAAAAAATATTACTCATGGATAATTCGTGGCGTATAATACAGTGGCATAACGACCACAATACTGAATATATTACCAGTTGCTGACAACTATTGTGTGGCTACTTTATGGCTAATTGAAAATTAAAAACTATCAAACGGTGAAGAACAATCCTTCCCATTGGCGAACATACAACACCCACAGTACGAACAACAGGTGTCCTGCGGAGGGTATAAAAATGGTGGCAAGGTGATGTGTATGGCTATTCTGGCCTTGGTTAGTTCTAAATCGCTGATTACTATTGGGTTATTAAGCTATTTTGAAAAGCTATTTTGGTTCGTATTTGTTGTGGTTGGTGACTATGGTACTAGTTTACTAGTTACTCTCTTCGGGACCCGCAAGCAACCAGTACTTCCTCTCGAATTGAATTCTCCAAGCAACCATGGAGTTGCACATGGCACACCCCAGGGAAAGGTAGCAGTGCCCAAGTATCATCTCAGGATTGCACAAGGGGATCCAATCGCTGGTCAGCATGACTCATTTTGAAGATGTGGCCGTACCCATGGCGCATGTGATACAGGGATGTTTCTTGAAATCTTGGAAGTTATACAAGCCCAGGGACAAAGGATCATAGATATACAACAGTTGATGATCACTTAATATGGACCTACCATGGCCACCCAAACAACAAAAAAACAAGTCATTTCAAACAAAAAGATCGCAACCATGACTTGAAAGTGTCTATCCATTGGGGGCGCCCCGTGATCCCAACGTAGCTTGGTGCAGCCATCATTGGTCGAGGCTGGTGGGTGCCGAGCATCGTAGAACTTGTCCATCTGATCTTCTGTATCCTGGAAGGCACTGACTTGGCGACCGCTGGGTCCCAATGGTGGTGCCGATCATTTGATCCTTCATCTGGTTGAATTCTCAAGCCATGGGGGACCCCAAGAGTTATAGATGGTTTATTGCGTTTAAATGACCAATGTCAAGGATGATAACTGGGGGTACCCCTGTTTTGAGAAACACCCATCCTGGTTTTTTCCGCGCTCCTTGGTAAATTTCAGCCTTTTGCTGTTCCATGCCGTTTGTAATGGCATTCAAGTAAGTGCATTTCAGGGGACGATCTGTCAAAATATGTGGGCAAATGTACTACCTCCGTGTTTCTACCAGCCACCTTCCTATCACCTACCTCTCTAGCTATCAAAATGTTGACCTATCTATAGCACCCTATCTGCCAATTTGTCCAGAGTTCAGAATGGATCCATCTGCTTGTCTCCGTCTCTGTTTCATCACCTTTGCATCGATCTGTTTGTTTAAAAATCCATGTGCCAACATTAGTTGTACAGCATGACCAACATGTAGCAAAATGCACCCAGTAGTCCAACCTCAACCATCGACCCTCACTAACCAACAATAACCTAGCCCAACCTCAACCACCAACCATCACATGCCCAACCATGACCTCAACCATGACAGTATAGCCATGGTACTTCACCCAGGCTCCCGATGAAAACCGGATGAAATTCACACCCAGGTGCCTCGCCGCTGACCAGGGCCCAAGTGATGTCCTTCCCAGTCATGTACCTTGGCCGCTGAAGATGTTTCAGTGAGACAATTTTGGAGAAGATCTATGGTATTCATCCAGTGTAGTAACTAATTGAGGGCATAACTTGTTTCCACTCATGTTCATCTTCAACGCTGCGATTTTTCACGATCGCTGTGGCCGATTCACTATTCTTCAAAATGAGCAGTGACCGACCCCTTTGCAAAGCTGAAGGATTTGGAAGGGAGAAAAGTTTGTCAGCAAGCCGAGTTCAGACTGAACTAAGAAAGCACAACGGCACTGCTGAATGTTTTGTTTGATTTCTTCTCTTGTTTCCATGAGCCTGCAAAACCCTCAAAAAAAAGGCAGGTTTTTACCCTCCAAAATACGGGTTACAACTTCAAAACTAAAAAACATGATGGCTTTGGGGGGCCAAGGTTTGTACAGTTGGAAGTTGCATCAGTGAAAAGGCCCTAACATCATAAAGCTCCACAGACTATGGCAGCTCCCGTGATCGATGGCCAAGGTTCCAGTAAGGACCATCGGGACCATACTTGTCTGGTCGATCCTGGGAGATGCAAAGGGGGTCGGGCGACATGGAGTAGACACCCTCACGTGCATACTATGCCTCCACCAGAATCTGCTTCATTTCCGCCAGAACTGATCGCTGAATTTAGTATTTTCAGCGGAATTGATCATGGGAAATCATGATGATTGGCACGAATGATCAATCGTAAAGTCAAGTGGCTGGTGGTTCAAACCCCAATGAAACATGTTAGTCAACCAGCCAACCATCCAGAAGACCAGGAGAAACAAAAAACAAAAACACCAGCCAACCTCTTCTCCACCTACAAACTTAATCGAATGCCATTCAGTTGCTTTGCCAACATACCGTACGAATTCGTGATGCGATACCCTCTAATAAACTGGAAATTACTTAATTAACCTTCATCATTTCCAATACGCAATCCATGGCAAACCACCCATAGATCACCGTTTTCCAGGTAAACCATGCTAAACCACCCATGAATGATGGATTTTCCAGGCCAAAAAAAAACCACCGCATTGATCGCATCGCCAACTCGGAACTGAGACGTCAAAGAGGTCCCCGTAGACCGAGATCAGCATCCGCTCGCCTGAGGTCACCCATTGTGGGCTGCGCAAGGCGAGGTTCATCAGGTTCCATGGAATTCCATGGAACGATGGTTGTCATGATGATTGCTTGGGAATATCAATGTCACTAATCATTCCGTTTCATGTAAGTTCATTATTCATGTATATGAATTAATCCTGATCTATGTCATGGGGTTTCTTTCTTTCAAGAGAATTCAGCCATATGCTATAGTAGTTCCATGATTTTTTGCTGACCTCGAGAAACGCTTTGGTGACCAAAAAACATTATAAACAACTCGGTGATAGGTCGATGACGGACGTTGCGGGTGGCTGACTTACAGAATCGATTTGACCAACAACAACGGGAATGCATCAGCCACTGGATTGTCGATGATGGGGATGCCATTCATAACAGCATGGGATGGCAACGAGTACATGGAAAAGGGTGGGTTCTTGTCACTATCGCCGCCAACATGTGGATGAGGGACGCCAACACAATGATATTCCAAGATAAAAAATGGCAACGTTTCTGATCACCATCACATAGTGATGATCAAAAGATGGCAACGATGCTGATCACCATCCTAGTGATGACCTAGAAGCAGAATGCAATCGGCAAGGATGGGCGATACGAACACGCCATGATGATTTTGATGGTGTGCAAGACACCCCCCCTGCAGTTGAGACATGGAATCCCAAACCCCAGCCACTAGTCAACCCCATGCTACAAGTACTACCTACCGAATCCATCCTGTACCTAGCAGGATGATGCCTGACCCCACCAAAAAAAGAATGCAAATATCAACAGGCTCAAACACAGATCCGTTGGATCAAAAACCCCTGGTACTTGATATATACCCAGCAGCGTTTGCATCTAATGTCATATTCCGGCCCCAGGAATCCCAGTGCAGGGCTGATTCCACCGCAGCAGGATCGTTCCAAACTCTACAAGCCACCCAGGGGGGTTGCTGTACACCAAGTGTGCCCACCCATGGTGGTCCGCCTACGGCCCCATGAAAAGAAAGGGTCGTTGTTTCAAGTTGGGTTCATCCAATCGTTTTCGGAGCTGGGAATTCAGGAACAATGGGTGATCCGCTTGGATACCATGTTTGGAGGTAAACCACCAGATGTGGCTAACTGGCCATGGGTCAATATTAACCGTTATTAACCAACCAATAATGGAGGATATTAACCAACAATAATAGGGAAAACAATGGTGAATGATGGGGGAACCAGTGGTACAGGGAGGGTTTTCCATAACCAGCTGGATCTCCCCATGTTTTCATCCATCATTGGTCACCAACCATTACTGTCCATTCTTCACCATCATCATTCACCATTACCATCACTCACCCTTGATATCCTCGATTGCTAACCACCATCACATCATAAACCATCTTCTCAACATGTTTCCGCTTTTTTCAGTCGTTGGATGCTAATCCCCTGCGACCACTGATTATGAACCCAATGAACTGGTTGGTGGTTCCAACCCCTATGAAAAGTATTTGTCAACCAACCATTTGCTAATGATTCCGAAGGAAAATTCAAAATGTTTGAAACCACCATGCCACCAACCAGTAGTTGTTTCACCATTCTTGTTGGTTATTGTCCCTTCTTAACCACTACTATATACTTGTTATAATCCCATATAACCCCTAGAAAACAACCCGCCAGATCAACCATCCCCGACCACCCTTGACCACCCCTAATCACCCCCCTTCACCGCTCCATCTCCGGTGCAGACCAGGGGCTTTGGCAGCTGTACTTGTCGACCAAGTCTTTGGGCGAGAGGCGGCCCACCTCCTTGCGGAAGTCCTTGGGCATCTTGAGGCCTCGGTGACCGAAACGGTGATCGGTGGAACTCCCATGGTGCGAATGTAGCGATTGGTGGTGGCTGATGGTGGCTGATGGTGGTTGATGGCTGATGAGTTTTGATGATGGTTGATGATGGTTGATATTCTTTGATGATGGCTGATGATGGTTGATGATGGTTGATGATGGTTGATGATGGCTGATGATGGCTGATGATGGTTGATGATGCTTGATGATGGTTGATGATGGCTGATGATGGCTGATGATGGTTGATGATGGTTGATGATGGTTGATGATGGTCCTGGTTGATGATCATTGATGGTTTTGGTGGTTGTTAATGGTTAAATCCTGTTGGTTGATGATGGTTAATGATGTTCGGCATCTCGGGGCATCTCGGTAAACACATCTGCTTCTCATGGTTACCATGGGTATACAAGTGCTGAAATGAAAGGGGACTGTAAACGACAATGCTAGGGAATACAATGCTGAATGATCTTGAATGATGGTTGATGTGTTTGTGTTTCTTATCATTTTAACCCTCTTGTGTTTTGGTTCATCTTTTTTGTTGGTTTATCATTGCTACGAATAGCTAGTGATAACCAAATGGTCTTGTATCAACCAGCTGATACTGTTTGATCATGACCACTGGGCCAAAACCCTGGCCAAATCCTTGATCATGGTTAACAAATCAAATCAAGCTAGACTAATGGCTATGATTAATTACAGTACTCACTATAATGATTATACTTTTTGGAAAACCTACCCGAAACTTCTGTAGCTGGAATAAAAGTTAATGCTGGGCAATCGCACCAAGCTTGTGATGGCTGATAATATAAACCAAATGTGAATATTTTGCAATTTGCAATGTTAGTCATGTGTTTCTTCTCATGGTGAATAAATCTAAATGAATGAAAGCTTACGGTTTTCATGTGATAGTCAGTCCTGGTACACTGATCATGCTTTGCCATAATTAGTCGTGTGCAGCCATATCAGGCCATTCATGGCCACATCTACAGTCAAAACTGCCCTGGACATCATCCAGCCTAGCTGGTCAGCAAAAAAATCCTAGGAACCAGCAAAAACACCATCAACTAGGCGTTAATTGACTCATTCCTGCCCCATCACAAACCATACATCACTCGGATGACTTTCTTATCGCACCAATGAGCCCATTGAGCCTCATGAACCCATCATGACTTGCCAGTGCCATGACTTTGATTGTGAACCGCTGGCACGGTTGGTTGCACCACTGGCATTACAGCTGGCATCCCAGTTGGAACAAAGTCGGTCAAGTGAATGTCACTAACCATCATCCTTACCGAGTTCAAGTTTCAAAGCCAAAGGTCTATCATTTGTGGCTGATGGCATTGCTGTCGACATCATTTTGATGATGATGATGATGATGATGATGATGATGATGATGATGATGATGATGATAATGATGACGGCAGTCAAAATGATGATCATGACGCCTGTTCTGATGATTGGCGTCTCTTACCATGGATCGCGGTGAGCTAATGGCTTTACCAACCTTAGACGAACCGTAGCGTGGGGATGTAAATAACTATATATTAAACCTTTGGGGTACCATTACGGTACCATCTCGCAAGGTCCTAAAACTTTGTTTTGTGGGAAAAAACATGTGTACAATCATTGCTGTATTGAGTAAACATACAGGTAGAGTAGCGTAAACACACAGGTACCTAGGCTACGCGTGTTGTTTCACGCGTGTTGTTCCATGATGTTTACATGTCTTTCTCATTGCCCTCATCATCCAACAGGAGCGGGTCTCCTGGTGCTTCCCTGAACAAAATTACTCATGAAACATATAGTTTTGCCGGGGTGGGACATTTGATTATCTTCATCATCCAGTAGGAGCGGGTCTCCTGGCACTTCCCCGATCAAGTTACTCATGAAACATTTGGTTTTGCAGGGGTGGGACATTTGATGACATTTGATTTCCCTCATCATCCAACAGGAGCAGGTGTCCTGGTACTCCCCGTGCTCAAGTCTGTTCACCATCTCAAAACCCTAAACCCGTAAACCCTAGAACCATCAAACCTAAAACCCCGAAATCCTAAAACCCTAGAACATCGTATAGGGGCACCCCATAGATTAAGCAATGAATGTCCAGTGGTCAGCAAAGGCAAACTCCCTGTTCGCCCACAGGGCGAAGGGCATTGTGCGTACTTTTACTTAACCATTATCAACCAATGGGTTAATAAAGAACGACCAATTAGCTGATACTTCTTAACACGACTTAACCATTCGTTAGCTGAACATTAGTTCATCATTAACTAATCTTACTATGGTCAGTTCTTTGAGCTACCAATCATGCTCATTAAATTCATTAATATTAGTATGTCTAATGTTGGCGATTGATTTCATCATTTTGATGAATCAGTCCCAATTGCTACACTATCATTATATTATATGTATGTAGTATGATAAGTCAACTACCAATATAATATTGACCCTTGCTACACCGTCAGCCCCATGGACTCCACGAGTTTCCGGCAGATTTCAGCCAGCCCTCCAAGTCCCTACAACCGAGACGCCCTTGGGCCGTGGCAAGGGCCGATGTCCGCCCTCCGCCTTGAGTCCAGAGGTAGCGATTCCATTCCTTGGGGCTCGAGGGCTGGTTGCGGCTGGATGATGGCTTGGTTGATGGCTTGGTTAATGGTTGTTAATGCTTGGTTGATGACTGGGTTAATGGTTGGTCAATGCTTGGTAAATGGCTGGTAAATGGCTGGTAAATGGTTGGTAAATGGTTAATGGTTGGTAAATGGCTGGTAAATGGTTGGTAAATGGTTGGTAAATGGTTGGTTAATGGTTGGTAAATGGCTGGTAAATGGTTGGTAAATGGTTGGTTAATGGTTGGTAAATGGCTGGTAAATGGCTGGTAAATGGTTGGTAAATGGTTGGTTAATGGTTGGTAAATGGCTGGTAAATGGCTGGTAAATGGTTGGTAAATGGTTGGTTAATGGTTGGTAAATGGCTGGTACATGGTTGGTTAATGGTTGGTAAATGGTTGGTTAATGGTTGGTAAATGGCTGGTAAATGGCTGGTAAATGGTTGGTCAATGGTTGGTAAATGGTCTGTTGAGGATGGTTCACTGCGGTTGACTATAGTTGATCATGGTTGATTGCTCGGTTGGCGTGCGGGGAGGGTTGTGAGATAGGTTGGTTGCCAAACAGGTTGCTCAAACTTACATCTACCTGGGTAGCGTAATCACCAGGAATTCCTGGTGTAAATCAGGATTCTTAAGAATTCAAGGATGACCCTAAGAATTCTTAGGGCACACTAAGAATTAGCGTTCAAAACCGTTCGAAAGCGACATGAGATGTAACGTGATTTCTATAGTACATGGCATTTGGATTACACCTGGTCTATATAAGCATTCTGGAATATTGGTGATAAGGATATCCAATGATTGTTGCAAACCATGGCTGAACCCACGGTTCCCCAACACCATCTCCAGCTGCCAGCCCAGATTGACAGGTCTGGTCACACAGGTGGCCCAAAGTCATGCACCAGCGCATGAGATGTTACTTGGTGGAGTGGGATCTATCCAACCAAAGGGCTATTCCACCATTCAAATTCAAGGTTGAGAATGCAGGTAACAAATCTGACCATAACGGATCATATGTCTCTAAAAGATTCTAAAATTTGTAGGACCCCTGCGGCTTGGACACATGTAGTGGAAACCATTTCGCCAATAATTTGGATTGATAGTTTGGTTTCACATTCTCGTTGCAAGCAGGGTGAATAATGCTCAGTCAACCCAAGAACAAGGGTACTCCGAAGTTACGAAAGGTACTTCACTCAGGTACTCTTGCTGTGGCTGCGAGCTGAGGATCCATGATTTGGCAACGAGGGGGCATGAAATGTTGAGCTGCTGGGGCATGGGAAGAGACACGCAGAGAGTGTGCATTTGCCCCAAGCACATTTTTGATGTGTTTTCATGTTTTAATTACCAAAAGCCTTTACCCCAAGAATAAGCGTTCGACACCGACAATAAGCGTTCGACCCTGTAAATAAGCGTTCGAATCTGGGATTCAAAGGAATTTGGATTTACACTAAGAATTGTTGGTGATGATGCTTAGCAGGATCCCCTTGTCAATTCACCCCCCCATGTTGGGTGCCCTGATTTTATAGGGACCCCCAGCCTCCAGTAATGATTTTACCCTATAAAATCATCAAAATGTTAGTATTCCATACATGCTGAACAACAGACTGATGGTCTATAAAATGGACACCCCAGGATAGCAATGTACCACCAAAACCTGAAAAAAAAAGTATCTCCAAAATGGAAGGTTACTATAAAATCACAATATGAATATATGCAGGGATATTGAGGGTTACATCTCATAATCCAGGACCATCCAGGACCCACATTACACAGGTTGGGGGTTCTAATTTTATAGATCAATCATGAACAGCCTATCTGAAGCTGGGGGATCCCCTTGTGGATTCCCCCCCCATGTTGGGTACCATAATTTTATAGAGACCCCCAGCCTCCAGTAATGATTTCATTCTATAAAATCAACTGAATGCTAGTATTCAACCCGTTCTGAACAGCAGCTGTATCGTCTATAAAACCAAGACTGCAGGATAAAAAAGTACAGTCAAAACCTGAAAAAAAACACATCTCAAAAATGGAGGGTTACTATAAAATCACAAATTGAAGATATGCAGTCATATGGAGGGAAATACCTCATGATCCACTTTGGGGAAGATGGGAGACTTTTCTTTGTTGAAGACAAGATGCAAAAGTCTTGATTTTGAACCATTTTGGGGTCCACAAAGGGGGGGGGGTCACACAGGACAGAGGTAAAACATGTTTCAATGGGTTCTTCGATTTTATGAAATATAGATGAAGGATGATGAAGGATGATGAAGGTGATGAATATGGAACCAGAATTAAGCAGATGAATGTAAGGTTCAAGATCATTCCTTCCGTTTGCCATCCTACCCCACTCTTTTTCTATAAAATCAAAAAAGAGAAACAAAACAGAACAACCCAGCAAAACCCAACACATTCCTAGGATTTCCTAGGCCACCAACATGGAGAGTTGAAACATGACCAGCTTTTGCCAAATTGATGGGAGACTTTTCTTTCTGAAAGACAAGATGCAAAAGTCTTGATTTTGAACCATTTTGGGGTCCACAAAGGGGGGGGGCCACACAGGACAGAGGTAAAACATGTTTCAATGTGTTTTTTTCGATTTTATAGAATATAGATGAAGGATGATGACGGATGATGAAGGTAGTGAATATGGGACCGGAAATAAGCAGATGAATGTAAGCTTCAAGATCAGTCCTTCCTTTTGCCATCCTACCCCACTCTATTTCTATAAAATCAAAAAAAAGAAACAAAACAGAACAACCCATCAAAACCCAACACATTCCTAGGATTTCCTAGGCTGCCAACATGGAGAGTTGAAACATGACCAACTTTTGCCAAATTGATGGGAGACTTTTCTTTGTGAAAGGCAAGATGCAAAAGTCTTGATTTTGAACCATTTTGGGGTCCACAAAGGGGGGGGGCCACACAGGACAGAGGTAAAACATGTTTCAATGTGTTTTTTTCGATTTTATAGAATAGATGAAGGATGATGAAGGATGATGAAGGTGATGAATATGGAACCAGAATTAAGCAGATGAATGTAAGGTTCAAGATCATTCCTTCCGTTTGCCATCCTACCCCACTCTTTTTCTATAAAATCAAAAAAGAGAAACAAAACAGAACAACCCAGCAAAACCCAACACATTCCTAGGATTTCCTAGGCCACCAACATGGAGAGTTGAAACATGACCAGCTTTTGCCAAATTGATGGGAGACTTTTCTTTCTGAAAGACAAGATGCAAAAGTCTTGATTTTGAACCATTTTGGGGTCCACAAAGGGGGGGGGCCACACAGGACAGAGGTAAAACATGTTTCAATGTGTTTTTTTCGATTTTATAGAATATAGATGAAGGATGATGACGGATGATGAAGGTAGTGAATATGGAACCAGAATTAAGCAGATGAATGTAAGGTTCAAGATCATTCCTTCCGTTTGCCATCCTACCCCACTCTTTTTCTATAAAATCAAAAAAGAGAAACAAAACAGAACAACCCAGCAAAACCCAACACATTCCTAGGATTTCCTAGGCCACCAACATGGAGAGTTGAAACATGACCAGCTTTTGCCAAATTGATGGGAGACTTTTCTTTCTGAAAGACAAGATGCAAAAGTCTTGATTTTGAACCATTTTGGGGTAAAGGGGGGGGGCCACACAGGACAGAGGTAAAACATGTTTCAATGTGTTTTTTTCGATTTTATAGAATATAGATGAAGGATGATGACGGATGATGAAGGTAGTGAATATGGGACCGGAATTAAGCAGATGAATGTAAGCTTCAAGATCAGTCCTTCCTTTTGCCATCCTACCCCACTCTATTTCTATAAAATCAAAAAAAAGAGAAACAAAACAGAACAACCCATCAAAACCCAACACATTCCTAGGATTTCCTAGGCTGCCAACATGGAGAGTTGAAACATGACCAACTTTTGCCAAATTGATGGGAGACTTTTCTTTGTGAAAGACAAAATGCAAAATCCGAACCGCCAGGCGTCAGCCAGGCCTCCAATCTACCAACATGGCCACTCTATAAAATCAGAACCCCCAACTACATGTACTCATGTACATCAAAGACATGGTTCACTATAAAATCAAGACCCCCAGCCTGAGCAAGCCCATATGCACTCCAAATGCACCATCAAATCTGTATAAAAAGAACAGTTTATAGGACACCCAGGTGCCCTGATTTTATAGAGGAAATTGGCAAGAGGATTTACTGTAGCAGGTATATAATCCTCCAAGCATCTGTCCTGTCTCTGGGTCTTTCCTTAGTGCAACCAGCAACTGCAGGACAATGACGGCTCAAATGAAACAAACATTGAGCTCTTGCCGCAGTCCATGCTGGCTCCCATAGTGGAACTTTGATCCTCAAGGGGTTGATAACGGCTCAAAATAATCAACAAAGGTTGTTTGTCTTTTAAAAAATGGTTGATACCATCCGCTATTCGTTGATGCCTTTTTTGTCTCTGGCCTTACTGTACCTTTAGTTCTCGATAAGGTTGGCACCTCCAATTGCGCATGGTGCTTTTTGGCAACAGCTCACGTGTCAAGTGAAGACTTGGTGACGCTTAGTCCAGTCCCAGGCACTTCTCATACCTTAGCGACGGGCTTCGGGGGAGGGCATGCGCCCCTGCTACCATGATGCCGTGGGGTCGGCCCTAAGGCCGGTGGGTAAACCGACTTCTGGCGTTGGAACATCTCCTAATTGCTGAAGCATTTGGTCATAATCTTTTGGCTCTGGGGCAAACTGACTGTAGCGTCATCATCATCATCGTCGTCGTCGTCGCCGTCGTCATCATCATCATCATCATCATCATCGTCGCCGTCGCCGTCGTCGTCGTCATCATCATCATCATAATCATCATCATCAAAATAGCTGCTGGTCATTGATTCACAACTTCTTTGCAACTGATTCGTCCATGCCAGGAATTGAGGGAAAGTACTCACTCCCTGACCTTTTTCGCTAAAATGAGTTTTACTGTATGTTATGCCCGGGTGTCATGTACCCCCCCAAGCATCCCAAAGTCCGGTCAAAACAACCAGAAGGATCAGAAGGAAAAAAATGCCATGGCTTACAGAAACCAAACTTTGCAAATTCGGATGCATTTGCTTCTCATCCACCACTATTATTCAACCCCGCGTAGCATCCTATTGAATGATTATAGCTAGTCAGCTAGTCATTGCCCATGAGAACAATTGCTGAGTATGACACATCCAAAATTGAAACACGATGCAATTGTCATGGTGCCCCACTATCAGTCCATTTTGCGATCATCTCCTCTTACAAGCCCACATATTGCACTATCTCGGTTCCACAATTAGTCATGAAGTGACCTGTCATGTTATATGTCAGTCACTCTAAAAAAATGAACATGTTGAGGACATGGGCCAGTTCAAGGAGAGTGCTGGGGACAGAGTTGGGATGGAAAGGGAGAGAGGGATCATATATGACTGGGAGCCACACGGCATATTCCAACAGGTTCCCTCAGTCTTCAAGCATTAGGGCTTGGTTGTGCTGCAGTGGCAGGAAGAAAACAGCTCCTGCTGACGAATGAATCAACGTAAGCACCATAATGAGAATGATGACAATGGCAACCAACCTTAACGTCCTGAAAAAACCTCATACGAATCAGCACTACTGTTGACTGCTGTGACAAAAATGATCACCGAAGAACCGCTACACTCTGGTAAACTAACATGGCAATGGAAAATCCACCATTTGTTGGTGTTTTCCTTGGGTTTCACTATAACACATGGTGATTTTCCATTGCTATGTTGGTTTACCGGTGTGTACGAGCAATAGCAAACATTCCCTCTGATTCGAACTTGAGGGTGCTAGGCTTGCACTGTGGCTTCGATTGGCTTGTTCACTTAGCCATTTGTTGGTTGGTGAAGGTTGACAGGCATTCATTTGTCTACAAAGGCTGCGAAACATTCTATCAAGTCAGAAGTTGCCTATATGATATACATATGATACCCATATGAGGCACGCACATATGCAAAAACGTATGGATCAGGGTGGGTCAACCAAAGTGAGTTGTCACCGTAGATGGCGAGAAACTGTTTGAGATCCGGCCCCGCATTTTTCTTCAGTCGCGCCTCGGCGCTGCAACGCCCAGGTGAGGGTTGGGGGCATGGCACCAACCGTGAGGTGACAAATATCTACCAGGCTCCAAGGCGTTGTCGCTTAGTTCATCTTAGTTCACCTTAGTTCACTTGTTCAGCCAAGGACGTGGCAATACACTTCCATCTGCAGGCATCGTGTGTGCTGACTAGTTGGCTTCACACCGCTGGTGATATTCACACGGCTTTGCTATCGCCAAAGGGCATACTGCTCGCGGTAGAAGCTCTTGAACATGTCCTTTTTCAGTTGCCGCTCCTGGCTATGGACACGTCATCACGTCTCTCTGCAAAACAAAGGTCTTGTATCTTCATGCGAAACGGGAACCCCAAATGCGTCATGCATCTGGATCTCGAGTCTCTATCTACCATTATTATTGAGAAGTTACATAACTGCAAGTGAACACAACACCACTGAACGACCTTAAACATCCCCAAACCCAACAATGGTTTTGTGGTGAATCTCACAAAAATTAAGTGTCATGCAAATTGCCAGGGAGTTTCACACACAAACATTGACACCAAACCGAGATGGTGAAGGTAGTGATGGTTGTGACTCAGTCATGGCCCCCCGTAAGGTACGAAAGGCGCCATGATGGGCCATGGATCGGTGGCAACCGGTAAGGTCTGGTCTTGGCTTGGTCAGCTGTGTCATGGGTGACCGGAACGGCAGCCCGGAGAATTTTGGCTGGATAAAAGTGGCGTGGGTGAACACAATCACAATGAACCACCAAAAAACTCCATCATCGACAATTGGTCTCCAGGTCTAGTCTTGAGTCTTGTAACCCATAATGACAAATAAGAAATGATCAAAACATATAAAATCCTGAAAGTAACATATGAGTGAGCACATGTTACAAACCTGAAGAAATCCTGAAAAAGAAGTAAAAAAAACCAACGTCCCGTGGGGGCTACTGGCAGTGCCCTCGGCCCGTAGCAGCGGCCCAGAACGTGCTGCCCTTTTCAGCGCGATGCACTGGGCTCAGTTTCTTCATCGCTATCGCCAGCGGAACAGGTGCCAGCGGAACAGCTCAACTGTCGTTGGTCAAGTGGTGGTTTCTCACACTAGGGGCCCCCTACTAGATAATGATTGGTTTATCACTAAAAAACAGGGGGCCCAGAATGGTTAGTTTATTATCACTAAGAAAACACGATTAATGCATTTGGGGTTCCCTCATTTTGAGAAACACCCAAATGATTGGTAGCTGGAATGAACCAATTGGCGAAGGAACATATGCAGCGAGACAGAGAGAGAGCTACCATCTAGTTAACTCTGTCTGATTCCGTCTGCGTCTCTCTGTCTCCTTCTCGGTCTTTCTTTCCTTATTTCTGTCTTTGGTCTTTTGTTGTCATTTTTCTGGCTTCTTCGTTCACTCTCCATCGGCCTGGCAATGTGTGTGAAAAAAGATTGTTTTCTTTTGATCCTTTTTGAGGTGGATGTCTGGCTGACTGTCCACGCATCCTTACCTGAAGTTGCTTGGCCGAACGACTGGTGAACTGTCGCTTGTTCAAAGGGGAAACAAGCACTACACTATATTTATTGAACCTGCACAGTGCGCGAGACTACCCATTGATTGTGATTGTTACTGCAAGATCAAAATCATTCGATTTGATCACATGAGCCAAATCACTTCCCCCAATACAAAGCTTGCCGGATCTTGCGCATTGCGTGACGGCTCCTTTTAGCCTTTTGGCAATTCGCTGCAGCTGGCCGTGCTAAGACTAGGCCACTGGCTGCATTGCATCCTGAAAACCACTGAAGTCCATTGAAGTCCTCAATCACTGGAGCTTGCAGTGAAACATAGTAAAACCATCATCCACGTGTTCGTTTAACGCAGTTTTCAGGGTCATCACTAGCGCGATCAACACCTCACCCAAGGGCTAAAACACAACCGCTTCGACATGGCCAAACCAGCCAAGCAATAAATGCTGGAGTCTCCTTTCAGTTTGAACGCCATGTTCATAGCAGACGAAGCACCAACATGCTCAACACTCACCCGGGACTCACCCCGCAACATATGTTGGTTTGGCCTCGGCAAGGCAAGAGAGGTCTTGACACAACGTCACGCTGCCACATCCACATCCAGCCATCTAGCTGACCGCCCGTCAAAAGGCTCAACCGGTTGATTGCGTGGGAAGGAAATCAGCGCAGATATGTAAAACCTCTGTAGGGCGACTGCAGTGTGTATGTGCACATAGATAAACTATTTGTGTACGTGCCTGATTGTGCATGCCTAAGTGTAGACACAAGCACTAGTATGACACCTTATACCTTTGTTAACTTTATTTCACAGTGTCCGGAAGGGCTGTATGTGTGATGTGCGTATTCCAAACGCATCCAGAGGATGCAAATGAGCACATGTCACACAACCACGCAATATCACGCAATCGATAGGCTGACCGTTGCCAAAGCTTTCGGGCGTGCGCCAAAATTGCAGGCTTTTTCGGAGCTCAAGCCGAGCCGTTCTTGAAAAAAGGACAATTTTCCACATACATTTTTTTCAGGGCGTACCCAATCATACCTTTGGCAAAACGCATCTAGGATATCCTCAACCAACTGACGTACATAGAGAATTTCTTGTGCCTCATAATTTTGGCCCACAACCCACGGCTCACAAATGGGACGCTGGGCATGTGGCAGCCTGGGTTCTTCGCAGTTCAGCGAGTTCAGTAACGGCCAAGTGTGGCGATGCCGCATCCCCACAGAGTCAGTGACAATGTCACCTCCAACACACCTCCAACCATGAGAACTAATCCATTATTGGGGATTTTCCACCTACTCCAGGATGATTGCATTTCTCTCTCATACATGATTACTGAAACAATTTGGTCATAATCTTTCCTCAAAACAACGAATTACGCATTGAATTCCGCATTTACTGAAACTGACACCTGCGGGCCAAACAAGTTGCCGTGCGGCAAGGTGGCCCCATGCATCACTCAGTTTTGCTCGGCGCGTCCATCAAAGCTTGTCCCGGCACAAGGGGCAGCAAGGCTTTCCCTGCGTCAGCCACTTGTCCATACACTCGTGGTGGAAGCGATGCTGGCATGGTAGCGCGGCAACTTCATGATGCTGAGCGTTCATTTCCTCGTAACAAATCGCACAAAGCCTCAGCGCTTCGCTGACTACATCAGACTGACCAACCAGATCAAACCAACCATAACACAGGGATCTCTAGGCACGTGTTAGCGCCTGATTAATACCCCCCCAGATGTTAGGGCACCGTCTCTAAAGTCTACCCTGGTAAAGTCATTGGGGGGTACCTTAACATTGAATGTTTTGAATTGAAATCAATTTGGATTGAATTGAGGTTGCGTTCGGGAGAAGCGAACTTAGCTGCTGCTGAATGGCTGCTGATGGGTTCAAGATTGGTCTAGTATGATTGGTTAATGATTCCTTATCAATGAATGATCGTTCAATGACTCATGATTCACAATAATGGGTAAAGCATTGCTAACCATTGGTCAAAGATTGAAATCAGTGATTAATTGATGAATGATTTACTTGGTGACTGGCTATCCTTCTGGAAAAAGGGATTGACCGTGGTAATGACCCCCTGGTAGGAACCATGATTACCAAATCACCTATATGAACGTTTCTCACGAAAGGGGTACCCCAAAATCATCCTGTACCAATCACTTATAGCGATGAACCAACCATAGCTTTGGGGTTCCGAAGTTGAAGAAACAGCCATATAGCGTATCGAGTTTTTGTTGGTGAATACTTCCTATTGTTAATCATTTAATTCCCTACGCAATCATTTTCTGGGGCTCCCTCTTATAAGAAACAGCCATTGAATTGTTGTTTCACCCTTATTGTTGGTGATATCCTCTATTGTCAGTATTTGTTTTTCCTTCGCCATCCCGAAGGTTCAGCTATTATTAACAAATAAAATCCCTTATTATTGACGGTTATAACCCTCCAAAACCAATGGTAACCAATAAAATCCCTTATTATAAACCATTCTCATAGCAATCAGTAACCATAAAAATCCCGAAAAAATGCATGTGGCAGTGGGTCAAAACCCTGCACCCCTGGTTCCCCTATCATTAACCATTGTTTTTCCATGTTTTTCCTATTATTGTTGGTCATTATCCCCCATTATTGGTTAGTTGATATTGACCCATAGCCGTGTTAGTTGCTCAAGTCATAGCGGGGTACCCCCAGTCCCAGGGGCTCGGGTTCCGTCGGTTTCGTCGTCTCGCCCGTCGTCTGCTCGGCGGCTCCTGCTGGTCGCAGGATGCTCAAGCGCTCCCGGGCAAGTTGGGCATCTCGATGCTGCTTGGACGCAGCCTGGGGCGGGGATGGCTGCCGAGGATGGCTGCCGGGGATCAGCTGAGAAGATCGTTGAAGAAATTGGGGTTTATTATGGATGAAGTTGTTCCCCACCTGTCAGGTGAGGGTTGTTATGGTTGTTAGATTTTATCTGAGCTGACTTCTCCTCCTCCTTCTCCTCCTTCTCCTCCTTCCCTCGCCGGACCTCAACTACGACAATGCACGCCGAGTGTCTGCTGCCGGACCTCAAAGATGTCAGAAGATATGTCAGAAAGAATGTCAAAAGAAATGTCAGAAAGAATGTCA
>VSDK01029157.1:39022-74784 GCA_009767595.1 Symbiodinium kawagutii | reverse complement strand
ATGTCAGAAGATATGTCAGAAGATATGTCAGAAGATATGTCAGAAAGAATGTCAGAAGATATGTCAGAGAGAATGTCAAAAGATTTGCCAGAAAGAATGTCAGAGAGAATGTCAGAAGATATGTCAGAGAGAATGCCAGAAGATATGTCAGAAAGAATGTCAGAAGATATGTCAGAGAGAATGTCAAAAGATTTGCCAGAAAGAATGTCAGAGAGAATGTCAGAGAGAATGTCAGAAGATATATCAGAAGACATGTCAGAAGACATGTCAGAAGAGATGTCAGAAAGAATGTCAGAAGATATGTCAGAGAGAATTCAGAAGATATGTCAGAAGATATGTCAGAAAGAATGTCAAAAGATATGCCAGAAAGAATGTCAGAGAGAATGTCAAAAGATATATCAGAAGACATGTCAGAAGACATGTCAGAAGAGATGTCAGAAAGAATGTCAAAAGATATGCCAGAAAGGATGTCAGAAAGAATGTCAGAAGATATGTCAGAAAGAATGTCAGAAGATATGTCAGAAAGAATGTCAGAAGAGATGTCAGAAAGAATGTCAGAAAGAATGTCCGAGTAGAAAGTTGTCAGAAAGAACGTCAGAAGATGTGCCAGAAAGGATGTTAGAAAGAATGTCAAAAGGTATGCCAGAAGGAATGACAGAAGATTTGCCAGAAAGAATGTCAGAAGGTATGTCGGAGAGAATGTCAGACAAAAGTGGAGTCAACAAGCGGTGATGACATGACATGGTGGGGATCACTCGAAGTAAAGTAATTGTTTTTTTTGCCAGGGCTTCCAGGGGGCTTTGCCCAATAGATGAACATGGATGAAAAATGATGAAGCATGATCAAGACTAGTGAGTAATGATGAACAATGATGAGTAATCATGAATAATGGTGAATAGCGTGAATAGTGATGAATCATGATGTCATGACCGGCAAACAAGGATGATTTTGATTGACTCCTGGTTCTAGAGGGAGTTCTTGTCTCACCAGCTCCCTAGCCTGTTTCTTGCAGCTCGCTTATCGACCATCACTCGTCCATTGATGTAGTACATGGGGATGATGACCGGTTGCTTATGGTGGTAATTATGAATGATCAACGGTGATAATCGTGAGTGATGATTGTTAGCCATGAATGACAATGGTTAAGCAGCTTTCATCAGCTTGATATTGGTCATGCATCGGGCAGTAGCATTCTGAAATGATTAGCCATCAACCAGTTTGTGATAAATATTGTCAGTGGATATCAACGATCATGTGACGCAATGAATGGATCCATGATGCCGCTCCTTATCATCCCTTGACAGTACGCAGGGATGACCACACAATGATTGCAGCTGCGAATCCAAGGAACGATAAAACTACGACCAGTCAGTAGAACCGCAAACTACCATCACTCATTCTACTAACTCTCAGTAACTACTAAGCACTGCAATTCCAATCAGTAGCCATTCATCACCATCATTTGTTTTTTTCTAATCAACTGGTAACTGCGAATCTGTTGCGATTTTAAATGAGCTACTCGTGTTTTTTGGCAAGGGCATCCAATGGTTTTGCCAGGGACGTGCAGTGTCACGATTGCACTCACTTCGCAACGAGTTACAGTTACTAGTTGAGTCCAACAGTGACATCATAGTCACTCACTAGTTGAATGATGATAGTAACTCTCTAGTTGCATGAATGTTATCTTACCATAGTTGAATGATGATAGTCACTTACTAGTTGAATGATGATATTACCATCATTTCTTATCTTTTAGACTCATGACCCGCGTCAGCCATTAGCCGCATCAGCCACCGGCCGCGCGCCACTGCAGCGGGAAGGCCTGGAAGAGAAGCTCCTGGGGATGATCCAGGCTGGTCTTGACCTTCAAATCCTGGGCCACGCGGGCCAATGGTGAGTTGTACCCCCAGGGTTGGTTAATCATGATTGATTTATACTTAATGGTTGATTAGTAACCCTGGGGACTTATCAAGTCACTAACCCGATTTATACAGTTAACGATAAATTTATAGATTGATTCATCTTGCAACATGACATGTTTTGATTCAACTTAATGATTGATGTTAATGATTGATTTATAATTAATGGTTGATTAGTAACCCTGGGGGCTTATCAAGTCAGTAACCCGATTCATACAGTTAACGGTAAATTTATAGATTGATCCATCTTGCAACATGACATGTTTTGATTCAACTTAATGATTGATGTTAATGATTGATTTATAATTAATGGTTGATTAGTAACCCTGGGGGCTTATCAAGTCAGAAACCCGATTCATACAGTTAACGATAAATTTATAGATTGATCCATCTTGCAACATGACATGTTTTGATTCAACTTAATGATTGATGTTAATGATTGATTTATAATCAATGGTTGATTAGTAACCCTGGGGGCTTATCAAGTCAGAAACCCGATTCATACAGTTAACGATAAATTTATAGATTGATTCATCTTGCAACATGACATGTTTTGATTCAACTTAATGATTGATGTTAATGATTGATTTATAATCAATGGTTGATTAGTAACCCTGGGGGCTTATCAAGTCAGAAACCCGATTCATACAGTTAACGATAAATTTATAGATTGATTCATCTTGCAACATGACATGTTTTGATTCAACTTAATGATTGATGTTAATGATTGATTTATAATCAATGGTTGATTAGTAACCCTGGGGGCTTATCAAGTCAGAAACCCGATTCATACAGTTAACGATAAATTTATAGATTGATTCATCTTGCAACATGACATGTTTTGATTCAACTTAATGATTGATGTTAATGATTGATTTATAATCAATGGTTGATTAGTAACCCTGGGGGCTTATCAAGTCAGAAACCCGATTCATACAGTTAACGATAAATTTATAGATTGATTCATCTTGCAACATGACATGTTTTGATTCAACTTAATGATTGATGTTAATGATTGATTTATAATTAATGGTTGATTAGTAACCATGGGGGCTTATCAAGTCAGTAACCCTGGTTTATAATGACTGATCTTTTTTCTCCCCACGCTCCTTTTTAGCTGTCATTTATATCAAGTGAATGATTTATATTGATTTATAGTGACAAATTGGTTTTTAGTTTTCGTTTTTCCGATTAATTCATATAGTTAATGATTGATTCATAGAGTTAATGATTGATTCATAGTGAATGGTTGATTCATCGTTAATGATTGATTAGTTACCCCTGGCGCTTATCAAGTCAGTCCGCGGCCGATGGTGTTTGGCAATGCTTGATACACGGTGATTGATTGATTCAACCCTCCTAACCCAGCTGGTGCCCTAGTTTGCTTTGCAGGTATTGGCTCGCTGATCTTGGTACGATGCGACCCACTCCCCAGGCTCACAAACATATATACATCATACATCTGTCAACGCACACATGTCCTGAAACTCAGCTATGCACATTGGCGCATCATAAATTATGTATAAGAAAGGTATATGTACACCTTGAATGAGCATCGGTCCCAAACAATGAACGCCACAAACGTGTCTGACTGCCACCGACACCAACCAGTTCGGACAAAACCAACCTGATTGAAGCATTGCGTTAATTGCATTCAGTGGAGCCAAAACCCATTGGATAACCAAGAAGGGCTATGTTCTCACTAGGGACTGTCCACTGACCAGATAGCCCTGGCTTTGATTCGAACATAACAAGCCTTTATCAAGTCAAGTGATGCCAGTAGCTCGATTGATGTCCAGACGGATTAGTGTGTCAATGCCTGGAGCACTGCATGGGCCCAGCCCAGCGTCCAAAGTGGTTGCGCTGTGGAATTCCTGGAGCATCCGACTCGGCTCCGTGAAGCGATTGATCGAAAGAATCGCACAGCCAACGTCCTCGCTGCAGCGAGGAAGCTCCAGGCTGGGGCCAAACAATCATCGAGGTTAGTTGGCTCACCAAAGCCTGCCTGGGTGGTGAACCTTGGGTGGCTGATTTTTGCTGGCTGGCTCGTTGCTCTGGTTGGGTGGCGGGTTCAAATGGTCTTTTCATTGCCTGGATGGATGGTTGGGTGGGGCCCCAAGGGTTCCTTGGGTGAATCTGTAGCTTTCTGGCTGGTTGCTTGGGCTGTTGGTGAGTGAGCTGAAAATGTTCAGCTGTGAATGCTTGGCTCACAAGCTCTCTGGTGGCTTTGTTGACCAATCCTGGAACACAAACGGCCGTGGAAAAACAAAAGCTCGAGAAAGGGCTTCCTACCATGGAAAACTGCAGCAGGCACAGCTCCAAAGTTCATGGCCAAGCTGCTATCCGACGATGCGGATGCTCCTCATTCCACCTGCAATGGCAGGTGATCAATCCTAAAGTCTTGGTGATTCTGTTCGCTCTCCCATTGGGACAAAAACAGGCGAATACATGGCACAGAAAATGCAACTGGTCCGACAGTCTGTCCACACAAACGTATGTCAATGAATGTCAATGAGCATGATGGCTCTACCAGGCTCGACCTGTCATGGGTGAGCACCGAACCAGCCAGACCTCCAATGATACCCCAAATCCAAGACTGGGGGTTCTGAAATCCCAGCTTTACCAACTAGTAGGTGCTTTTTTTTACTAGGGGCATCCCCCAAATCATCCACAAATCATCTAAACCGAACTATTTGGGGATCCCCTATCTTGAGAAACAGCCATGTGGTGATTCACCGGGAAATGTGGCTGGCCTATGGTGGCAATCAATCTTTGCATTTCCCGAAAGGCGCCTCTCTAGCACTTGGGAACCACCACGATGGACGATGACAAGACCGCTCTTGGATCCCGGGGTCCCTGCTAAGATCAGACCTGCCAAGGTCAGCCGATGCCGCGGATACTTTTGCCAGCCACAAGCGTTCAAAACAACAGCTGCAATCACATGCACCGTGCACCTGTAGATAGATTAATTGGCAGATCAATTGGGTAGGCTCGCTGCATAGATTCGATAAAGCCAGATTAATGGATAGGCAAATTGACAAGTAGATGAACCCATATATAGATAAAGAGTGTGGGAGCGAGGTAGATACAAAAATTAATGGTTAGACAAGTCGCGCTGGCAAAGCCGGAACTACACAGTGTGGGCACATCCCAGGGCAAGTAACAGCAAACTTTCTACGGAGGAATAGATTTGACATGTCTGATCTTATCGAGCTGTGTGCTGTGGGGAATGCGGCCGGCTCAATGGAAGACCACTGTTGTGGCGGAAGCCATCATGGTCTTTTGGCATCTTCAGCTTGCCATTCACGACAACTGCATATGCAAAAACTGGACCATATATTCACATAACATGGAATTCAATCTATTTCAGCTCCCAACTGATCATTTCGACATTATCGAACCATGTTAATAACTAATTATATCTAATCATAAAATGTCCGACTCCGTAATACATCACAGTAGCCCTGGCATTTCAGGGGATCCTTTGGGGAGCACCGCCATTGACAGCGTAGAACCGCTGGCGCCACGCCACGCCACGCCAGGCCTATAGGTTTTCCGTCCACGCGCTCGAGCACTGCTCGAAACGTGGCTTTGGCGCCGTGAAGCGCAGTCCACGTTCGTCGCCGCACCATGGCGTGCGCGGGCGACCGGGACCCCGGCCCTGAGCCAAAAAACGCCCTGCCCCAACGACGATGGAAACAGGGCCACCTGAAGCTTGATGACAGGCAACGTTGCTTGGGGCTGGATGGCTTGATTTCAGCAGGGGTAGCACTTTCAACGCCCAAATCGAATGGATATGGGTTGATAAATCAAGAAACCAGGCATAGCCCCACCAAACTATAACCATGACAAAAAGCAAACCACCAAACATCCTTTGCTGTGATGGCCGTGATAAGGCCGATATTGTCCCCACAAGCACCAACCAAGCTTCAATATCAGGAACGAAGCTGCCCAAGCAAATGCCCAGTGATCGACTTTGATCTGATACTACAGCCACTGCACTCAAAGCCATGATTATGGAAAACTGCCATTGATGCTTGGCAAAAAGAATTGAACTATTCACCACTGGTTGGTGGTTGGTATGAACCCCTATGAAAAATAAACCTGTCCACAGATCAATCATGTGTTAACACATTTGGAAAATTAAGCCTGTCAATCAAACCACCAGCCAAATGTTCTTTGACCAGTGTTGTTGCTTGTCATTCCCTATTATTCACCACTATGAATTCATGGCTGTAACCCCTGGAAACCCGTTTGCGAATGTTCTACTGTCTGGTCAACTAGTGCCCCGTCAAGCCATCTCCTGCCGAAATGCTGGATTTGTAGTGTCAATAAATGATTGCTTCCCCTCCCCCCCAAAAAAATGGATCATTGCTTGGAATGGTTGGAGGAATCATCATGGCTGTGGATATGGCGATGGCATGTGACAACCTACCGGTCCAAAAAACAAAATAGATACATTAATTAATAGATATATGATATGTTTAAAGCATAGATCTAGATGTATATAAAGATTGCCATAACCTGTCTCTTCCTACCCACTATTGTGGGTTCTCATTCTCTACTGTTGAGCGGCTCAATTGGCCATCCGTCACGGGACAAATCTGCAAAATCAGCGCTGGAGCTGGTTTTCGGAGCTTTGGGAAAAGCAGAGCTCCCGTCTTAGGCTCCCTCAAAACAAGTTTGTTTTCTGGTTGTTGGCTTCAACCCCTTTCCAAAATTTGCTTGTCAACCAACCATCCATCTCCAAATGTCGGGGGAATGGAATTAACATGATTGAAACCACATGAAACCAGCAACCAGCTTTCATTTCATTAGTTTATTACTCACAAAGACCACGAATTGTCTGGCTTTAAATCATAACAACCAAATTGCTACAACAACAACAACAACAACAACAACAACAACAACAACAACAACCACAACAACAACCACAACCACGAAAATGAACAGACACACACACACAGCTGGATATGCACACTGGCACATCCAGAAGAAGGAAGCATCCAAAAACATAAGAAACCCCACAACAGTGCACACTTTATAGGGCGCTCAATGGGCACCACATGGCCATCACCCCGTGGCTCACCGCATCGCTCCGAATCGCCAATCTGCGTATGAAGCCAGGGGTTTTCCATCTCTTCGCGCTGCTGGGCCGTCATGCCTGGGGTCTCCAGCTTGGCAACGACCAACAACGGTTGGATGCGCATGGATCACGCATCCGGTTGGTGGTGCTCACCACCTGGTCATGAAAAAATCGATCACCCAAGCAGCAAACCAACAAACCATAGCAGCAGCACCATCAACCATGTACCATCAGCATTGATCCCAAAATTGTAAAAGTCCTGATGCCACGAGTCATCAAGCATCCAGGGGCACCCAAAACCAAAAAACAGGTAGGTTTTGAGCCTCCTAACTATAGGTTATAACTTATGGCCTAAGAAAATGAGGGTCTTTGGGGGCCAATGGCTTACTGACCATTTCAAACTTTTATTTACCAAACTTGCCGCCTCTGCACACAAAGGGCAAAGGGCAGGGTAGGGTCAACAGTATCTATCTCACTGTCCATCGCCTTCTCACCTGTATGTACAGCTGAACAATTAATTAGTATTAATCATTCAATCAAGTACAGTACTCCGAATCACTGTGAAGCAACGTTGACCTAGTATGAACAAGTGTTCGCAAATATTGGCCATTACGTCGGGAAAAAAACGGAAATTACCAAAATTGCTGGATCTTAACCATACACTCCTGGTTGTTGTTGATTATTGATGGTCCTCACCCATTCATTATCACAAGCCCGGCCCACCTTCCCGAACTTTCTTCTTCATCCTCTTCAACTCCTTGGTGAAACTTCGCAATTCCGAATGATTTGATCAATGTGTTCAGGGATACGCCATGATAGGAGTTGCACCCTGGGCCCCGGGCGTGTGCTGCCATAGGATAATTATATTGTTTGTGTAGCATGGGACGTTGCATGGCTGGTGATCAAACAAAAATTATAAACTGCTAGGCTGCGATAGCAACAACGTCCATTCTGTGGGTGATCATTCTTTGATCACCATCAATTTCGATTTTGCCGGAGTTTGTCTTTGATCGGGCCATTGAAAGTTCAAAACTCAAGGTGCTGGTTGTTTATTCTGGATCTTTCCTGCTTACGTTTGTTGGTGTCTCTATGAATTTTGGTTGTTGGCCGTGATGAATCACCATAAATGTGCATGAGCCTAAAAATTGTTTACCCTTTCCATTTTCGACATTCCCTGCTCCAGAATCAACAAAACATAAACGAAATGGGGTACAATAAGCGTCTGCTGCCAGTTATCCCGTCACTGGAGTTGCGCACCCATGTCGCATGGCATCACCCTAGCATTGGCCGGTAGTATAATAAAAGTGTTGGCTGGATCTCATTTGGAAAAACAATCCTCACGAAGGGCAAACCATCAATAATAGAAAGCGGTTGATGAGTAATGAGGATGCTTGATGATGCTGGATGATGGTTCATGATGGCTATTCTCAGTTGCTTAATAATCATACTTGCATCCAAGGTTCTCTTTCAAAGTCTGCATCTCTTCTGGATGATGGGCAAAGATCATCTAGGAGATCCTCGCTAGTGGATCCCGGGGATTTTCCACCAGGAATATGGCCAGGAAAGCACCAGAAAAGGCCACGAAACCACCAGAAACGATGGGTAGATCATTGCCCGACCACGGTAAATCCTGGCAATGTTCCAGCTCAGGTTTCTGGTAGCTTTGCCAGTGACTGCCATCAGCCAGCTTCGTGTTACCCTATGACCGTCGTTGGATGCTGAAGCGGGGGCTTTAGCAACCACTTGCCATGATTGTCTGGTTGGTGTTTTCAACACCTAGAAAAAATAGTCTACCAACCAACCCTCTGGTAACACATGGCAATACATTTGGAAACAAAAAAGTTTGAAACCACGGAAAAAACTATTCTTCGCCATTATCAAGAAGTGTGTCCTACTAATCCACTACCTGGGGTGATCTGTCGGGCTGTGTTTGTGGAAGCGCTCCGGTTTCACAGGGCGGGACACAACAACGGTTGAACATCAGGGTTGATAATGACAACATGTAACAACCAATGGCATGCATTTCAACCTTGAATATGGGATGTGATTACAAGCATTCATCCTGATTGGCAGGTATGGTGACATAGTCTTTCATTCTCATTGATGCTAGATCGGTAGATCCATATCAACAACCCCCTTTCAAATTCAATGAAGAAATATGCATGATTCAACTAGTGGTGGTTTATTAACTGCGGAATCCACCATCACTGCTTTTTCCCCAGCTGTGCACGGGTACTGCAGCTGTATGCTGGTACCTGGGGGTCACCTGGGTTTGTTTCATCGTTTGGAATCTTCACGATCAACGGCTCCAAATGGCTTACTCTATATGCTATGTTATACGAATTGATGGTTTATGATGTTGGTGCTTGTGGGTGCCTACCAAACACCAATGAATTAAACCACCAATGAATGATTACTAACAACCATCAAACACTATTGGTTACCAACATCATTAATGTTGGTTTCTGATTAGTGTAACCCCCGCTAAAGTAATGAAAATAGATGAAACCAACAGGTAGATACTAATCAGGAACCAACATTAATAACAAACACAATGGCTGGTTACAAAAGTTTGTGGAGCCACCGGGGTCTCCACAGAACCTGGTCCCGGACCATGCTCGCTGCTCGCACCTCAACATCGCAACTCTCACCGTTACCGAAAATCACTGGTTTATACCATGGTGCCGTCTTGGACCTTGAAAACTGATATCTAAGAATACCTGAATGAATATTGTATAATATTGCCATGTCCGAATTTGAAGCATTCAAACATCAATCAAGCAGCACTCTGATAGCAACCGCAGAAACAGCTACAAGTACTGCAACCACCACCACCACCACCACCACCACCACCACCACCACCACTTACCAAGACCTGGATCAGCCCGGGAGCGCCGTCGCCTCGTCAGAGGATTCCTCCTTCTTCAATCGATCGATGCGTCGGCCCACCTCGTCGTACTTGGGGGCGCCTGGCGCGCTACGCAGCTCTGTCTACCCGGCTGCAGGGTCGCCGTTGCTCGTCCAGGGCTTGCAATGGTTGCTGGTAGCTCTACCGCCATTAGCAACTGTTGAATTACCTCTGTTTCCGGGAATTATTGTCATTGCGTTTACGGAGCAATACCTATTTTATCAACGGAACTGTTTACTTTCTTCCTTTTTCGTCCTTTTTTTTGCCATTATCATTATCAAATGGATCTGTTCATTATGTACTTACCTTTTAAAATTACGCCTTCTTACCATTGTCATTGCCAACTGCTTCTACTCCATTTATGAAGCTAGACCGCTTTGCCCGGCCTTTCTTCTTGGGTTTGGCCTTCACTTTGGCTTTCGCCTTGGCTTTGGGCTTCCTGAGTCAAGCGCCTGAAGAGTCCCTCGCTGCTTTGGAAAACGTAATTCCTTCATGTGGAGTTTCTTAGAGTAGGGTACCCCCAAAGCTATGGTTGGTTTATTCAATGGTGATTATGGGATGATTTGGCACCTCTATTTTAAGAAACCGCCATGTTCCTTTGAGGAGAAAACTGCCGACAACAAGAATGTGTATCAAACCATGGTCATGTTTGGAATGTTGATACCAAAAACAGGGACGCACACACACATGATCACAAATCCAGTAGGAATCCTTGAATCCTAGTTTTCCAGAAACGCAACCGTGTACTCATACCATTGAGCTGCTACACAGCTGGGGGAGGTTCCGTACATTGGGTCCCCGAACGAATTGGGATGCTCACAGCTGTCTTTGGTGCTATGTCTAATGGGTGTTTTGAACAAGTCAGGCCCTGAAAAACGTGAAGGAAACTGCCCGGCTGACTACTCGTGGAGCTTCATTTTGGGCACAGTGGCAAAATTCAATCAAACCTGAAAAGCACACACATCTCACAACCGGAAGATATCACAAGAAAATATCAAGAGCAACCCTTTTGGACAAAATGTTCCAGGAGGACCCCTGTGGATGCGAATCACAGTTTCCCCGCGTCAGGCGGCTTGTTGGACACCAAGTGTCCCTTCCTTCTCCTCCTCTCTGGCCACTGCGATGCCGCTTAGGTGCACCTCCTCCCCTTCGCGCATAAATCTGAAGGTGATCCTCAGAGCTGTATGTGTCGCCAAATGGGTCGCCCTTCGGAGATATGGCGGTTGGTCCCCATTGGTTTTCCGTGATGATTGTCAATTGCATGATATTGCATGGCATCTTATTATGTTTGTATATCTACGTGTAAATATACCAATTAGAAAACATATTACAAAAATTGTACATGTATACGTGGTATTGTATGCAAATGTAGGCATACATACTACCGAATGCAATTACATGCCAAATCTGGACCCGGCGCTTGCATCTAATCCGGGTGTGCTTCCTGCGAAGCAACATGCGTCGCCATGGGGGTTCCCTGAGCTTCCAAACGACCCATGGGTGTCATGGTCCCAACACGGAGCTATGTGCAATGGTCAACAAGTTGTAGCATCCCAGGCCTTGGTCATGGCTTGTGCAAACATCACCCGTCAGTTGACCATCAATGAACGCATCATATTCCCACGGACTGTCCGTCATCATTAAACATCTCTTTCTGGATTGATGGCCAAGAATGCGTACAGGAACATCACTCCCGTTCGGATCGACCCAACCAGCTGACCCCACCCTTAATGGGAGGATATCGGAGCTGCAACAAAGATGACCGGCTGGCAGGATTCTGCTGCACGATTCACAACTTGACCCAATGGCCAGTGACCATATTTCAGGGAAGCTGCCTCTTGATAATTCTCCTGAGAATTCACTCGCATGCAGCTGTACCAAGAAATGTTGCATCCTACATTCTTGGATTCTCTCTATAAACTAAAATGCTCAATCAACACATGTTTATTGAATCATAGTCACCACAGTTGCAGTACGCTCGCATAGGTTGGCTCCTGGTTCTTGGCAGTTGCTGCCGGTTGTTAGTTGGTTCCTCCAAACATTCTTTGGGATGCTTAGTGGCGCAATGAAATCACATAATTATTGTATACTTGTGATGCTCATTTTGTTCGTCATGCCATCTAGCTTGCCAGTGTTAACCATGATTAAGCCGTCGTCACCGTTGTCAACCTTATTTGAACCATGATCAACTATACAAATTTCAACAGCCACTATTCATGATAATAAATCATGATTCATGATTTGATACATCATCATCATCACCATTATCATCCTCATCATCATCAACCTTTATATCAACTATTATGGCAATGATTCACCAAAAGCTTAGCATATCACTAGGAGGTTAACCACGAAGCAGTGATTTGCTGCGGTGCGCTTAGCCTCGGAAGCTCCCTGCCCCAGCACGTCGAGGCACTTGCCATCCTTGTCCGCCAGGGTCTTCCCTTCAGCAGTGGCCTTCGGGGGGAACCATTCCATCAGGACAGGCCGGAGACATCGGGTCATGGTGAGTGCCATGGTTATCAAGTTTTGGTTCGACGGTTGTCTTGGAGACCCACCTGGTTCCTATGTGGTACCTTCGCGATGCGATGCTTTCGCCGGCACTGCGAAAACTCAGAATCTCAACGAGTTGATGGAGAAAAAGCCGGATTATAAGTTGAATAGCCTCTATACTAAAAGGGCTAAACCCCAGCCAGACTGTCAAGTGAGCTTACATTGCGTCCATGCAAGTTCCAAGTATCAACAACAAATTGGATACCGTTAAGCAACTGTGGGCTTTGAAGCGTGATCTGGGCGAAGCCAACCCATAGATTCGCAGAACCAGCCCATGCCCTGCCTCTACAACATCCGCCAGCCATTTCATGTCGCTGTGTTGGTTATGGTTCATTCTTTCGCCCCTTGATCACTCATGGTTGGTTCATGTTTGGGGATTATTACCCATGTCGTGTTGGCACATGGCAAACTCTCGCACGTACACTTGGCGCCCTCCGGGCCAATTCTTTCTTGCCCTATGTTCGAAAACGATCGTTGTTGCACATTAATCCCTGCCTCCTAATACACTAAAATAGAGATAAAGTAGGGATTATCGCTTCAGATGGTCGGGTCGCACACCATCAAAACCACCACCCACTTGGCCAAGGGGCCAAAACCATGATTTACCAAGCCTCTTTGGACTTGCTTGCGGTGGTCTTCCCTTGATCTTCCCCATTCACGTTCAGGCCTGGGCAGTCACCCTGGCAAGGGCTCGATCCACAAGTGATCCTATCATGCTCGTAGCAATGGAAAACCTTCTGCTTCAACGACCACGGCTGATCCCCTGACTCAATAGCATTGGATGCTTCCATGATGTTCGCATCTGATTGTCCGGCTCTTCATCCCAAGAAAAAGCATCAATCCGCAATTCTCCGGACATCAATTCGCAATTTCCGCAATGGAGCATCTAAGTTCAAGATGTTCAAGTTGCTGGCTGGTGCTTGGGGGGAGCAACACCGGAGCTACCAGGAGTGATCAGAGTGTTCTAACCAAACGGTAGGTTGCACCACGACAAGGTCAGCAGCTAATCCCAACCAGGTTAGCTTCGAAGAACCACAGCTGTGATCGACCGCCAGCTACGCCAGGAGGCCATTGGAGGAACCGTGGAGCTTTGCAACTTGGTACACCTGAAGGGCATGCCACTGGCCGGCTCAACACCATATGGGCTGGGCCCCTACATGCAAATCTATAGGTATACCACCCACACATGTACACATGTCCACATGTCTGACATTGAAATCTAGCCGCAATGATGACTGTGTTTCAACTATCTGCAGGCTTCTGGACGCCAGTGCCTCAAACTATGGCCAGCTCTATGATTTGGGAAGTATCAAACGGTGCATTTTGTTTGGACAAATCAAGAAAAAACAACGCGATTCATGGGAATGGTAGTTGAACACCCAAAAGGAGCACTCCCGAACAATAAGGGCTATCACTGAGACGCATGGCCATGATGGGTAGCTCTGCAACTGAACTACTTCAACCATTTCTTGTTCACACCTTCATCGGTACAACAGGTTGTTGTTCGCTGCTACGCTTGACCGAGAGCAGGGGGACACTGGAACATCCCCGTTCAACAGTATGGATCGATTGGATCAATATATATATATATATATGTACTGAGGATGGCAACTGGTGCATTTATATACATCGGATTCGCAACAGTTTGGAGCTAGCAGAATGCATTGATCTGAAATTTTGTGGACCTAAAATGGCTTGTCTGCTGTGGCCTCACAGTGCCTCGTGCCCTCCTCATCTCCAAGTGTTTGATTTGTATGCTACTCAACGCTCTTCGCTAGAATCGTGCCGCCGGTTTTAGACAACACACGATTGCTAAAGTTTGTACCTACACCCATGGCATGCTACTGCACTTCTAATATGATCAACCTAGACCTACCCCACCTGATGATGAAAAACAAAGTTCTACTGCACATTGCTAGCTGTAGCCTGGAGCACAAGTCTGCAGATTCGCATGGTTTTGGCAGTCTGGAGCCCAAACCAATTCATGCCCATGGTGCTACCAAACACCGGATAACTGTCAACCTACAGGACCCACCTGGTAATTGCAACATGTGCTGCTGCATGTGACCTGTAGCTGCCGCTGCGGCCTAGCACCTCCCCATGTAGCGCCCATGTCTGGCCCTCGCCTTCCACAGGTAGGCTACGTCGGGGTCCAGACCGGACACCACGGCCACAGCCACACCCGGCTTGTTGCGGATGAAGCCTTTGGCATACCTTGGGGTCGCGCTGTCACCGGGGTTGGTGTGTTAGTAACTTGGCGACCTCCGGGAGACCCCAACCATTTGAGGGCTTAGGGAGAGGTTGAAAACCAGCACGACTTGGAATATCTTGGGATGTGGGTCACCCTTAGCCCCCCTGGTTCCCCGTCATTCACAAGCACGTTTTCCCTATGGTGAACTCTTCCCCCACGAAAGTTGGTTGATTGAAGCCTTGACCCAGCTCGCCATATAAAGCGGGTATATCCCCTACAACTAATTAGTTATCATCCCTTCTTATTGCAGTAACCATTAACCATTGACCAGGTTGATGAACTGCTTGACCCAGCTCCCCATATCTTGGGATTAGTACCTTCGTAACGTCGAGGTCCCAACACCTCATACCGCCGAAGCAACTCCATTGGCATGGAAGCTCTGGGGACTTGCTGTGCTACAGCGCTGGGGGCTGACGTTGGTAGCACGACGGGCGTCTTGCAACACGTCTATGTCCTTCGGTAGAGCTGGATCCATTGTGCGTATACCAGTTCCATGGTAATAATAACAATGATACGCGTAACAACACAATTCCAAATTATAATGCTAATATTGTGGATCCACTTTCGCGGTTATAATGGGAGATCCATCTTAAGAACCCCGCTAGGTTTGATGGTGACGCGCCAACTATTTCGGCCAATGTTTGGCTACTCAGAGCTGGATCCATCATTCACGCTTGCTATTTTGGACACTCCCAGGACAACTGCTTCTATCACCAATAAATTTGGATCATTGCCATCAATTTAACCCGCATAAACCACCATTAATTGATGATCATTGCCATTCATTAACCCTTATTAACCACCACTAACCGCACGGTTCCCAAGGATCACGTCCCTGCGAGCGACGGTCGAGTGTGAGTCCACCCGGTCAGCTGGCACTTGTAGTCGTTCCCTGCAAGCTCCATGGAGCGTGGACGAGTCCAGACTGATCTACGGTCACGCCACGGGGCTACGTTCCGGCCTTACTTTGTTACACACCACTAGCGTAGTTCATGGTCAGTTTGTGTAATTGAGATTGTAATTGTATGTCCTGGTAATGGTACTTGTATGTCCTGGTAATGGTAATTGTATGCCCTGGTAATTGCAACCACTGTGGGAATTGCGTGCCCTGATCATGGTGCTTGATTCGCTTTGCATGCTAAACTTCCTCCAGGAAGCTACGTCTGATTTCAAGAAGGCCAAGGGAAACTACATTGACAGTGCATACGGCTTCCAACTCAAACAAGCTTTGATGTCCTCCCAGCGCAAAAACATAAAAATAAATGACCGAAGTCAATAGCAAACGTGGCTAGCAGGAAAAGTAAGAGAACTCAGTTTCTCAATGCATGATACAACAAACATACAGAAAAAGTAGCGATGCGCATGGACACCAACCAGTTTCAACACGGAAACGATCAAATCAACAACCATAACATATATACAATTACATCATTAAACAAACACGTTAAAAACACAACAATTAGACCATGATATCATGATATCGCTGTTTTCCACTTTGGCCTCAGCCCAGGCAACGCTGTGCCGCCAGCCTATGCTGTATGTAAACTTCCGGAACTCATCGAGGCTGCTGACCCCTCGGTCGTCAAAGTTCCATTCATCCAGCCTAAGGACACCAGCGCAACAGCCACAGGAACCATGGAAACCAGGGCCAAGCTCTGGGGAACCATGGGAACCAGGGAAAAGCCATGGGTAACCAGGGCCAAGACACAAGAATGCAATGAAAGCGTTCAGCAACCAACTGCCAACAAGCAAGTAACAACCAACAACAAGCGATTCACAAACAAATGGGAGCTAGCAACCATCGCAAAGAACAAACACCCAACGACCGCGGCAGTGAAACAACCGAAACCAGCAACAAACAACCATACACAAGAAAAGCTTCCAGAACGACAGCCAAGGATCGAAACAACAATCATCAGCACCATCACAACCATCACCACCACCACCACCACCACCACCACCACCACCAACAACAACAACAACAACAACAACGACAACGACAACGACAACGACAACGACAACGACAACAACAACAACAACAACAACAACAACAACAACAACAACAACAACAACAACAACAACACTACTGACTGGGCTGGGCACCTTTCACAACTGAGAAAGTACCATATGTAGTTTGATGATTTGCCCCCTGTAACCGGATCATCGTCCACTTCCACCCGTGGAAGCGCAAGGCCGCAAGGCCCAGTATGTCAAGCAGTTGGGGCCCCGTGTCAATGTTTTTTTGCCAACAGAGAAGCTCATCATTTCTGATTTCTGAGCCACGATGGGGTGGTAGATCTGGCTCTTCACAAAGCATCCGCAGGTATATAATTTCTCGCAAAGATGGCTTATTGATACGAATCTAAGAATCTAAGATTGCGGCTCTATTCTTGCTGTTTGGCCTTGCTGGAGCAGGTAGCGATACATTTATTCTTTGGCACTCATTTGCATCCCACCAGTAGACATGAGCATCTTGGTGTTACTCTCACTTTTTCAACAGTATTCCCCCTCTGTCGTGGCTGCTTGTTCTGAGGAAAAACGGGGATTGAGCATAAACGGCTCCCAATGTTTCATAATGAATTAGCACTATAATCATCATGGTTCAGCATCATTGTAACGGTCAACCATCCATCAGTAAACTCAGTATGTCCTTCAATCAACCATCAGTGAACCCCCACTAGCAAAGGATTCGGGAGACCTTCACTTAAGCATCACTTAACCCCCAAAACCTTACCTGGGTTATTGGTTGGTAGCCTGGGTAACCTTATGATAACCCCATAATGGTAACCCAGGATTAATAAACCCCTGGTTGATTAACTAGGGGGTATCCCCTAAAAGCCTTGGTTGTCCATTAAAATGGGAACCCCCCTAGTTAATCAACCAGGGGGTTATTAATTAATCCTGGGTTACCAAAAAGCTTACTGACACCTGGGCTATTGGTTGCTACAAGCCCTTATCGCTCAGCTTCTTCAGTCAAGGGGCGTAGGCAGCGGTTCTGGAGGCCTTTTGGCCTCGCTGAACTGCCGCAGGTCAAACCATGCGGTGAAAAATGCGTAAAGACCCATCATGCGGTTCATATGCCATGCTTATGATCATCATGATGATGATGATGATGATGATGATGATGATGATGATGATGATGATGACTTCACTGATTTCCAATGAATGGTGTATCATCCCCCCTGTGAAGCAGCACAGAAGGCCTTCTGTGGCGCAGCGGGCTCTTCGACGACGTCCTTCTTCTCGACCTCGGAGGGCATCAGCGGTGTCAAGGTGAGTGGAGCCCGGCCCAGCCGTTTCATGCACCAACTCGGGATGTCAGATAATCGTATGGTTTATATGGATTAATGGTTGATAGTAGGGAGAATCACCAGCAATCATGGTTCATGATGGCTTTTTAATGAGAGATCACAGCTGTTAATAAACCACCATTAGTTTATCCACAAAAAGTTGGGGATGTAGCATCAAATGCCATCAAATATGGACGGATTGTCAATATGGATCTACCAGTGTACCAGTTTGAATCCAGTTGGGATGGATAAAGGAATAACACTTTGCAGGGCCAAACAACTTTGAACAAGTACAAATGTTTGCCAGATTTTTTGCCCACAGTGTTGCAGGCAGCTGCTTTGAATTGAGCATGTGAATGAAAGTCCGGGAATTAGTGGAGACCATGCTGAATAATACAAGCCAAAAGTTTAGAAACTAACAGCACCAGCTGGGCTTGGAGAATTTTAGGTGGATTGAACTGATTGAACCATGGATCTCTCTCCATATGCTTTGCCCCTTGCTAAAGTGAGACATAATGACACAGGGTGCAGCAACTAGCGCAACGCTTCACCTGAATTGACTGTGGTCCATGGTTCAACAATTTTCATTCATCAGCGTATCAGCCATGTAGTTATATAATGCTCTAAAAATGCAGGCGAATGCCGACCACTGCCTGCCAAAAAAGTAGGGCCTTGATCTTTTCCTGGTCACGCAGTCCATCTAAACATTGCATGTTGGTCATAATGCACACACTTGGGCATTGGCAGCATTTCTGCTTTTGCGCTTTCTGTCTTAGATGAACCTGTTCATCCAAACTTTCCTGCCTTGAGTCTAACAAACGACCGGGGCCTGCAGCCTAGAACATGATCGTCTTCCAACAAGTTTGATGGGAAAACAACATCCTTGGGAAGCACACCATGCATTGGTGTGCCTGCCGGTCAATACCCCGTACCCCCCCAAAAAAAAACATCACATCCCATAAATGACCACACTGTTTGTCCAACTATTGGAATGTTCACCTCTACCATTTTTCTAGGATGGTTGATTCTGACCCATCCCACTATCATCAACCATCAGTGGGTCACCAACCAAGGTGACCAATGATCAGCCGCCCCACCTCCGTCGCTTCACTGGGAACTCGAGTCTCTGGTTCCTGGAGGCCATGGGTATCCCTTCAGCAACATATCTTCAGCTGGGTCAAGTCACCAAGCAGAGGTGGACCATAGGTGACCCATAGCTGACCCCGTTGAGATGTTCACCTATGGTTGGACCTCCAAGCCACCAACCATAGGTGAACCATAGGGTGAACCATAGGATTGGTCATAGGTGACCCCATAGACTTAGACGAAAAATGTGGCGAACATCGCAGCGGTCATGGCTTTCGGATGAACAGCCGAGCTGTTCAGGGTATTGAACCATGACCACTGAACTGGTTGGTGGCGAATGGCCCACAAAAATACTTGGGAAATGAGTCAATATTAACCAACCAATAATGGAGGTTAATAACCAACAACAACAAGGAAACCAATGGTCACAACTTGGGAAATGAACAATCATCCTCAGGTGTGGCTGACAACAGGAATTTGTGAATTTGAAACCGCCAGCCAAACAATTGTCCGGCTTGCTCGGGATCATGATGGAAGAATGTGAAAATCAAGGAACATACCCTTTGGAAATCACCAGGCCATGGAAATCCACCATTTCATAGCTGGTTTCGCAGGGTTTTCCTAGAAATGGCTACCAAAGCTTGCTATGCCTACAAAGTACGACCATATCTTCACAGAATGGCTGCCCACAGGGTGGTAAAACCTTGAAGCTTGCAAGGTCAGAGGGGCGCCCTGCTCCTGCGTAAGGCGACCGAGAGCTCGGGAATGCAAGATTTTTCCCGCATACAATCACCATCACCAATCATTCACCATCAGCCATCAATTACCCATTCGAAATTACTATACTTAAACTACCATCATCTTAATAACGCAGTAAGTAATCATTCTATTCATATCTAATCATACCTTAAAAGCACCAACATACATTGACTACGAATACATTTAAATCGATCTCCAGCGCTCGCTCGGGATCTCTCCCCGGATCTTTTGGGCCTCCTTGGCATCGAGACGCTTCTCGACCTGGCGCTGCCACGAGCTGGGAAGATCTGAGCTGGGAAACCATGGGATTTTCCATAGTTTTTAGGGTTTTTACAGGGGGAAACATCATGATAGCTCATGGATATTCATGGATCACCATGAAGAACTGGTAATAAACATGGTAGCTAGGATGCATTGAGTGGGATGATGGATGATTTCCTTTTGAATAGATTTAGTTGAAGTTGATGAGTATACTGCCATCTGACGCAGTACAGGCCAGAGTGAGGATGTTTCTACTAGTAAACAGCCTAGGTGAAAAACTGAACAGCTGGTTTTGATTGCGTCCCTGTCAGCACTAAAACCGGCTGGTTCAACAACCACTGAACGGTTCATACAATTCAGAAATAGCCGGCCTAGAAGAGGCAACTGATCCCTGTGATTCCCTGTGAGGGTATTTGTCAGAAATGTCACCGTCATCTTAGGGTAGTGCTGGGCGCTGCTGATACGGCTTCACAAAGCAGCGCATGAATACCTTGATAACGTCTATAGTATGGCACCGCCAAAGTATGCAGGTGTGTGTCAAACATTGCTGTCTCCATCTCTTGCTCTCTCTTTCTCTCTCTCTCTCTCTCTCTCTCTCTCTTTCTCTCTCTCTCTCTCTCTCTCTCCCTCTGTGGCTGCCAGGTCGAGAGATAATTGGCGGTGGTTTCCTGCTGGCCCTCCCGTAAACCAACCAGTGAGTGTCATGTTCATTTCTCCGGGTGATGACTGTTATTTAATGCTATCTGCCATCATCATTGACCATTTTCCATAGCCATCATCGGTTATCAACTATATTCAGCTATTACAAAACACTGTATCATTCAGTTGTACTTAAACAGCCATCTTATTGATAATGTTCATGATAATTTCTATATCTATCAATAATGATTGATCGATTTAACCAATAAACACCACGAATACTACTCATAATGATCATATTGTGAGTTTTTTCTGGGCATCATGGCTGTTGACTGCTACTGACCCAACCTGGCAACTTGATCCTATGGCTCCCACCTGTGATTTCCGACGGGCGGTGTCACCCTGCGGTGCTGCTGGGACCGCCAGTTGGGCACATCCGTTGCCCCTGCGGTTCCTACAATTATTGAGGATGGCACCAGGAATGAATAGAACATCACATGAAATCAAAGCCAAGTTAATAAACCAAGTTAATATATAGTAGTTAGATAAACCAAGTTAATATATAATGAAATCAAAAAAATATGGTAGTGTAGATAAACCAAGTTAATAAATAGGTCGAATAAAGGTGTGGGCCGGAACCAATAGAGAAAACACAATATGCTCAAATCCACCAACCAGCGAAACAGTGTCACAGAACCAAGAGTAGCAAGTTCGGGGGGGGCTTCAGTTTGTACCCATGGTGAATAGCTACAACATGACATCTCCCCGCAGAAAAACAATCAACCCAAAGAGAACCCAACCTTCCCAGCCAGTAGTGATATTCAGGAGCATGAATTTCATGATTTTAGGGTGTGCAGCAATTTAAAACGATTGATTCGCAACACCTGCTCAAGAAATATATTTGGATATTGCATGGTTTCCCTTCATTCCATCTAATACCACTATTACGGAGAATTCCTGCCCTTTTAGCCCCGGATTCCCACCATTATGTGGTAAACCCAGCAACAGAACAGAAACGCTGGTGTGAAAAACCATTGTTTTTTCTCGCGTTTTCGCGATTAACCATAGCCTTGATAGGTACCTTGCATGGGATGTTCAACTACGCATGTTTGGTGATGTGCCGTATGCGCCATGTGGGTTGATGATCCCATCATGCCTTTGATGGATTCACCGCCTGATCATGTTTGAATCGATCTCCTTGATATTGACCGACATCCTCATGACCGGGATGAAACAGGTAGTGACCCGGTAGTGCTGCCCCTCAGCTAGGTATCTTGGCTCACAAACCCTTGGGGTCGTTGGAACTATAATGGTCACAATCTGCGCAGCTATAGGTGGTAACATGTCAGTGGTAACACATCGGTGGTAACATAGGTGGCAACAACGGTGCTAGCACCAAGCGTAGCCATGGGCAAAGGTCCGCCTCCGCCTTCCCATCCGTGGCTGGATCTTCGTTGGCCTCTAGGACCTGAAACATGGTCGAGCCGACCGTGGTGAATGCATAGATACATACGAATGGTAGATCCAGCTGTTGATTTATGGATCTTTGAATGGTGGTTTATAGGAAATGTGGTGGTTTATAGGAAATGTGGTGGTTTATAGGAAATGTGGTGGTTTACAAGCGTCACTTTAATGGTCCAGAGGGAAAAGAACCAGTTATGATGGCTGATGGATGGTTTTTAAGAATTGCGAAGGGTGGTTCTATAAGAGTTACTTGATGACTTGATGGTCAAGAGGGAAAATAACCTGCAATGATGGCTAATGATGGCTAGAGAATATTCGGATAAACCGCCAGCTACTTGGGTAAGGTATTTGTTTTTCTCTCTCTCTCTCTCTGGTTTTATTCTTATGCGGATCTACTGTTAATGATTGAACGATGACGTAATGTTCAAGTAAAATGGTTGATGGTTGATACTAGTTGATGCATATTGCAATCTGTGATAATGTCAAACAAAAAAATACACTGCATAATTATAAGCTTTTAAAAGGTGAATGGCTACGTTTGATGCTTAGTCATTGCTAACCAGTTGTCGATAGGCAACGAGCGCCGTCCTTCTCGTCACTGAATATCCCGGGTCCACTTGGCCCAGGCAACTAGCCACTGGAACTAAGGTTAAGCCACTGACCCAACAGAAATGGAAGCCGACTTGCTTGGCTGGTTGGTGGTTGAGCCACCCCTATGAAAAATATTAGTCAACATTAGTCAACCAACCATTTGTTAATGAATACTAGGGAAAATAAAAAATCAGCCAGTTGGATATTGTTCTGGCATTGGCTGCCTACCCAAGTGATCCCACGTGATTGTTGTTGTGTGTGCCACGTGTACTTTCTGTTCCCGGCCTCTTCCAAGAGCGGCAAAGCACCAGCTGTGTCCCCTGAGCCGGAACTCTCCCAGTGGGCGCAGCATAGCCATGGTTGGAACTTGGCTACTCCCATGATGTAGGTATTTATTAGGCAATGGGCAAAAGATAAGACAAGACAAGATAAGATAAGATAGGATAAGAGATTAGATTACATTAGATCAGATTAGATGAGATTGGATTAGATTAGATAGACAGGTAGATAGATAGATAGATATCTCTGTGCATACTCCCTAACCAAGTGAGCCATTCAATTATCTATGAACAATGCATCGCTCACGGGGGGCAAGTTAGCCGTTCGCACCTGGACCACATTCCAAGCAACATGGTGGAAATGTGGCACTAGGAAACCGGCAAAACTGCTGGCTGCTGGCATCATTGCGCTTAACCAACCAACGGTGGTGGTATAACCAACTAGTGATGGGCTGAGCCTACCCAGCGATGATGGATGCCTGCCCGTCAACTAACAACATCAAACCCTCGTCGACTCGAGGAATGTAAGCATCTTTCGGACGGGATGTTATAGCTCTGGGGCCAAAAAATCCATGGACATGGCTATCAACAAGTCAAGGCTGCAGCCAGCTTTGTAGCACGGCAAGCACACCAATAGTAACCGATATTGACCCATTGTTCGTATCTTCAGCTCTCATGTAAGTCAACGAAAAGAAAAAAAAAGTAAGTCCCATCGGTGCAAAACCATCAGCCGGAAGCTCTGACCAAGCAATGAACGCAAAGGGACTGTCTTGCTTGACCTCGTTGGTGTCGGCATCCTCCAGAGGTTCACCAGACACACTGCTAGCACATCGGCAAAAGAAGGGCGTCAGTAAAAACGCCATGGGAGATCCGCTGGGAGACGAAGCAAGGTCGTGAATGGGATGGACTTTCTGAATGCCGGATCAAACAAATTGGGAGAGGTGACCTAGCCGCCATGCCATGCTGTGCCATGATTCAGTGCCCAACATGCCCAACGCGTTGATACAGTATGATACGGTTCCCAGCTCGATGCTAGGCCAAGCTAGGGCTTGATTCTGATTTACTTAGAGGTACCAGCTTGGCCGTGGTCTGCTTTGCAGCCGTCAAAATTCTCAAGAAATGTGCAAGCACTGTGATGAGAAAAGTTGCTGTTGCTGTGAGGACTGCGGGGAGATTTTTGCTGTAGTTGACAAAAATGGAAGCAAAAGTGAGGGAAAACAAATATAGCTCCTTAGCTCAAGTTTCTGCATCAAGTGCGCAAAATGCGATTGGTTTCACCTGGAGCCAAACCGACCTTCTGCTTTGACACACCGAAGCAGGACAGGACATGTCTTTCACCGACAAGCTGCCCCCAAAAAAACATATTGAGAACAACGATTGTCAAAAGGCATGAAGTTGACAAAGAAGCTTGAAACTGGTTGCGGTCAAAAAAATGACCCCGGAGCTCTTGACAAGTCTTTCACATCGCCTTGTCTGGTTTTGGATTTGCATCCCAGCAATAAAAGATTGAAATTTGCCAGTAAGCCATCATATCACACCAGAATAATCCGCTGAGCTCCGTTTCCCAGATTCACCGTTCCTATCCTACGATTTTGAATCATTATGGACCTTGACATCCTTCGCCGTTTTAAAACTACTGGTATCATACCGAAAAAAATGGTTAGGTGGATTTCCATAAGTCACGTTTGAGTGCCAGTTGCCAAGCGCTGCCCGCCACACCAAGGGGGCCCGGCAGGTCCAAGTGGTTGAGTGACAGATCTTCACACCCCAACGGACAGAATGGATCAGAATGGGTCATGTTGGTTCGACATTGCCACATGGAGTTCCCCAAAAATTCAAACAAGACTGGTTGGTGGTTTCAACCCATTAAAAATAGTCAACCAACCAATTGTTATCATATAACTACTAGGGGAGATACAAAATGTTTAAAAGCACCAGCCAGAAAAGAACGTCATTGGATTTCGGCACTAAACAAAAACTGCATTCTGTATAGGGAAGCCCATCTCCAGTGACCTTTATAGGGGCTGCTACCTATAAAAGGTAGCCAACCCCAAACAACAATGGCAGAAACCAGCTGGTTACGTACTATAATGGCAACTGGAAGCATAGGGAGACCATCATACAGCTGTGGGTCAAAACTCCGTACCCCTGGCTCCCAATCATTAACCATTGTTTTCCCTATTTATTCTTACTGGTTATTATCCCCCACAATTGGTTGGTTAGTATTGACCCATAGCCACACAGACCGAAGCCTTGCTGATCACCAGGCGCCGAGCACTCTGGGCAGCCAAGCAAAATGACCAGCATGGCCCCGCCCAAGGATCCTAGCCATTGCAGGCGGGCCTTGGCAGCGGCAGGCAACCAGCGCCACAAGAACCACAAGCAACAAAATGGTTCGGTTATGACTTATACTAATTAATGTCAAATGATTTGGGAGCAGCCCTATTTTTGAGAAACCACCAAGTAACAAACAACGAACAATCGACGACGACGACGACGAGGACGACGACGACGAAGACGAAGACGACGACGACGACGACGACGACGACGACGACGACGACGACGACGACGACGACGACGACGACGACGACGACGACGACGACGACGACGACGACGACGACGACGACGACGACGACGACGACGACGACGACGACGACGACGACGACGACGACGACGACGACGACGACGACGACGACGACGACGACGACGACGACGACGACGACGACGACGACGACGACGACGACGACGACGACGACGACGACGACGACGACGACGACGACGACGACGACGACGACGACGACGACGACGACGACGACGACGACGACGACGACGACGACGACGACCACGACCACGACCACGACCACAACCACAACCACAACCACAACAACAACAACAACAACAACAACAACAACAACAACAACACGACTATCACCACAACCAACAACAATACAAAACAAATATAGTAACTGCACAGTTTGACATGTACAACCAAGGGAGCAAAACCAACAATCTCACATCGTGTCCTCCCTTGCAATCATGTTCGCATACCGTGGGTAAGGCTAGCCGCCAGGGTCAAGCCCCCTGGCAGTTCGCGAAACTGACGATCGCAGCGGCAGCAAGATCCACAACACACGATGGTATAATCGCCAGCACTTGAGCTGGTCCAAATGCGGGGCGGTTCATTGCCATTGGCCCCTAAAATCATACTTTTTGCTATGATAATTGTAATGTATACTTTGGAGGCTAAAAACTGAGAATCTTCCGTTTTTAGGGTTTTGGTGGTCCACGGTAACCACTGGATCTCCTGATGGACAACGATTGATCATGATTTACCGTACCACTGAGGGGTGGCTTATCACTCCGGATTTTGCAGCCCAAAAGCCACCGAACTGGCAACCACCCCAATCGCATGCTACTGGCCCCCAACTAATAGTCAGTTCATTTACTAGCATGCGGATATTAAAAGAACCCTAGCGGAGGACAAGCTTCAACCAACCATTTGAGGTAGATCTACGCCGGGAGGATGCCACACGACTCAACTTCAAGCAGCCCGTAGCAACGCATTTGTAGAAAAGCTCTGTGCCCGCAAGTGATGCCATGCCCAACCGTAAACGACTGATTGCCAAGGCCTTGCCACAATCCCACGGCAGTGGGTCAGAACCTTGTAGCCCCGGTTCCCCTATCATTAACCCTTGTTTTCCTTACTATTGTTGGTAATCATACCCCATTATTAGTTGGTTAATGTTGACACCTAGCCCCATAACCAGCCTTGGGACCAACTCATGAGTTGCTGGGTTCACGGACTCGACTCCGGGCTTCCACGGGAAGGTTTTCAAATTTGTAAACCTCAGGGCGCACACCAAGGCGTTGGGTTGGCACCGTTGGGGGTGAACCAGACACTGCTGCAGGATGGGTTCTGATTGGTTGCCTCAGTTGTTCAAGCCACCGCTTGACAACTGCAATAAGCACACAAACAAGTTAAGATATCACCAGTTAAGGGATACAAACGGGCCATGTACTGCTGAGCACACAAGCGATTTTTAGCGTTTGTACGTAGTTGCTCCCCATTTTTCGCAGCAGTTGGTCCAACCGTTCACGAACTACCCAACAAAGGAGGAGCCAGGTTAGTGGCCTGATCGGCAGAGTCCATAGCAGGTGAGTCTGCTGGGTAATGGGGCCGATGACTTGCAAATATACAAGCTATGATTGATGACCTGGGATGTTTGGAGAAAAAATGATATGATATGTTGGAAACCATCAGTCATGAATTGAGGACATGGTCTAACTGTCAGCCAGGAAATGCTTTGAGCGCTGAGAAATCCATGTGTTGTCTAGGAAGCGATGGTTAATACTGCGCTGGTCTGGTTGAGTCTTTGCATGCACAAGTATGACTGGTGGTGCTTAACCGGCTTAACATAGACCACCCCCACAGGTGCAAATTCCTGGCTGAGTGCCACTTCAGCTATTGCCCTACACTCTTGGGTCTTCAGATTCCAAAGCGCAAACAGAAATCAAAGAAGTTGATGCCAAAGCACTGCTTGGGCGTGTTCATCAATGGTGTTGCTTGAAACAACTGTTGGTTTCGCAAATTGTGTATGTGTTTTTTAATGGTGTGGTGGTATCGCATGTATGGTAGATGGAAACAAATTCCATACATGCGATGTACCTCATTCTTTCGGCTTCGTTCACTGCAATGCAACCAATCAGAATCCAAAATAAAGAAACGAAGGATACTGTTTACCAGTGGATGTCGATGCGTAGATTTCCCTGATCCAGCATCCGAGACCAGAAAACAGGCACATAATCACAATGGCTATATATTTGGCCGTGGGTCCATATTAACCACTCAAAAATTGTGGTTATTCCAACAAACTCTAGGGAAAATAGTGGTTAATGATAGGGGAACCAGGGGTACGGGGTTTTGACCTGCAGCCATATGGGTTTTCATGGATTGAGAAGCTGAACATGAGCGGATATGACGTGGATTGAGGAGCTAATCAAAAAATCAGTGAAGATCAAAAACGACACTTCAGCCAAGCATGCTGGGTTGTGACACACCCTCTTTTGCCAGATGCCTACACGACCGCACAGATGATTCCCATATTATGGGGGCGATGTTCCCCTGCTGACCCAACATCAGAATGACCATTGTTTGATATATCATCCTATGACTATTGGCGACTATTGGCGGTCGCAGACTACAAACCACCACTCATGTGAGAACTATATTCATGGGCCACACGCATTTTAAAAATAAGTAACAGCTGATGATTGACAAAAAAATGAGGTTTTATCAGGCATGGATATTCCACTTTCACAAAGGTTTCACATGACTACCGCAACCAAATCAAGAGTTGCCATGGCCCGTCGTATCCCCACACCATTCCAGCACGCAGGCTCCCCTGCCACGGCATTAGCATTGTCAGACCTCAGCGCAGCTTGGTGATGTCCGTTGATCACTTTGACATGAGAACCTCTCCGAGTACTCCATCAAATCAATAGAATCCCTCCTAAACCAAACGCGCCAAAAAAGAAGAATTAGAATCAGGGGAGGGGCTTACTCTCGGCGAACGAAATTTCTGCCCATCAGCAAACAGCTTGCTTATCCCTTGAGAAGAACTTGGGGTGCCTGGCTCCAATCATCAATCATCTCAAGACAGAAAAGTTGATGACATTCTTCGAGTGTTCCAGATCATCTCTCAGCCTTGCATGACCTACTGGCCATGCGATTTCAGATATGAACCTCAAACAGTGAACCTGGCCCCAAGCAGGTGAAGTTTGTCTCAGATCCCTTTTCAGAAGGGGCCCGGGGTCCGCAGATTGGATTTCACGCTGATGCCTGACTTGGCTACCACTGGTCGAACTAAGGAAGGCCTTCTGCTGAACAGCTCTGGCTTTTGAAATTGATGGTTGCACCTGATCTTGTTGCTGCGATTGCTGCTGCTGCTGCTGCTGCTGCTGCCGCCGGCGGCTGCTGCTGCTGCTGCTGCTGCTGCTGCTGTTGCTGCTGCTGCTGCTGCTGGTGGTGTTGTTGTTGTTGTTGTTGTTGTTGTTGTTGTTGTTGTTGTTGTTGTTCATGTTGAAATTGTTGTTGTTGCTGGTGATAGCCCAGTCATTATTGTGACACCTTTTTTTGGTTGGTTTCCTTGCGAACGAAACAAAAGCCGACCGCTTGGCACCGCATTTGGGAGCTCCAACATCGTCCAGTGCCCAACGGTGTTCCTCCGGGCTTAGCGCGAGCATAGTTCGGGGCGCGATGCCCTTCGTTTGCACAGGAAGCAGTCGTTGTTTAACTCAGCTGATTCAAGATACCTGCAACCTTCGTAACAACACACTCCCTATAGCCCCTAATTAGCACCAAACATTATGGATTCTTTTCTGGAAATATTTTGAAATATTAAACTCATCCACTGAACCAGGGCTTCCGCTGTGCTCCCGGACATTCTCCGCCGCGACGGTGCGGCGCGACGCGCCGGCCGCTGCGGGTGCTGAAGCAAAAAAAGAGCCCCGGTGGAACACGAATTGATGGCCGATGATGCTTGGGAACCCGACCAAGAAGTTGCTTCCCCAATTCTGGTTGTTAATGGTTCATACTGACGAATCTTCAATCACAGTTGATGATTGGTAGGCGTTGCCAGTGATTGGTATAACAGGGGGAGAGGGGAAAAAGATATCAATTGATAATGACTCAATAACTAACAGCCAACAATTGTAGATCAACGATCATCATTACTTGATCTGCTGGAAAGAAAACTGCAAGGAAATATCACAGCATCCAGCATCCAGATGCATCCAGGAGGTTTTTTGGCTTGCTGATGTTTGTTCTTCTGTAGGCCGGTCATGTGTGTGTGACAGCATGTAATCTATCCTTAACTTAGAAGGTTTGAATGATATCTTTAGCGTGGTTTGATTTACAACACAAACTCAAACACCCCAGATATCGAAATGATACCTCACCATGACATCATTGCAACAAATGAACATCGGGTTTTGACCTCACACATTTATTGAACAAGTGAGGGATAACGATTGCCTTGAAGAGAGAGCACTTGCATTTGTCCACCAGGTTCCACCAGGACGTCCAGGCAACAGCTGGGTGTCATATTTGGGTCCAGCGCATCCATGAATGACGTGGTACCCCCCCACCAATTCGACCTATGATCATTTGAACGGAGGGACCACCGATTTGATGCAGAAGATTCAGCTGCAGCGGAGCCTGACGTCCCGGATGGTGCCGGGAATGACATAAAGTGTGGAAGCCACCACAACGATGGAACCACCGGCGGGGAAAACTATTCTGGGTGCCTATGGCCATGCTCAACCCCAGGTTGGTTGAGAGTCTTCTCATTTTCGTGGCGTCTGTGTGTGGCGCCCTATTTTGGAGTCATGGCCCAATGACCTCGACCCATTTGGCAGGGACAGGATGGAACTCGTGCATGAAAGATCCTGAAACTGCCAGCAGACGCATATCCATAGGGGCAAGCCCAGCAGCATTGATGAGCCAAATAAACCCATGAATTTGGGGGGGGGGGCACATAGTCATGGCTACCAGTCACTTGCACCGCCCTTGCGATTTTCCAACGCCGCACCTGGACTTCTGCCAGTGGTCCCAAGTGGTGGGACAGCACCAACTCGTTGGGTTGCTGAAAATGAAACGATTTCCGCCGAGGTTTGAATCCTTGTGTGCAAAGAATGAGCCAAGAAAACAGCCAAACAAGATCGCACAAGTGGGCAACACATGTTGAGGAGACTTGTGTCACTGATGGTTGTGGATCTGTTCCTCTAGGCCGGTGGTACTCTACTCATCCACCAGCTCGATGCCGGAGGCCAGGACCTTCCCGATAGCCCCGGTAATCTGAGTCAGCTCCGTCTCCGAAATGACGAACCTGGAGCTACAACAGCTTGAGACCCTGAGCCCCAATAGCTGACCAAGAGTCATTCTCAGCTTTAAGGTGCCTGGTGCTTAACTGGTGCTTAACAGCCGCAACATGCTGTAACATGCTGCAACCACACCACACCATCACTACCACCCACAGCTACCAGGTCCCGATGACAATATCGCCAGGGCACGGTGGCATCGTGTAGATCGTCTGCCCGAAAGGTCGCAGCCACACCCCGTGCTCCACGAGGGCCGCCTCACCGTGGCAGGGCCACCATTGATTCGGCAGTGGCTGCTGCTGCTCGCCCTGACCACGGTAGGTAACAGAGATGAATGAGTCACTAGCAGGCCATCACTGCATTATATTGATTAATATCACTAGCAGGTCTCACTAGCAGGTCATCACTATCAGGGTAGGTCATCACTAGCAGGTAATACTCAAAGAATTTGATGAATATATTGATTCACTGCATTTGTTTACCATCCGAACATCTTGGCCGCGGTCAATTGGTAGTATCTGTGACTTGTCGAATCACCAACAGCACAACGACTCAACAGTCGTAGTCATTTTGCGGGAACGACTTTATATGGCCAAGATTGCTCCTCTGGCTGCTTGTCCCCCGTAGGGCCGAGTCTCAGGATCCGCCGTCAACTTCTGAAAGTTTCTACACTGGTTTTGCAGCCCGTCACTGATTGCCATAAGACATGATGGGGTTACCAGCAATGGCTCATCAACATGATTTCAGATGTATGCAGTAGATTTCACCAACAGAAATTGGAAGTTGATAAGTCAAGCAGCACAAAGGGTGGTAATAAGTACAAAACGATACAAACATATGAGGACCTCTTGAAAACACATAAGGAACCATCATTTTGCGGATGATGCCCGCCGCAGTGGGATTTGGCTGACAACATGCATATATATATATATATATACCTAGATCCTCCGGGTGTGCAAAATTATCGCTCGAAGTTGGAATGGCTGTTTTTTTTGGCCGTTTGCAAAATTTCCGCTCTTTCACTAAAAAAACGCTCTTTTGCGTTTTGTCGGCAGTACCTCAGAAAAAACAACATCGCATTACTTGCTATTACCTGCAGCCTGGCCACTTCCAATGGTCTAAGCGTCCAACACAAATCTGGCAAACTACAACCATGTTGCATGCCCCATTGTGGTGAAGACTATGGTGTCAGGGTCTCTCGAACATACAGCCAGCCTAATTTTACCCTTGTAAGTATTGACCAAGCAAGTTATCATAAAATATTTCAAGGAGTGCACTCTACAGCCCTGTGGGGTGTAGGGGAAAGGGATTTGCAGGGAAATGCAACCTAGCTTGAACCCAACCGATAACATTCAAGATCACAGCAAACCAACAAGCATTATAGGCTTGATCAACACAGTCAGGAACAGCCAGAGAGAGTGCACGTTGGTCTTCTATGGGTAGCATGCAGCTGCTGTAAGAACAACAGGCCATGGCTGTACAAATGCTGTTGCACCCCAAGCTTTCGTTTACACAAATATCTAAAAAATCATCAAAGCAAAAAAACGCTCTTTCGCCGGGAAAAAAACGCCTTTTCGCCGGGAAAAAACGCTTTTTCGCCGGGAAAAAACGCTTTTTCAAGAATGGGTAATGCCATGATGATGTAGATATATTCTTCCTGGTGTCACTCCTTGGATTTCGATTTGGTAAAACAGTGATTGGGATGCAACGTATTGCACTCTGATCCGTTATGCGTTCTTGCTTGGTGAGCATCTGGCGTAAACCCTTTCTGAGCCCTTTTCAATCTAAACAGAGCCCCTCTATTCGTAAGTCAGGACCAAGAACCAGGGACCAAATGATCTTGGATATTTATAAATCATGATAGTGGTTGTGACTGGTTATGATACCTGTTGATTGGATCTGGGTGATGATAGCAATGCAGCAAACATCTGACTACCAGTACCTGTCGCAGTGATGTTCGAGGTTTGGAATTAGCTAATGGGATAACATGGCAACGTGATAAGCAAGATTTGCTTGTTTGAGCCTTCCGATGGAGTCAAAATGACTTTCCACTGGGGTGCTGGGGAGGGAAAGAATAAAGAACGACAAAGTTGAAACAACAAGGACCAAGAAAAAACAAAAAAGCCAAAAAACGCTCGAAAGCAAAAAAAACATGCACATCACCAAAAAAGCGATAATTCCTGAAAGAGCAATAAAAAGACAGACATTGGAAGACGCAGGTATATGAAAAGCCTCAAACGACACGGCCGCGTGCTAGATCTAGATCCATGTTAAGAAAAAACTTTATTAACCCTGAAGTGGTCGGTGGACTGGCTGGCTGGCTGTCTGTTCACCGCTCCCTGAAACAGAAAATATGGCGCTCAATGTCCGTAAGTTTTTCCAGCAAAACTACCATTTGGTCAGGGCACTCCTGATACTTCCAACTGGCTCCCGGATTAGAAAGGTATAGAGGTACCCAGTAATAGCCCTGGCTCCCAACTTGCAGCCAGTAGTTCCCTTGGAAGCCCGTGGGTCGATGCCCAGGGACAGGGATACCCCTCCCTCCCAACTAACAGCCCTGAAGTTCCCTTGGAAGCTGCCCCCATAGCTGCCGCCATGCGCCGCCACCTGCAGCTTCTGCGGTTGCTTCGGTGGCCGGTGCAGCTCCACTACACCGATGGCCCCTAGGGCGCGCACGTCCTTGACCTGCGCAACCGGTGGGGGGGTGACTTACCATGAGCCCCCAAAGCCCTAAGAAAATGTAGGTTTTTACCACCCAAAATATGGGTTATGACATGTTAATTGTGCAAATTGCAGGCTAGTTGACATGTCATAACCTCTCAAAATGATGGTTTGGGGGGCCAAGGTATCAGCTAATAATCAATTTGGAGTGGCTAATGTATACGCTGTAATCATTGGTGCTCGAAAATATGTGGCCCTCAAGAAATGATTAAAAGTAAGGGCGTGTATAACGACAAATGAACATTATGGGCCAATTGATCTGCGCTTTTTTTGTTTTAATGGCTTTCTAAATGTCAAATAGTTCATGCTTTTTGACCAATGGCTAGCTGGTCAATGGTTGACTTGCTAGGGGGATAACCAAAATCATAGCCAACCAGGTGAAGTGCCCCGGTACGGCCGCCCCCAGCCCCAGGTGCCCCTCCTCAGCATGCGCAACCAAAGGAGACAATTGTCTCCGTAGCTGCTCCTGCATCACCAAGGGCAGGAGATTGAAACCACTTGGACCGTCAAAAATAACATGCTAATGAATGTGTTTTGGTTCATACTCTTTCAAATGATCCCCACTTGGCAGCAGCATCGAGATTGACAGTGATGATGGGAGATCTGAAGCACTCGTGACAAAAAACAAGATGGACCCCACGAACCCGAATGCCTACACTCTTGGTCTGACTCTCTTGGTAAGACACTCTTGGTGAGACACTCTTGGTGGGACACTCTTGGTGAGACACTCTTTGTAAGACACTTTTGGCGAGACACTCTTGGTGAGACACTCTTGGCAAGACACTCTTTGTGGGACACTCTTTGTGAGACACTCTTGGTGAGACACTCTTGGTGAGACACTCTTGGTGAGACACTCTTGGTGAGACACTCTTGGTGAGACACTCTTGGTGAGACACTCTTGGTGAGACACTCTTGGTGAGACACTCTTGGTGAGACACTCTTGGTGAGACACTCTTGGTGAGACACTCTTGGTGAGACACTCTTGGTGAGACACTCTTGGTGAGACACTCTTGGTGAGACACTCTTGGTGAGACACTCTTGGTGAGACACTCTTGGTGAGACACTCTTGGTGAGACACTCTTGGTGAGACACTCTTGGTGAGACACTCTTGGTGAGACACTCTTGGTGAGACACTCTTGGTGAGACACTCTTGGTGAGACACTCTTGGTGAGACACTCTTGGTGAGACACTCTTGGTGAGACACTCTTGGTGAGACACTCTTGGTGAGACACTCTTGGTGAGACACTCTTGGTGAGACACTCTTGGTGAGACACTCTTGGTGAGACACTCTTGGTGAGACACTCTTGGTGAGACACTCTTGGTGAGACACTCTTGGTGAGACACTCTTGGTGAGACACTCTTGGTGAGACACTCTTGGTGAGACACTCTTGGTGAGACACTCTTGGTGAGACACTCTTGGTGAGACACTCTTGGTGAGACACTCTTGGTGAGACACTCTTGGTGAGACACTCTTGGTGAGACACTCTTGGTGAGACACTCTTGGTGAGACACTCTTGGTGAGACACTCTTGGTGAGACACTCTTGGTGAGACACTCTTGGTGAGACACTCTTGGTGAGACACTCTTGGTGAGACACTCTTGGTGAGACACTCTTGGTGAGACACTCTTGGTGAGACACTCTTGGTGAGACACTCTTGGTGAGACACTCTTGGTGAGACACTCTTGGTGAGACACTCTTGGTGAGACACTCTTGGTGAGACACTCTTGGTGAGACACTCTTGGTAAGACACTCTTTGTAAGACACTTTTGGCGAGACACTCTTGGTACGGGGACCTGGCTGCCACCACACACTTCCCCCAATGGTACGGGGACCTGACTGCCGACCACACCAACCCACCACACCAACACACCAGTGTAGAATCTATTGCGCCTGCCACACAAAGTGGGCTTGGGACCGGTCATGAGACATGCTGAGATGCTACAAAGTGCCACGCCTGCCACACAAAACAAGGTTGCAGGTCACGCAAAACCACGCAAAATGACCACCTCCACACGCTTCCCCCAATGGTACGGGCCTTACGGCCCTACCGCGGACGGCGGCGGCCGGTGGGCGGCGGT
>VSDK01029157.1:0-31764 GCA_009767595.1 Symbiodinium kawagutii | reverse complement strand
CCACGGCGTTGCCGGCGGCGAAGCCGCCGGAGCCCAGGAAAACGATGAGACGCGGCGCCTGCGACCGCGCCTTAGTGGCAGTTCAGTGGTTGAAGGATGGATGGTTGATGGTTGAAGGATGGATGGTTGATGGACGGCTGGTTGATGGATGGATGGTTGGATGGATGGATGGTTGGATGGTTGGATGGTTGGATGGTTGGTTGGATGGTTGGTTGATGGACCAGTTGATGGATGGATGGTTGGCACTTTTGGATGATTCATTAGCTGGTGGTTGATGGATGGTTGCTTCATGGATGGATGGGATGGATGGTGGTTGATGGATGACACTTTTGGATGATTCATAAGGATGGTGGTGGAAGTTCTTACCATTCATGATTCATCAGTCGGTGGTTAAATCGAATAGTTTATGCTACTTGATGGAGAATGTGAAGGTCAGTCGTGATGAATGAGTCATGGATAGTTATGGGAGCCCGGTGGTGAATATGCTTGGCTCGGTGTCAATACGGTGACTTGGTGCCACTTGGGTCTGGACCCAGTACTTCGCCCCGATCCAAGCTCTGCTTAGAAATGGGCAACGGGGTGTTCTTCCATTCGCTTCCTTTCTAGTGTCACCAGGTTATTACAGTCCATTCCGCGTGCGATATGAGAGAAGTTGTTCAGCAAATGCGTTGAAAATGTCGGGGAACATTTACAAAAAGAGAACGAGATAGATGCAATTCGTCCACTGTCTCACTTTGATAACTGGGAGTTCCCCAAGTCCAACCCTGGAGACCTTCTCGTCCCTCTGGAGATCAACGACTGGGACCATCATTGGATACACAAGTTGTGCCACTATCAAATCCTTCGGAAGCACATGAGCAACCACTTTACGAATCGTAGCCACCAAACTTGACAACATGAGTCATGATATGAGCCATGTGGGGGTTTCTCAAAATTGGGGACGCCAAAAATCTGGGTCTATTACAATAAATGGCTCATAAGATTTATGATACAAATCGTGGTCACCAAACTTGACAATATGAGTCATGTCAAGATGCAAGTTCACATAAGATTAGATGAAAATAAATAAAACCATATAAAGACCATCATGAAAAAACCATATGGCTGGTCAAACCCTTACATCATTAACTATTGCTTTCCCTATTCTTACTAGTTATCATCTCCCACGAAATTGGTTGGTTACCTGCTTGACCCATGGCCAAATAGTTGCCATATATCCTCTAGTCTATACTTGTTGGTCATTATCCGCTCATATTAACCAGTTAACCAGCTATTTTGCTGGTTAAAGCGCCTTGACCCATGGCCATAGTAGTCGTTCAGCCATTCTTGTTGGTGATTATTTGCTATGAATCCCTATGATTAACCATTATAACCATCATGAAACCATATAAAATCACCCAACTTGGCCACCTGGCCCACCTGGCCCACCGGGCGCTTCGGCTTCGCCACCTTGAGCGCTTCGTAGGCGCACACGGTGGTTGAGATGCCGCCGAGCTTGGGGTCGCCCACTAAGACGCAGGGCAGCTGCAGGGGCGCGTAGATGTCTGCTTGGAAGGTGTGGTTGGGACCAGGGCCTTGGGTCAGCTGCTACTGGGCCAAGCAGGGGAGCCAGGATTCAGGAGGGCAAAGTCGTCCCTGGAATTTTAGCTTGCCTAGTGCTCCAAATACCTTTTGATAAGGTGTTTGGGCCCCAAAAAATTAGCCCCAAGTACTGTCTTACAAGGTATTTGGAGCACCAGGGTTAAGAGACTTTGAACATCGTCATCGTGATATGACAGGAATCTAAATCCACATTGAAAACGTTGACAAAAAATACCGCAGATTGGAAAGCACATAATAACGCTCCAATACGATGCCAACTAATAGGCAAAACAATAATGAAGGCATAAATGAGACTAGTGAGGTACAACATTACCGGACACAATGCAAAAGAACATCGGTAAAACAAAAGGTGATGATAGGTGCAGGTGATACAGGGTGAACCACATACCTCAAATGGGCTTAGTTACTTCGCCTAGGGGCACTTGCGGCTACAAATGAAAGGAACTTGACCACCAAAGATTGAATCAATATGATATCCCAACAATCGCACAACCCCAAACAAGATGTGGATTTACATCAAGTGTTCTGATTCTATTTAAACAAGGTCTGCACGATCAAAAAACTTGTTCAGGGAATGCCTCTTTGAGGTGGCGTCCGTCCTAACAGGAAATGGCAGGAGGACTCCCTCTATGAAGAAATGTGGCAGCTCAACCCCGGACTGAGACAGGGAATGGCCTGTCATCAGGACCAAACCGCGAAGAAAGCCCAAACCATAAAAAAAATCAATCTGGGTGGCAAGGCCGAGAAAAAACAGGGAAACAACTGCGTTAGAATCAATACAACAATAATTGCAGCAAACTTGTCGTGAACTGCCCTTCCAGTTGTGATTGAAGTCAACCAATCAACATCCTGCAAATCAACTCCCTCCTATCATCCGACATCCAACTCATCAAAACATGAATGTTTCACCAAACCATTTTCAAAAGAATATGCCCCACATATACATTTTGAATTCAACACAAAGCTCCCTTAGAACATGAATGCACCTGACTCTTGTGCCTTTCTCCCAACCCAGTCAGGTACTTACCAATCAACTAAGAACTATCTTCAAAATGCTTAACCATTAATGAACCCCAATTTTACCATGTTATCCCAGTTGTTCAACTATCATTAACATGATTGCCCATCAATTACCATGGGTATCAATGGGCATCCCAGTTCTACAGCTGCGCATCCAAGTGGCTGTGGGTCAAAACCCTTAGTCCCCCTGGTTCCCCTATCATTAACCATTGTTTTCCCTATTACTACTGGTAAACTTATCCCCCACTAGCTGGTTGGTTACCTGCTTGACCCTTAGCCATAGATAGCTGGTATATCCCCTATTATTGTTGGTTGTTATCCCCCCTATTATTATCCATTCACCACTAGTTGGTTGGTTAACTGCTTGACCCATAGCCAAGTAGCTCAAAGGTCCTCCAGCGGTTTCAACCACACGGATTCCGTCCGGCTGCCGCGCCCGCGCACGGCCCAGACTGTCCAGCACCGCGCGTCGAAAATCCGCGTCGTCCGGCGTGGTCATGCCAGCCTGGCCCGCTGGGATGAGATGCGAGGCATGGTGAAACACGAGGGACATGGGCGTTTCTTGGGGGATTTGAGTGGTTAATAATAGGGGAATATCATCACCAACAAGAATGGTTCAACAACTGCTATATATGCTCCATGGTGGTCTCGCAGGCCATAGGGCTACCCAAAAAATGCGGTTGGTGGTTTGACTACAAATGGTTTAGAATCTGGATGATTTGGGGAGTCCCCTCTATCTTGAGACAAATCCGAATAAGCTGATAGTGTTAAGAGCCAATGATGATTCATCTAGCTAATAATGAATCATTGAACTGCGGCGTAGGTTATAGCTTGATGTTGCTGGTAGTAGTTATCAAAGCTACAATGATACGATCAATTCTTTGATGATTTCTTATGGTCAATGGCTATGATAGCTATAAGAGCCATAGATCATAGTAAATCCATGTAAGTCCCCAGTTAACCAAATTTGGTGGAACATCAAGAGTGCTGGTAGCTGTGCTCCCACCCATGCAAAAATAGGAGTTTGAAACCACCAGGATGATGAGTGAAACACGCAGGACATAGGAGAGTTGCATCCTCCACGACCTTCTCCCAGGTTGGTGCCCGGCCTTTTCTGCAGCACTTGCTGGTGACTCTGGAGAAGGATAATGAAAAAGTGTTTCCTCGGAAATCTGCTGGTCGCCCTGTTGCTGGTAGCTGCTAGTGACCATCGCTGACGGCCAATGACTTCTATCGAAACTGGCTAAATCCATCAGCAAGGGCTGAGATGTCGGAGCATCCGCTCGCAAAATGGTTTTCTTGCTTTGTGATCATTTTGGTGGAGGACTCAACATTTGGCAAACATCCTGTAAGAACAATCAATGGAACCAAAATCAACCAAACATGGCCACCAGCCACCGATTCAAAGCACACGAAACGGACTGATGAACAACTGACAATGCGCATGAACGTAAAACAGCCAAACTTGGAAGCATCCAAAAGCATGCAGTGATGATGTCGCATCAGTTGTGAAAAAAAAACGTGTTGGATTAACACAAGCAGCACATTGCTGCAGGTGTCAAGGCTCTACGGAACACACCCACTCTAGCATTGATCAAGCCGCAAAAAACTACGGCCACCTGCCATGAACATGATGCCATCCTTGGCCTACTGGTGAGATTGGCCTGTCAAAACCACTGAGCTGAAGGCGAAATCCCTGCACGGAAACATCCATTGACCCCAGGCTGCCACCTGGGGTTGCTGACATCTTAACGATGAGTTGATGAGTTGTGAATGTAACCAATTTAAGGGGGTACCCTGACCTCATGAGATACCTATTCCATCCAAAATCGTTGATGCTTCATGGTTTGGGTCCTCCTTCCAAAGCCATTCACAAACCATTAGTCATTGTTAGCCAAGTTGTCATTGCTGATTCTTCTTCCTTGTCTTCAACGGTGCCAGTCCCCCAAACAATGGCTGCTTGATGCTACTGCAGCCCTATAGTGGTAAACCCTATTGGCTGAATCATCGTTGGCTCGGCTCATCCTCGTTGGGTCCCGGCCGCCAGCCCGTGCTGCCCCAGTCTCCGTGTCCAGTGTCTCGGGCTGCGCATGTCGCAGCACTGCCGCTGCGTCGGTGTCCAGTCCCGTCTGCACCGGCTTGATGTAGGTCACATGGCGACCCAGTGCAGCAGCATGGCGGCAGAGCGCAGCGCTCACGACTGTCTTCCCCACGTCAGTGTTGGCACCGTAAATCAACAATTCCTGTGCACCAGTCTGGCTTGGCACACTGCCAGACCCAAGAATCAAGGCTTAGCCATGGTCAGTACAGCCGGTCACCATACCCAACATGTTAACCACTGCCACAAGCGCCACTGCCACAAAGACCCCAATGGAATCATCTTCAAAGCCACTCAAAAGGCTGCAAAAGGCAAATCATTTGAAACTATGAATTCTATGATTTCAGTTTCAACTCGAGAAATATAAAATCCACTGCTCCCAGTGGTGAAGCCTGATGGAGCTCAAAGTTGAGCATAGAACCATGAGCGGTCTGGACAACCCGAAGCCCCAAACATCTGGCGGAGGGGTATGGCACTAATGCGATGATCTGTGGCTTTGCAATCCCCCTAAAAACACCCATGATCTAACTATCAATACCTCCACTGAACCATCATTTAAGCAACATCATTTAACCAAAATCATTCAACCATCCATTTATGAGTTGCTGAATTGCTATCAATGTACGATGTTTAAGTAACCATGACTACAGGGGGTAACATTTCACTATCATTCAACCATTTTTACCGCCAATAGTCATCCATTATTTGGCAGTGGGTCAAAACCCCGTACCCCTGGTTCCCCATCAATTGTGTCCCTTATCATTGTTGGTTATTCATCATTAACCATTGTTTTCCCTATAAAATGCTTGGTTAGTATCCCCAATTATTGCTGGTTCACTGCTTGACCCATAGCCACTTAACCATGCCTCACCATTCGCCCCGGCCCTGCAGCTCCTTTCCACTACTGAAGAAGCGGCGCAACGCAACACGCTGAGCCACGCGACGGCGATTCATGGCACGCGACGGAGCGACATGGCAAAACTGATGACGTGGGAACTTACAAGGCATAGTGGCTAAGAAAGGCTGATAATGGCTAATTCTGAACAATGATGACCAATCAATCCTGGCTAATGGCTTTACTTGTGCCTAATGATGACGGATAATGGCTGAGAAAGGCTAATAATGGTGACTGACAATGCTAGTGAAGAGTTATGAAGTCAAATAATTGTCAACAGGGGCTAACGACGGTGAATAATGATGATCAATGAACAATGGTTGACGGCTTTAATTTCTATGCTTACTTAATGATGACAAATTGTGGCTAATGACGCCTCATCATCACTTGAACGAGCACCTACTTTCCCCAATCTTGCCAGAATACCATGCGCTTCTTGGCACCTCCTCTCTAGTCACCAGTCACAGACATGCCTTCTTTTCCATGCAGCAACTGTACATCAGCTTCTTAGCTTCTATATTTGGTGGCTAGTAATGGAAACACTTGAGCCCACCGCAACATGACCCACCTGAAAAGTTCCCTAAACAATGGAGGCAGCTGATACACCTCTCAGCGCAGGCAAGCTGGTTCCAGCTGGTGTTACCCGGTAGCACTATGTACCAGGTGCTCTAGGGAATCCGAGGGTTCACACAAACGATGCTGGCTATCACAGTTGACTGGGTTGGCTAATGATGATTGGGTGTGTCTGCGACGCCGAACTGTTGCCTTCTTCGAGGATACCCTTGCCGGACCGGGCCTGCAGCCAAAACTGCGGAAACATGCGGAAGGCATCACTGCAGCAAAGGCTATCCTCCTGGTCCTTGAGTTTCGGATCGCGTTTCTCCCTTGTGCTGCTTCAACCCTTTTTGTCTTTCAGCGCGCACTGAGACCATGTGCGAAGGCACACGGAGGCCAGCCAGCGCTGGAAAAGCTCAAAAATTCACAAATGGATAATGGAACTGCTCGGGCTGTTGGCATTCATACATCTGTTGGCAGCACGACGTAGGCTTGAAACCCAACAATTCGACACAAACAGGGGATGGTCAAAAGATAGAGAAAATGACATGATGTGATGGATTACATTCTCGGTATTATCGTTGCAAGATTTTGCAAGGTCGCTTGAGGGTATATATGACTATCACTGGATTAGTCTAGCTGGGTCAGTGAGCCTTTGTCAAACGGAATGGAAAACTATTCGTTGTCTGTAATTTTGGAGTTGGGCTTATTTTGAAGCAATGAAGAAATCAGCTGGATTCAAACGACCTCATCAACCACTGCATTGTTGCTTCTACGTTGGCAGCCTGGCTGCCACTTAAGAATTATCACTGTCCAGGAGTCCGTGCACCAAATCAAATATCATGGTTGCACTTTTCAGGGACAACACAGACTGCCCGGTAAAAGAACATGAAGGCATGTGGGCCAAACGTCAAGGTCGGATTCAACTGCTTTGCCTCACCCAAACAACTCCGGAGACTCTAGCGGATCCCGTTGCACTGATGCTGCCTGGTATATCGTGCCACTTCCAGTGTGCTCTAGGATACTGCGACAAAGAATGAGGCCCCGCGCCCAACAGCATGTGCTTCATGACAGTTATTTCCTAGCTACAAGTGCAAAATAAACACGTAGAGACGCCCATAGCCATGCTCTGACTCTAAGCGAAACTTTGAAGCATGTCCCACCAAAGATGATTGTCTTGGGGCACCAGGAAACACCATAGGTCATGGACAGCCGGCAAAGTTCAACTTCCATGCCGGTTGTGCGTGTCACAAAGGTTTGAAGGGCGTCCATCTTTAGGCATACCTAAAGCTTTGAAAGAAATATTAATATCAAGAATTATGCTTTTGGTGGGTCATGGTGGCTCATGATTCGCGATGGTTTATAATGGTTGATGCATACTGGTGCTTGAAATGTCATTGCTGCTTCAGTCTTGAAGAGACTCCGACTCCAGCTACAAATGCTCTTGAGCTCTAAACCCACCGACCATTGCATCACATAGGAAGAAGAAAGGAACAATTTCCACCAACTCCCAGTACACACGAAAACTGAAAAAAACGAAGCTCCAACATCCCCAAACCACGTGTAATAGCTTACAACCAAGCGGGAACTGCATCAGCTGACTCTTTTGCTATACAGGTCTGTGCGATTGGTTTCTGTCCGGTGTCAACTACATTTATCTCCAGCCGTTTCCTCCAGAAACAACACGCGTTCTACGTGGTGGTGTCCCACTTTCATTGTGGCTATGTCCACAACAAATTACTTGTCGTACCACCTCTTCCAAACCAAAAAAGCTCCGAACAATCTGATAGCAGTGCCCAACATCAACTTGACTGCGGCAGCGTGTCGAAGGAGCGATGTTCCTATTGGTTGATCATATTATGTAAGCACAATCCTTCAATCATTTTTCGTTTTTCTTTACATCTATCAACCCACCCATCAATCAATCAATCAATCAACCAATGAACCCATCAATCAATTACAAAATGGTTGTTGATCACTTTCCAGTGCAGGACATCAGCGATCACAGCTCTTCGTAGTCAGCTCTTCGACTGACAGTTAATACGACGGTCACAGCTCGCAAAGCTGGGATGCAAATAATTTTCCGCATTGTTCCACAACATCATGGCATTTTCAGCCAACCCTTATTCACCTGACCTTGTCTTGAACCATTTTTTGCTATGATTTACCATTCTTAGCCAACCCTGAAGCCTTCCCCTCTGATCCTTAACTAGTTGGCGGCTCGACTGACCACGAGGGTTGGCTGATCAGCCATGACCTAACTATCATAAAGGTGTGAGAAACGTTCGTTTGGTTCAAGAACTCGAAAAAGTCACCTATGATATTGAATCATTATTGTCATCATCATGTTTAGCATACTATGCAAATCTTTTCAACTACTATGATATCTTGTTACTCTACATGTTCTTGTTTGATTGTTACTATGCTTTCTTTACCGACTGTTCAATCCATCAAGTTAGATGGTTTATGACCAGCAAGAGCAACAAATTCCCAAAGTAATGATCAACAAGCAACAGTGAAAAGAACAATTCCATGATTACTTTGCCGTTCTGTTGCACGTCACTCTTGTGGCATTTTTCCGGACCATGCAAGTCTTGCCTGGTGGGTACTATTTTCTATGGCATGGCTGCTGGATGATGATGGCTTTTGTCAAAAGTTTGACACATTGTCATCGCTATTGACCATCTGGTTGCAAATAATGACTGGTTAATAATCGTTGAATGGTAGAAGTGGCAGTTGACAAAGTTGCTAGCTATGATGTAGTCAGAAGAGTTTAGGTATTACGGTCTTTGCTGCATAGTCATGCTTAACCATGCATGGCTACTTCATGTAAACCAGTAATCATGATTCGTTCAAGGTTTTCATGCTTTACGAGCTGGATGATGGATGGCAACCATGCACTCATGATGATTCATTAACGGCTGATGTAGCACTTGCCAAGTGCTGATGAGTTACGAGTTCTTTGTTGCTTAGTTGATGGCTAATTGATGCTTAGTTCATGCTCAACTCCTGAGTTAATTGATTGAATTGGCAATGATTAGTGAATCGTTGGTTAATCAATGGTTCTACTGGGTAAAATTGTTGGTGATAGTCATAACGGCTCATCAGGGGATAATTATACTCAAAGCCAATGGTTCATTAGTAGCCAATGGTTAATCAATAGCCAATGGCTCATTAGTAACTAGCTAATGGTTAATGAATAGCCAATGGCGTTTTAGAAACCAATGGTGTAGCTAGGAGTCAATTGTTCGTTCTAGCAAATTGCTGGATATAGCTGCTGGTTTTACTGAAATGGAAATTTAGACAAATAATGGTTCTAGCTCATAGATGACAATCGTTATTTGTTGATTATAGATGGCTATAGTTCATGGCGAACTAACAGACATTGATGAGATACTGGTCCATTATAGGTAATACGTATTGATAATCATATGATGAAAAATCAGTGGATACTTAATGGCTAAGGGTTCTTGCTTAATACCTCACTCACTCAATCTGATGGAGTTGTACCACAGTAATGCAAATCCTTCGGTAATAGTTGGCCAGTCAATGCTTCTGGATAGTTGCCTGATGATTACCACCAGTTCTTTAACCCTTATTGTTGCGTACTATCCCTATTATTAACCACTAGCCATGGTTAAAACCACAACTATCTCTGACATACAACTAGCTCTAGGAGATACTATACCAATGATACCATGGCTAAAACCATTATTAACCCCTATTATCAACCACTATCAACCACTATTAACCACTATTATTAACCAAGATTAACCACTGTTAACCATTATTTCCGACTATTAACCATTTTTCATTATTAACCCCTATTGTTAACCACCATTAACTGCCATTAACCACCATTAACTACCATTTGGTGGGGGGGATGATGGTGATGGTGATGGTGGTGGTGGTGGTCATGATGATGGTGGTGATCATGATGATGGTGATGGTGGTGATGATGATGGTGGCATTGATGATGATGGTGATGGTGATGGCGGTGATGATGACATTGATGATGATGATGATGATGATGATGATGATGATCAAATTGGTGATGATGATGATGATGCTGATGGTGAGGATGATGTTGGTGATGGTGGTCTTGATGATGATGGTTATGGTGATGATGATGATGGTGATGGTGATGATGATGATGGTTCTGGGGGTGGGGGTGGTGGTGGTGGTGGTGGTGGTGGTGGTGGTGGTGGTGGCGGTAATGGTGGCGGTAATGGTGGTGGAGATGATGGTGCCGAAGAGTTTGTGCAATGAGGCTTTGGCCAAGATCGCTGGCTGGAGAAGATTGTGCGCTTGGACATGTGCAAGTGCGATGAACGAGGCTCTACTACAAAGGGGGCTACCAGGAGATCCATCATTATGGTAGAAAACCCTAACATTTGGTGGCAAATATATAATGGTGAATCACCGTCTGTCTCAGGCCAAAGTGATCGTGGCTTATTAATGTGGATCTGTCATTAATTATATAATCAAAATCCAGCACTTGATTTCCAAGTCGCACTATTGGGTTGTCCCTTCATCATGGGGACCCTGGCTCTACCAAATCACAAGGAGCATTGAACATGGGAGAATCGTCATCACTGGAGCATATATGTACACTACACGTGTGCGGCTGCGCCTGGGTTTCTGTGGTATAGGGGTTCAGTATTCATATGATGAGTTGGCCTTGCAACAGTGTAGAATTCACAAGAGCACTTTCAACCATAGAGTAGCCAATCATTGACCAAACATTCACCGACCATTCACCAACCTTTCCATCACCAGTAGCATCCGTTCACCAACCCATAACATCCATCACCGGTCCCACGGCGCCCGCCCTAGCGTTGTTGCTGACAAGCGGCCCTTGAGGCCCAAGACCTCAAACATGGCGGCGTCCTGGCGCTGTTGCAGCACAAGGAGTCACCGTGAGGGATGATGGTTGGTTCTCATGGTTGATGATGGTAGTTGACAATGGATCAATGGGTTAATGGTGGGTTGATGGTGGGTTAGTGGTGGGTTAATGGTGGGTTAATGGTGGGTTGTGGTAGTTGATGATGGATCAATGATGGGTTAATGGTGGGTTCATTTATGGGTCAATGATCATTGATGATGGTTGATGGGTTAATGTCTACCCAGGATTGACAAACCCCTGGTTGATGATCATAGGGGGTATCCACCAGTTAAACCAACTGGTTTCCCATCAAAATGGTAAACCGCCAACTAATCAACCTGGCGTTGATTGATCCCGGGTAAACATGGATGACGGATCAATGGGTGGTGGGTTAATGATTGATGGTGGATGGCAGTCGATGTTGTTTGTTTAACTGGAGTAAGAATCAAGACCGATCTTTAACTGGAACCATTGGGAACAACCCTCATCAACCCTCATGGTTACGCATCTCAACCATGTAACACGCATCTCCCATGTATCACATGTTCTTCTCCAAGCGCCATCAACAGCAGCAGCTCCTCTGAGAATTTGGGGTTCGCGGTGGTCAGCAACTTGTCGCCCGTGAAGATGCTGTTGGCGCCGCACATAAACATCATTGCCTGAGCCTGGACGCGGATGGTCACCACATGTCACCACCAACCCCTCTCACTGACTCAGCTAGCTATCATAGTTCAGGTACACAGTACCGGTTGGCGTGCCAATGCCCACATCATGACCATTCATGACTCACCCCTTTCACAGAAGTCATCCAAACTCTGCCTCCTGTGAAAATTCCATGCGCCCAGCGGACAATCTCACCATGGAGTGTGGCATCACCTGTGGGCGCAGGTAAATCTCTGAGGAGTTCTAGTGCCCGAAACTCTCGTGGCACCATGCGGTTCATTTGGACAACCTACTTAGGGACCAAAGTAACTGACATATTGGGGCTCCTTGTCAGTGTCATGCATACCGCTTCACCCAAACAATGAGGAAATTTGGCAATCCTCTTTCTGGCTCCTTATGCCCATGCAAATGGAAACAGGGTACCCTGAGCAACTCCTGGCTTTCAGCATCTTGAAACCTTGCTACGAAGATGGGGTACACGGGGCTGATGGCAAGAAATCACCAAAGTATGGGTTGAATTGAGATCACTGCGATACATTTTGGCAGCTGGGAAAGCCAACACCAACACTGCGATTCCCCGGTGGTTCACCGGATGTGTCCCCGGTTGGTGAACCCTTGACTGGTTGGTGAAGCTGGCCATGCAGCTTCGCCACGATGCGCGCGGTGGCAATGGATCGCACCATGTCGCGCCAGGTCACCCCGGTGCCCATCTTGATTTGCCTGGCGCAAGGGCAGCTGGGGGGTTTCAGGTGCACCACTGGAAGCGAAGTGAACATATCTGGAGGGTGCTCAAAGGAAGGGATCCCAAAAATGAATGGTTTATTTCTATTGCTGTAAGTGGTTGATATTGAATGATTTGGGGGTACCTTCATTTTCAGAAACCACCATGTCTACAGCAAGTGTGTCTGCATGTGCAGGTGCAAGCCGGTATGTATGGCTGGATATAGGCCGGAACAATGGATCGCATGGGAGGCAGCCATGGGATCAAGTGCATCTGCGGTCAAACTTTTTCGGAGTTTCGAAGTCCGCAGCTCCAAGCCTAGTGGATCAATGACCAGCATTGGCTAACCAACACTTGGGCCAACCATGACCAACCATGACCAACCATGACCAACCATGACCAACCATGACCAACCATGACCAACCATGACCAACCATGACCAACCATGACCAACCATGACCAACCAGCCAAGTTAGCTCACCACTAAGCCCAGTGACCCAACCCCTCAACTCCAACGCTGCGCTGCTGCCCGCGCTGCGCTGCCTGTCTCCCAAGGGAGTTCCTTCGATGGGCACCAGCGCGTTGATAGGCACAGACTCGGGGTGCTCAGGCAGCGTGGCGAGAGTTTGCAGCAAACCGATGCCTGGGCGCAGCAGTTTGTCATAGGGATGAAGCCATGAGCAGGGAATCCTATAGGGGGTTATAGCAGGGGGTGATAGCAGGGGGTGATAGCAGGGGGTGATAGCAGGGGGTGATAGCAGGGAATCATAGGGGTGAAGCCATGGAAAGGAAAATAGGTCAGTGATTGATAGAGGTGCATGGGAGGCAAGGTACCAAGAATTTGTTGAATCATAGGCGTGATGAAGCCATGAAGAGGGACGAAGAATGGTCAGTAATTACTGATTAAGAAGGAATAAGAGTGGTCACCGATCCACAGGTAACGCTTGGCTGAATCGGTTGAAGACTGCCTGCTTGGATCTGCTTGGTGCTTGCGGCTACAGTTATCAGTCATGTAGGAATCATCATCCCCTGGCCGGCTGCTTGTCTGCAACAACGAACACGCAACGCTAAGGTGAGATGCAACACCGTGGGGCATCCTGTATGTGATGAAGAAACTGAAACGACATAAAATCCATGAAACAAACTGAAATAATTGGCAATTCAACATGAAAACCATGAAGCACTGGCAATTAATTGGCATAGACCTTGCGCGTCGGTACGAGAGCCCAGAAGCACCAACGAAAGGGAATGATTTGAATGTATGTGACTAGCGGCAACCAAGAACGACTAGACACCATGGGGCAAGGCCAACAACAGCAACACACACACCAACAACGACAATGAGAACCTGCTTGCCAACAAAGAGGCATAATTAATGAAGGACCCTCTGACAAAAACATGAAAGTATAAACAAACAATGCCAGGAGCCAATTCAATACAATGAATCAGTCATGGAGCATCCAGGAAATTGATGGCCAACCATTTCTTGGGTTGTTGCTGGTAGGCCCTCATTGGTCCTGCAGGGTAGGTTTTGTGGGGGCACAGGTTGAATTTCCAACTTCTTGTCTTGATTGTCTTGTATTGTGACATTTCCAACGGCAAATCAGCTCAAACAACCCCGCTTGTGCTAATTTCATGGCAGCCAGTCGTCGCCATATTTTGGAAACATACCAACTGTCGCATGTCCGGGTTGATGCCTTTTGCCGTGCAACAATCGGAACTGAAGTTCCCTTCGCACCGCAGGGTGAACCCACCACTTGACAAGCGGCGATCCTCCTCGGTCTCTGCGATACCCAAGATGCCCCCACAACACACCTCGGTCCAATGAATTGGTTGACAATGGTTGGTTGAAAATAGCTATTTCTTACTTGCCAGTAGTAGTTTACATAGTGGTTCCATAGTTCTATGCGGGTATCAGAATATAGGTAAATATCTTGCCAATAGTAAAGTACAAGAATAGGTAGTTCTTACCAAAAGGTGGGAGACTTCAAATATTGATACCATCAACAAATCTTTCACGGTGATTGTTTGCAAGCACCAACATTCAACAACCACAGCATTGACCAGCTTGTTCGCCAATCATTAATCAACTTGTTCACCATGATCAATGCTATCCATCCGAGCTGCTCCATCATGAATCAAGATTACCATGACCAATGCCAACCCTGCGAAGTTAACAATTCCGATTGACCAACCATTCGGGTAGGTTGACGGTTAAACCATCATTACACTCTGGTAAACTAACCTGGAAGTTGACCAGTTTAATAGGTAAAAACCAGCTATAATTGTTGGATTTTCCACTTCCAGGTGAATTTGCCAGAGAGTAACCAAGATCAACCAGCATTAACCAACCATTTGGGTAGGTCAAAGGTTAACCCATCATTAACCAAGATCAACCAACATCAATCCACCATTTGGGTAGCCACGCAGCACCCAGCCGCCTTGACCCAACCGTTTTTTCGGCGCGCCGAACTCACCAAGCTGCGCTGATGCCGGCTTCGCGCACGTTGGCCAAAGTCTCCAGGCGATCTGCGTAGGTGCCTTGGTGGGATGAAAAATGCGGGGTTGGATGGGCGGTGAACAGAATGGTTGGATGGTTGGTTGGATGGCTGATAGGATTTGATAGGTTAGTTGGTTGGTTGGATGGTTGGTTGGATGGTTGGCTTGATCATTTTTTGGGGATTGGTTTATCATGCGGTCGATGGGGATCCTTTTTGCCGATTGCCCCGCATCAGCTTAGTCTTAAATTGATTTTGGTTTACCGGCAAATGTTGGGGTGATTACCCAATATGAATTTGAAACTAGGGTATAGCAACCAAGGGTGCTAAAAAAAATTATCCTCTGGCGTCCATCTGCATGTCGGAATTTCTTTGCTTGTCCTCAACAGGTTCCAACGAGTACCACTGTTGCACACAGCCTGAACGACCACAGGGTTCAATATGTTCAATCCAAACAAAAGGTGTCAATCGCTTGGAACTGATGTTTTTCAAAGATGAATTCCCAGATTTTGGAGCTCATCTCGTGAGTCAAAACATTTCAAAGCCCTGTGTCCCTGGCTGTTCACATTCCCGAACTGTTGAGATGTTCACCTATCATTTTCAGCCCGGTTGGTCATGACCCATCCTCCCCATATTGCTGCCCGGCCCATGGGCCCCCGGCTCGGCTCGCACTTGCCGAGGGGCGAGTCGACACGATGTTTGGGTAGTGCTCCGGACTTGTGTCCAGGTTGTGGTTGTAAGCCTCGGCGTGGCTAGCGGCTAGCTATGGCAGCTGGGTGGTCACTGAAGCCGGTTATAAGAGTGTGTATACCAGGCGAGTCCCCATGACCCTCACACCTCTTCAGCTAAAAGTGCAATCACTCGAGCAAAAAGTGAATCAACCAAGAGCTAGGGCAGTATCAGCCGTGGCCGGAAGGATGGCAGCGGTCATGGTTGGAAACTAGTGCTGGAGGGCCCACGTTGATAACCCGCTATGTTTGACAGCAAACCCCTACATGATGGCAATAGCCCATATAAAAAACCCTACATGGATCTATGTGGTTAAGCAACTCCATGGTTGGAAACTACGGCTGGATTTTTGATGATACATCATCCATTCATGGCTGGTTGGTGGTTTCAACCCCTATGAGAAATATTAGTCAACCAACCAATTCTTAACAACTACCAGGGAAAACAAAACATGTTTGGAACCACCAGCTAGATGGTGGTTCATTCATATAGATCCCCCAGTGCCGCAGGGTGGCTGTGAGTCCTGCGTCCTTCAACTGCTTCGCTTGCTCAGCGTTCAGGAGCCCAAGGGTGCAACAGGTCTCCATTCCCATGGCAGACACCTCCTGGGGCTGTGGATCGCCGCATCCATTGGATCACTGGATTGGCGCTGGAATTCATGGCTATATCATGCACTGGCTCTGGCCACCAGACAATCTTTCCATCATAATTTCATGACAGGTTGCAGTTTCAGGATCCTTACCTCCCGCATATGCTCGTGATATGTGCAATCCCTGGCCACTGAGCTCCAACAACATTTATGCATAGAAACATGCAAGACCATCAGGGGGTCTGTTTTATATCTTACCCTCAACCAACCTGGAAATGGTTTACCTTCAAAAAACTGCGATTTCGGGCGCCCAGGTTTCACCACCCAATAACCCGCACATCGATTGTGACGATCTTCAAGAGCCCGGCCCCAGAACATCAACAAGCAGCTGCCGTCCCTTCGTACGTACCCTGCGACCCTGCACATGGAATGCTCCAGTTCCTATGAACGGACCACGCAGCTGGCAGTCCTTCACCATGGTCAAAATGTGTTGGAAGGAGTTCTTCTGCCCCACTCCCCGCCAGGCGGTGCCCATGCAAAATCGCGTGGATCCTGCTTCCTTAGCCTTGCGAGCAGCATCCAAGACTTCGTCCTGAGCAGGTGGAAGTTTGGAGGGAACTTCATTTGGCGATGGGTCAAGCAGTTAACCAACCAGTAATGGGAATAGTGACCAACCAATAATAAGGAAAACAATGGCAAATGATAGGGGAACCAGGGGTACAGGGTTTTGACCCACAGCCATTTATATTGGGCCGTCCCATGTTTTCCTAATCAAATTCACCAAGTGCCACGTGCTTTTGCTGTAGTTCCAAACGAACGTCATGCGGCGCCATTCCCACCCCCTACGTCACCCCGAAGACAACGCCGCCGAAAAAAATCAACAATGGAATGATGGATCGAGCTCCTAATGCACGACTACTAGCTGTTGGTTGGGAGGGACTACTAGCTGTTGGTTCGTAGGGAGCGATTCGGAGCCAGGGTACCCATGTAGTCCCATGTAGCCGTTTAGACGGCCGTATTAAAGGGGGGGCTACAAGGAGGTGTTGCTACAGTCGCTCTAAAGATCGAGGTTCCCAGCGGTGAGACACGGTCAGTAGCAACTGTGGCATTCGGGATGAGCACGATCAGGGGTAGATCAAGGATCAGGGAATGCCCTGGACCATACGGACCTTTGGGATAAGATGAAAGCACTTCCAAGATCAAAGAGGACCTGGGAGGAGTCAAACCTCCAAGTCACGTTAGTTCAGCAATGCTGAAAGCATTAGAGACGTAACACCCCATCCATTGGGCAAGAGGCCCAAATGCAAGTGGAAGCGGAAAAATGATGTGGACACGTGGGCAATGATCTGTAGATGTTTCAAGCCAGCATTGCGGGCAGGCATTCATACCCACTGCGACCTACGGCAAATGATGTTGCTAATTGCTTCTCACTCAATCACTGTCGGAACCAAATCTTTATGCTGTCTGGTACGTTGATACAAGGCGCGCGCGCGCATTCATTCATAGACATAGACATGTGCACGTATATGTGCGCGCTGGTATTTCAAAAGTGAAAATCAAGCTATATTTCCCCATCATTGTATCATTGCTTCTTGCCGGTCATGAAGCACCGCTATCACCACCACGGGATCTCCCATCATTGTTGCTGATTGTGGGGCATTAATGGTTTCTTCGTTGACTGTCGGCTAACGCTCCCGCTGACCATTCATTGTTTGTTTTTTGTTCCCTCATCCTTCAGCATTCCAATGTTGGTACTATGGAACATGATTACCATCAGAATTATCATCGGCGTGAATGATTTTTGATGAGCCATTGTTCAGCCAATTTGGCTATAAGCCAAATATTGACCACAATTCCCAATAACACGCCAAAACCAAGCAGTATTGCATCACAGTGAACCATCGTAAACTACTACTAATGAACATCATCGACAATATCCTGATATTAATTAACCATTATTGCCCATCATCAACCACCAGCCATGAAGCAGCAACCTCAACCTCAACCATGATAAACCAATTCCAAGATAATTCATCAGCAGCACACCTTCGTGCCGCCCAGCGTCCACTTTCATCATGGGGGTAGGCTTCACTGGCGTTTTGAAGCTTTGACTCTGCGAGCAGTAGCCGCCTGCTGCGCATGGCGCTGGGAGCCCAGCTTGTGCAAAGTGATTGCGAGGGGGTAGCAAGGGCTATCCATGGCTAACCCTTTGAAGGGGGGAGCGGTTGTTGGAGCAGTCACTGATGACGGATAGTGATTGATGATGCTTCATCACTATGACAACTCGTGATGGTTTATCATGGATTACTCAGTGAGGTATTATATAGTTGTTGGTAATTGATGGGTCATGACAATGGCAATAGTGATCATGGTTGCTCAATGCTGTTGACAAGTTCCGCGATGAAATCATAACTTGTTGAGAATAGTTCGAAAGCAAGAGTTCACAAACCCATAGCTGCTATAGCTGAACCAATAATTGAACCACTGGTATCAACAACCAACCGCCGAACAGTCCAAGCCATCAATCTTAATGCATATAATTAAGTTGGTGTCTATGCAAAAAACGTGTGGTTCCACACTATTTCTGCCTCATATGTTCCTGAACATGTCCTGGCGGATAAAAAACAATACATGACCAACATAAATTTATTGATTCACTTCTTGGACTTTTTGCTTTGCTCCTGTGCAGCATCACCATAAAACGCGTGGGGCAGGAACAGCTTACATACATGGCAATGAAGCTGTGCTTCAAACGTGGGATCACTGGCCTTCCCAGCACTTCGGGGTCCCAATGCCTAGAGAGATGATATGCGGACCTTGTATACTGGTTGGTGGTTGGTCATTAAAAGATGCCCAAAATATGGTTGTCAGCCAACCATTTGTTAAGAATCACTGGGGAAATACAGTACAAAATTCCTTAAAACGACATACCAGCTTATAGCGAGTAAATACCTATGAATTAAACGGCATGAATCGTTGATCCCCCAACAGGATTCAGTAGAATTGCCTCCTGGGAATATCGCTATCGAACGACCGGCCACTATGAATCGTTGAAAACGTGCGAGCCAAAACCTACAAATACAAGTTTGGTATAGTTTGGTATGGTTCCTAACCAAAGCTATGACCATTGTAGTGAAGACCTACTATGAATTGTACTGGTTGGTGGTTTCAGCCCCTATGAAAAATATTAGTCAACCAACCACGTGGTAATGATTTTTAAATATAAATAGGCAAAAAAACATGTTTTAAACCACCATCCAGTGTTTCATAGCAACCCAAACCAGTAACAAAACCATTGCTCGTGAAAGCGAAGGACAAAGACTGACTCCAGGGAGCAACCAGAATTGCCAGCTGCTCCATCGCTACCAGAAATGCGCCTAGTATCTGCGCCACAAGTTAACGAACCCATTGGTGATGCATGGGCACGTTTCAAGATTCAGAAAAATGGGCTGGATAATCTATATTTCACATTGCTAAAAAAAACGTCGCAGTAAGCCATATAGTAACGACAACTGCCTTTACCAACTGCTGGCCGACTGTCAGAAATGTGCACATCATGTCCCGTTGCTCCGCATGGTGGTGCAAATCAAGGCGCAGTTTTCGCCGCAACCACCGGTCTTAATGGATAGCAAGGTGCCTCAGTGCAGCGGCTGGGGTACATCATCATCCCTTGATGGCGGGCATGATGAGCATTTCTGTGATCTAACATAGCTGGCAACGATGCAGTGATCATTGATGGCATTTGTTTGATCGTCACTGTCTACTGTTCTATATCGGTCATTCGTCCAAACCAGTAGTCTGTACTCGTCTATTTTGAACATAGATGACTATATATTATATACTGCTTGCCAATGTGGACAAGGTGGTGATGGTGCCATATGGTGACCAACCATCTGTTGGTCGTAGTAGCCAAGTGTCCTTACTATGGTAGGTGCTACATCTGTACAACTCAAGCCTTCAGAAGCTGGATCTGCATGTTGTTTGTTGCTTTGCACTCATCCCTCGCAACCATTGACGACGACCATAAAACATCTTCAGCAACAAATGGATCGCCTGGCGAACTGCAGCATAGTCAGGGCCCAATCTGCTGGTGACTCCGGGGGGCTCGTTCTCAACCACTATTAACCACTATGAAGTCATTATCAACCATTACTGAGCAATATTAACCATTGCTACTAACCATTCTTAATTTGGCAAGCTTGAAATGCACTGGCCAAACCCATCGCAGGATCAGGTGCTCTGCTGAACTTCCTTGGAATCAAAGAAGCCACTCCGGTGCACAGCAGCTGCTTGGAAGACCAACTCCAATAAGGGCCTGATGCTAGCCCTGCTGGCCATGGTGGGACCATCATGTTGAATTGGTTGCATGTCATGTAATGCATGCTCACTGGTGAAAAGGGTACAGTATACGTTACCAAGAAACATGAAGAATTGTTGGCAACAAAAGCTGCAGAATGGCCAGCTTTCCAGTTGGATTGAAATGTTCAATTGTGTTCATAGGATGTTTGTCATCAAGAGCAAATTTCCAACACAAATGTGTAGGACCCATGAGGCATACCAACAGTTCTAGGCGACAGGTCCAATAGTTGGCTGACTGCTTAATATGGCTGACTGGTCAATATGTGCTTCCATGCCATCAGTGGAACTATCGTTGGTTGAGTGGATTGCTGACTTCACACTGGCACAGGTCATTGGCTGCACCAGCGGTCCCATGTATGGGGCCATGGTCTCACAACTCTATGGAGCCAAGGAGCTGATGGTAGATCTCAGCCACCTGAGCCCAGAGATGGGGAACTGCCAAGCCTGGTAACTAGTCACGAACGGTGGGGATCCACAAGTCGTGGCCATGGCTAAACAGCAACAAAGCTTCAACCAGCATTCACCAGCAGGGAGAGATACAACGAAACTTCCTTATAAGCTTCAAGCTATTGCAGGCTCTCCTAGCTCCTTGCTGAGATTTTCATAGTGAAATGTCCAATGGCTTACTGGATATGGGTGCTTCTCAAGTTATAGGGATACCCCTAGTTATCATCCAGCTTGTTTGTCAGCCACATTCGCGGTTGGCGACTTCATTTGAGAGTTTTGTCGGTCATCACTCTCTTTGTCATGTCAGGTGTGTTGCCCAATGGAACTCCAACGAGTTTCTGTGTCGCTAGAAATGGAAAACTGATGAAAACTGTATATAAACTGAAACCTGTGAACGTGTATACATACATACTGCACACACACAAACACCCACACAATGGGTGCACACCTGAGCTAAGCATGTAGAAACATGACATGGTGATACAATGTGAAGATTGCTGACCGGTTACGAGTTTCTGTGTTGATCCACACATATCCACACCATGATGCCACCATCATTGGTGCACCCCCCGCCTCGGCCCGCGTCCAGTCGTGCCGCAGTGTGGCGGCATGCCGTGCCAAGCCCAAGCGCCGCGCCGGCGCACGCGTGGCCTGGAGCGTACGAAGCATGGCTGCGCTGCGCTCGCACGGCGGCTGGGAGGAACGGCTGCGGGCTCGGGAGGAACCTGGGGCGAAGGGCTGGGCCAACGATGTGGCCATGCTATGCGCCTCCCATGAGAGCGAGGTGATGAGTCATTTTGAAGTCATATGGCTATGGGTCAAGCAGTTAACCAACCAACTAATGGGGAAGAATGACCAACAACAATAAGGGAAACAATGACCAACTAGGGGTACGGGGTTTTGACCCACTGCCATACGGATCCGAAATCACATGAAATCACCAAACAGCCCGTCGATTCTACCGTTCACATCGAATTTATCTGCTTGCACATGCTTGCACTATCTACCAAAATGGGCTGATGCAAATGCTTCGAACCAGGGCCACATCTCTGTTTTCACGTCGCTTGCTGGTGGCCGGGGTTCAAACGACCAGCCATTAGTAGCTGAAAATTGGCAGCATTTCGCAGCCTTTGACATGCTCAAGTGCCGCAGCTGAATTCACTGCACGCTCAAATTCTCTATGCAACTTCAGGTACGTCTGACCTCTATTCATGTAGCTGTTTCCAAAATTGGTAGGTACATGTAGATACAAAGGCTAAAAATTGCACGTCATTGAGCCTAATGGGTTGGTCTGGAGCCCCTCCATTGTTTGGAATCAGATCTGACTGTGATGCGAATCTGGTGCCTGGCACAGCCTTCGCCAAGTCAGGCAGCAGTTGCATCAGTTGCTACGGAAAAAGAACCTCGGTGCCGATTGGGGACACCCAGGAGTCCTAAGCGCAATGGTGATCCTCAGTGGGCATTTCACCCACCTAAGGATATCCCTCTGGGGTTGAAACAAAGCTGTGCTCCCTGCGATGTTTGGAAGGAGCAATCCCAAAAGAGTGGTGGCATGTTGCCCTAGTCCCTTTCAGACCCATTCTTTTGGGGGTCACACGTAGTGGCATAAACACCCCAGGAAGGCAAGTGGTTTCCGAGTTGAAGTCACCATCACGAAACGAGTCTTTATGCCTAGAGTTCCAACGTTAACATTCAAGGGACGCGTAAATCGGACATCCCAACGTTGAGGCCGTGATATACAATTGACATGCTGCTATCTTGCGGAGATGACTTTGTTGGACAGAAACTCAAGATATGTATGTTGATCATGGTACTTGCATCGGAAATATAGCCATGCTGGCTTTAATCATTAATCACTACATGAATGTAGTTACCCCCTGGGTTCAAACGGGTGCATTCAAGTTTGGTGACGTTGCGATTAATTATACAGATTCAATTGATTTCCTGTGGCTATGAAGCATTCTGCTCAGGAACTTGTGAGTGGAAGAAGTATGAAATGCAAGGGCAACCCTCTCTCCACAAGCTCATCCCAGCGACACCCATTCAAGCAACGGAAACTTGTACAGCTTCAGGGGGCCCGACCGTGAAATACATCTCTCATACATCCCTATGTAAGAGCCTATCAAACTCTATAAGTAAAGAACAACTTAAACTGAATGATTTCAAGCCCATCCAGTCACCCAAAATCATCCTTAATTAAGCACTTTTAGGCCCAACCACCCAACACCACCCTCCTTTGTTAGTCGAGAGCACAGTCGAATTCTCCTCCTCCAATGGTTCCAGGTACAGCTGGACGGGTTCCAGGTGCCCCTCCTCCGAGAAGAAGGTCAGCAGCGACGCCACGTGGATCTCTGCAGCGAAGCCAAGGTCGTCCTCAAGGCCGCCGGGCGCCGGGTCGTAGTCCGTGCCGTTGAAGTAGGCGTGGTACGTGATGCTGTTGCTGCCCTCCTTCAACCTGAGGGGTTCCCATGGCAGGGATCCCAGGGCCAGGTGAAGCATGGTCTGGAAAGCCAGCAGTGTCAGTGGATCTTTCAGCAGTTTCGGGGGGGGGGAGGCACATGGTTACCGGTTGATCTGCAGAGCCCCCAATCTGATACACAGAAAGGTTGATTTAGTTGGACGCCCATGTGAAATTAGACACATCGCTCCAAAGCCAACCTTGCAGAAAAGTAATTTCCGTGACGAATGATCTGGCAAAAATAGAAAGCGCTTTGGAAAAGACAGCATTGATCAAAAAGAATTGGCGTTTGACACTTGATGGAAAATAGACTAGGAAGAGACAGCAATGGTTGAAAGTTGGTTGGCAGATCCTTAATGAATAATTGCTTTTTACAAGCCACTATTAAGCACCAACAAATGGCTTACCAATGGCCATATGCAGCCCCTTCTTTGGCACATGTGCAGCCCAGGGGCCAAGGAGTCACGTCCACTTCCCACCATTCCACATGCTGCCCCGGGCACCAGCCAGCACGGCCGAAGGGCCATGTACCGTACTGATTAGGGACCACGCCCAAGGATACCTGGACACAGGGAAAATCACGATGGTTTAGGATGGTAAATAAGCTGGAATAAAAACATCTGGGCAAGTATTGATGGCTTTCATTGGATTTCGCCCGGCGGTTTGGCATGCTGTTGTGGGCCTCAAGCAAAATTAGTGGCTCATGATGGCTTATGATGTTTAATAAGCTGCTTAACGATGCTTAAAGCTAGATCATCTTGAAGGGACTGGAACGGCAAAGGGATCCACTGGTTGCAACTGGCCCGACGGATGGCGACCGCATGCGACGGTGGACCTTCTTCTTGCACCCATCGTCACTGCCCGCAACGGGATGCGACTTCGTTAGCAGTGGACTTGTGATGCCGTTCACTGCGAAGTGGTGCGAATGGTCGCAGAACTCCGCGCAGTTGTCTTCATCAATGCCCCATCCATGGCCTGCAACACTGGTGGCAGCCAACAGCACGGGGATCACCAAGAATAGAAAGATGGGATAACGTACAGTAGGCAAACTGAAGGATGCTTATCATGTCGAATCAAACATGTGTGTAGTACAATCCGAAGAATCAAAATATAGCCAATGATAGCCAATGGCAATGGTAGTCAGCACATGGAAAGACATTCTAGGGCCGCACAGGGAAATCCAGGTTTGCAGGAGAGAGAGAGAGAGAGAGAGCAAAGTGGATACTGCAATAGGTACATAATCATACATAATCGACAAAAACGATCAAACAGAAAAATTGTCTCTGTTGCCATGTTCAATTGCCACCGGGTATCGGTGGATAGCGACTGATCAATGATCAATCACAACTCTTGCAAACTTGATTGCTTGTCCATCAGGCTCGTCCCTAGCATCACCCCCCCGAGGAAATCATACTCACAACAAATGCGAGAGGTTAGGAACTCAGTTGTAAGAGATCAGTAGGCCATAGCGTTTTCAGTTCTTGTTGGCATATGCAAATACATTCACGGCTAACCACGCGGGCAAAATACAATAAAGGTTGGTTTTGGTCATGAAGGTACAGTTGTTCATGACGCTGACCCAAGAGCTCTCGAATAGATGACTGTCTAAATATGCATCTATGAGTCCCTGTTTGGCAAGTTGTTGGTCCATGAGTCCATGATGAGTTCTATCGGTTGTCAACCTAGCCGGACAAACAACCTCGCACCACGCTTTTCGCAACATGCAAAAGTTCAATGAACATTAGCCCCCCTGAAGTTTGACATTTGCCCTCTGGTAATCAAACATAACAATAAACAACTATAAAAAACTACCATGTGCAAAAGATAAATGATCTACTACGATAGCGGATGTTCTATCGATCTTAGATTACCAGGTACCTCGTTAGCCACATGGCTGTTTCAATGACTGGGAGGAAACATCAAATGACTGGATTTCATCATAATCCAGAATCATCTCATAGCAAGTGATCAGGAACAACAACCAACCATAATGAAGGTTCTTGGGATTCGTATTTGTGCTTCACACATGTTCAAAGAGGATCATACTATCAGCAGTAAGGAATGGAAGAAGCTTGTTAGGATCTATATAGTGAATATTAATCAATATTTGTCTAATTAATATTAAGTCAATTAATATTTATTGTTAAGATTTAATGAATAAGTCACAAATCCACACTTCATCACCGCCGTTGATGGCAGGTTCCCAGCGTCCCTGCATCAGCCGGCGCACCTGTGATCAAGGCGCTCAACGTCACCCGTTTGGTGTCCGCTGGCACGTCAAAGGTTATGGGCGCATGTGAAGGGTTGTACTCAAGGTCAAAGGTGCCTGGGAGAAGCGGCGAAGCATCGCGAGTCGAGTTCGATAATCATGGCATGATGACATGCAGACGCCAAAACCCAGGGTTTCTCTTAGGTTGGAGATGGTTTAAGCATGTTTAAGCATCAACATCATCAACCATACAAGGAATTGAGAATGCCACCCCACAGCCCACAGCTCTTCAAAACAGCTGAACTATGCAGCTATGTTCGAACAAGTTGAGAAAGAAAATGACCACCATGGAGCATGATACGCAGTTCCGCCACCAAAAAAAGTATTCTCCCCTTAGTCATGTCCATCAACTTCCCCATCTTGCTGGAATACAAAATACGGTTTGCCCCACCTGAACCACAACTAATCCCAAGCCCTGCACCACCCATCCCGACCTCCACGCCACAAGGAGATCTGACTCCGCGGTAGCAGCGAAGTCGTAGGGCCGTGAAACCAAAACGTGAGCGACACCGTGTAGTGCTGCCACGTGTGAAGATGCAGGGTGCCCCGACCTGGCGGCACCGATCCTGGGGGCTACGCTTGGTGGTACCAGCAGTGGTTGGGCTGGGCGCCCCCCCATGCTGGCCAAGGTTCCACACATGTGCTGCATGTGGTTGAGAAAAATGAGCAGACATGATGGTGATCATGGAAGTATTGATGATATGATGGTGATCGTGGAAGTATATGGGAGTGTGAGGTATGTGACCAGCAAAAACCCATGAACCGACAACAGTTCAAGCTGGGAATATCTAGGAATGAGGTGCTGGTGATGCCAGCGGCAGGCACCACCTCACAACTTCGACATGCTGCTGGGCATGTTTTTGAAAACGGGGACTGTACCTTCCTCTGGCTTGTTGTTGCCAGAGGGTTCTCCCGAAGTCCACGCTTAAAGAACTTGCGAGACACGGCGTTGCGGTCTCTTTCGGCCCGCGACAAATTTAAAAAGCACGCCTCTGTTGGGATGCACAAAATTTGCATAAGTTGGGAAGTAGGATCGTTCATGGGCTTCCCATGCTTTACACCTTCCCAGAGCCTGCGTCAGCAAGCCCCATCGCAGTAGCCGGCGGAATCCTCCAATTCGCTGCAATCTGTCCATGGTATGCCAAGAGCTGAATCACGTCATAGCATTTCAAATCACCTCTACGTTTGAATCTGGACCTTCTGAACGCTCTTGTTCATTCTGGGAATTGTCATTCACACTCTCAGAAGAAGGCTCAGGATAGGCAAAGAAGACTAAAATGCAGGGGCAACAGCCGAGCACGGCTGCTACAAAACCCATTATCATGAAGAAAGGAGATTGAAAGACTCGATGACGTGCAAGTATAATAGCCACGACCACATAGGCTAGCACTGCACAGTTCATGGCCCCCAACAATGGCTTGGGGAGCCAGGCCTTCTTCTCTTGGCTAGGCCCTTTGGCTTGGGAGACCGTGCCGCTAGGGCAGGACACGCAGCAGCCTGCGAGACAGCAGGCCAAACTGCCAACCAAGAGGCCTAGAAAGCTCAGTATCGCAAGCCCAGGTGCAAGGATCTCCGTGGGAGGCGTGAAGACTCCCAGCAAGAATGCCACCACATAGGCAACAGCACTCAGGAAGAAGACCACCGGTGACAACAATGCCAGAAACTTCACAGCACGATTTGCGCAGCTAAAGCACCCAGCAATGCAAAGGAGATAGAAGCCTCCAAGGAATGTGATGAGGCCAGCCCAAGCTTTGGTCTCTTCCGGGTGTTCAGCTTGAAGGTCTTCAAGGTCTTCATAATCCACAACCCAAAAGCTCTCATCAAGAGTGTAGAGTACTATGGTTCCCACAGCAATGCCCGTGACAGCAAGTGCGGCCAAGATCTTCGCTTGAAGCTGGCAACCAGAACTCATGGCTATCAGAATGCACACGAAATTGCACCCAAACTGAACTCGAGCCAAATTGTTTGCAGACCCTTCTGGATGTCTCTCCAAATCGGATGTCCTCAGGGCTCAAAAAAAACACCACCACACCATCCACCAGCAACTCCTCCTCCACCTGCTCCTGCTGCCCCTGAGCCTGGCCCTTGCTCCTCCCAACCCACCGGGCACGTCATGTCCCCACGGCCGGGTCCGCCTGCCACCGCCTCAGCCGAGCTGAGCAGCGCGATGGCGTTGCCGTTGCCGCTGAGCCAGCGCGCCTCGCGACCGTAGGGGGTGATCCAACGGGCCACGGTGAGCTGCCGCTCGTGGCAGGTCGTGGGATCCGAGGACACACCTGGGGAGGCAGGTGACGCGGCAGGTGTGGAGGGATGGGGAGGAGTGGTGGCCTATGATGGTGAATGATGGTGGTTAATGATGGTGGTTAATGAATGATGGTATATGATGGTGGTCAAATTTTGGATTAAAGAAGGGTGGTGATGAATATGGTGGATAGAATGGTGGGTAGGATGGGTCAGGATTCATGGATCAACCATTCGCAAGTTTCAAGGATCAATGCTGGATAGTAAAGCATCATAGTTGACATCCAGTTTTGGGATATCTATGTGTAGTCCCTCTCTCTCTCGCTGGGCTTGGCCCCATAGTCTGTTGTTTTATGATGATCAAAAGATCCTAATTGTTTGTGTGTTGATTTTGATGATGATCAAAAGATCCTAATTGTTTGTGTGTTGATTTTGATTGATTGATGTGATAGATATTTGAAATCGACTCTGGTTGAGTGGCTGATAATAGTGATGCATGAGATTCATTGACAAAAATAACAACGCAAAAGCGGTTGATGATTGGTAGCATGGCCAATCAAAAATAAGAAAAGGGCACGATAAACAAACAAAAGCAACCATACCAACAACAAGTTCACTGGGGATAAACTATGATTGTGAGTTTTTGTGACTTACTGTATGTGTTCTTACTGTTGAATTATAACTCATGTCATAGCTATACTTTACCATAACTATGATTGTGACTTCGCGAGTTACAATTAGAAAAACATGGAAAACAACATAATACTGGGAAAAGCTCATTGTTCATGGTTCATCCTGTACATCATATGAGAGCTTGGGCGTGACATAGGACATCCAATCACATCTCTGCACAAACGCCATCCAGCGAACTGATGGACGTGCCCAAAGTTTCTGTTGAGTGCAAGCCTTTCGTCTTGCAATGCACACCCAGCTCACATGTGCACAAGTCCATCTATGCATCCAGTACCCCAAATCCAGTTCCAGTCTGCGCCATCATTATTATTGTGGACATTTGTGCTAGCAGCACGTGGCGTGGTTACACGTCAATGTTTAGCACCCCATGGTTTGCTCACACTCATTTCCTCCCTCTCTCTGGGCATGGCTCATTTGTTGGATTCCCATGCTGAGAGCGATGAAACCCATTCTTTACCCACAACTTTTCTCAACATCGGGCCATCTTAATCAATGTTAAAATTCCATTGTTTCCGCAACCTTCATCAATCTCATACAGCAAACCCCACATGACTCCCTATGCCAGGGCATTGCTAAGGTGCCTTCGATGCAAAGGTATAAGTTGAGTTCATGGTCCCAAGGCGGACAATTGTCATCCAAGTGATCCTCCAGGGCATGACCCATTCGGGTGGCAACAATGGCGAGGCACATGAGGACCGGAACTGGCGTGTGCTAGGGGAGAGGACCATTCATGTTTGGACACCTGGGAAATGATCCAGTGCCATTGAAACGCCGATACTTCCTGGTTTCAAACCCATTGCATACGCATAAAAAACATTTGATTTCAGCAATCTCAGCCAAACAAGTTAACACACCCACCTCTGACCTTCTGCGAGTATGAAATGGAAATATTGCACAAATGGAACGCCAAACCCAGATTTTTTTGAGTGGCCTCCGGCAACATCACCCTTGGTTTACATGAACAGTGCCATTTTTCAGGATCACAATGACAGGTTGCCGCAGTGACAGCATTGATTTTGTCATGGTGCTGGTGAATGGATGATGCTTATCCTATCTTATACTTGATTTGGGTCCGTGGACACGGTCCCCAAATCCAGTCCCAAGCTATGATTCCTTGGGGAAACCAAGCATTTTCCGGCGTCCGGGAGGACCCCCATTGCGGCACACCGAACCCTGCGGCGCGTCCTCGCAATCCAGCGCCAGCTCGATGTCCAGCTGCGTAAAGCGTCGGATCTGCTGAGCATGGCTCGACTGCCAGGGTGCCGTGAGGCCTCCAGGGAAGTCGGCCCCAGAGAACACGTCCTGGGAGGCGACCATGGACTGCACAACGGTGGGAATATCATGGTCAATCCATGGGGATACATGTGTGGAAACCGAGCAAACATGGGAGGTCTGTGCATAAAAATTTGATTGATGTTATCAACAACCCACAGTTTTAGCGTTGATGTGCTTAACTCTGCGCATTTTGTTTATACGATCTCCTGATGCGGGCTGCGGCCAGTCGCTATTTTCAGTCCCTCGTTGCTATCTTGTGGCTTCATCCCAGTTCCAGGCCCGGCCTGTCACTGCTTTGTTTGGTTGATAGCTAATACTGCAAAAAGGAGAGACTTGAAGCTTTCTCCGGCCTTCAATGGTGATCGCAAACTACCAACCAAGAAAACACCAATGGCATGGTACCAAAAGAAGGAACTCGTAAACATCAGGACTCAGGGCTTTTGTTGCTGGTACCCCTCTCATGAACCATGACAAGAAACAATCTCCTAGGGGGGTATTGATCCGCGGTACGCATCATAAGTTCAGGTTTCGCACTGTAATGTCTAGAACAATGCTCTGTGATGCTTACTTCATCCTTTCTCAACGGCAGCAAAGGTTAACTCCTTGGTGCTTGAACCACCCCAGTGAAAAATATGAATCAACGAGCCATTTGGTCTTGAAAATACTGGGGGAAATGTTTCGAAATTAATGTTAAAAATCCACCAACTACGGTGAATGATGGGTTGGTGGTTGAGATTCCAACCCAGCAGGACCCAGCAGCCATGAGATTTCCCATGTCTCGTTCCAGCTCCGAGCTTCGATTCGCAGCGCGCCCTGTGCCGCCAGCTCTTCCCTGCGTTGCAGCAGCTGCCTGCGATGCTCCATGCCGACGAGCTCATCCTCCAATCTCGACAGGCCGATGGGCGAGTTGTACCTGGGCAACCCAGGGCGCAAACCATCTGGCATGGGCTTCCCAGCTGCCATGGGCGTGCAACATGTGGATCTTTACGAGGTATAACGGTACGGTATTATTGTGGTTTTTTGGGGGCGATTAAATACAAATATTCGAAGCATCATTTTGTGGCTTTCTGACACCAGTGGTGGGAGGGAACTTTCTTTTTTCATGAATCAGCTAAAGTACCTCATCGGCCGGTACTGATTGATCCTGGACATGAGCCCGAAACCGTTCCCACGTGCCGAGCTGCGCAAAGCTAAGCACAACTGAAAGGGCTCTGGCTGTGACTCTTTGATAATCTAGAGTTCAATGGGTAGGCTCCTACTGACAAAAGCTTGGGTAAGAAACCTGCTACATCCCAGAACCAAGATCAGCCATGAAATACCTGATACAGGTCCACGATCTGCGCTGAATTGCTGCTACGGATCACGTCGCACTGCGAAATAGGTATGCGATGTATTGTGGGTACACTGAGTTGATGGAAGATGGACAATGAAAATGGCGTCCCGAAATGTTTCACTCATTGCTGTAGCCATTCCTGGTTCCCACATCTCATTATACTTGATGTGTCAAGCCATTGGAAGCAGCTTGCACAACCAGCCTTAAGTTCGGATCTCTGCACTTGAATCCTGCTGGTATGTTCCCACAAATTGCCGATAGCTTGTTGTCCAGCATAAATTCTGATCACTGGGTGGTACCCAACACTCGATAGAAATTCCCACTGACCCTTCAGTTGTTCGAAAGTGAGGGCCTCACTCAACAACTTGTGATCGACAAGTCCTTTTATCTGTGGAAAGAAGTTAACCGAAGGTTCACCGCTCTCGTTGCAGATT
>VSDK01029156.1:133240-153418 GCA_009767595.1 Symbiodinium kawagutii | reverse complement strand
CCGTGGTGTGCTCTGTCATTTCAAGTGGGACAAGATCCACCGTTTGACTAGAGACATCAAACTTGCGTCTCAACGGGCCAGAGTGACTGAAGCCATCCTGATGACCTCGTTTGTGTGGTCAATTAATTACAAACCTTTTGGATCGGGCGCGTTCTATGAAGAGAAGAAATCCATTTTGGATTCTTTCATGTCGAGTTGTTCCAGTGAATCTTGGAATAATGTGTCCAGTGCTTATTTGTCATCAAGTCAAAGTTATAGTTTTAGTTAGTATAGTTTAATTTAAAACATTTGAAATAAGGTTTGTCAACACTCAGGACTCAGACATCTTCATCAAGTTCCTGCCCAAGTTGGCCATCGAGTTTGGGATGGAAGATTCCAGTGCCAATGAGATCTTTGAAATGATTGCAGAGCTTGGCTCATGGACCAAGAAGCAATCAATAGTCAAACGATCACGATGGTTTTCATGGAACGAAAGTGCACGGGTTCATCTGGGGGAATTTTGGGCCAGCAAGATGTTATTGCAGTGGTATTACGATGATGAAGGCCTTGACCCAAATTCCAGTGTTTCTTTCAAACAATTACGTGACAATTTGGGCGGCCTCAAATTGGCTTTCAAGTGCTTGACAGAATCTACTTGGGAGACCAGTGTCATTTACTATATGTGCACTCAGCCATGCTGGAGCTGGTACACCGATCAAGTGAAATATGTCAAGTCCAGTGCTGACAGCCTGGACTATTCTATTCACATGCAAGAATCCTGGGGACGTGACCAGCATTTGTTGGATTTGGCAGGACTCATCAACCCCATCGGTGAAGAAGCATGGAGGATTCTGTTCAGAATGAGTGTCAATGATGAATTGCCACTGACCATTTGGAACTTCCTGCTTGAGCTATTGTCTCAGAGGGTTGGATCTTTGTCCAAGCATTGCAGCCCACCAGAATGCTACACTGGATATTTGTCAGGTGACCCGAACAAAGTTTCCAGTGCCAAAGAAAACATGGTCAAAGATTTGAAGTACCTTCTCAAACTTGAGACATCCAGTGCTGATGCAGCTCAAAACCTAGCTGGGGATTGTCGCCTCACCTGTGACTCTACTACAAGGTTGGCTTTGTTTCTCAATGGCAAGGGAATGGACAACCAGTGTGCTCTAGTGTTGAAATCCATGATGTTGACATTGCCCGATGCAAAAATCGTAGAGGACTCTCATCAAGTGGTGAGGACAGCTCAGAGGAGCAATGCAAATGAGAGGATGAAAACAACCACTGTACAATCGTTGCTTCAAAATTCCAAAGTCCTATCATCCCGTGAGTTGAGGCATGGTGCCCAAATTGAACGTGAAACATTTGTGGGTGAATTTGGAAAAACTGGAAAACTGAATTACAAGCAGGTCTTCAGCTGTCACAGTCATGTGCTCCCAGAAATGTTTGGTGACATTATGGCCTCGAAGAAATGGCCGACACTGTCAGAACCAAATCTTGTGCAGTCCAGTGCAGCTTGGCAGTGGCTGAGACACTATATTGAGAACCAGTGTGCTGCATCAGGCATTAAGATTCAGGACAGTTTGGGTGTTGGGGGAAAGAGGCTGAATTTGTCATTTTAAAATCATGATAAACCAATAATATATTATTAGGGGCTGAAAAACATGTCCTCCTGACAAGGATGCGTTGCTCAACTGTTGTGTGCTCAGTGGTCAAGTGCTCTCCAGTGAGAATCATGGATACTTCTTGGTCCTCAATGGGCACAAATGGGGAACCTTGACATGGCCTTTGACCCAGCACACTGAAGATGCCCATGGATTATGCCAGTTTTCATTGTCAGTTGACAACACTCTTGGAGCGGACTGGATTTTCATTACAAATCCATTTGATTTTGTGGCATGGCCTTACGAAGTGATTTGGTCACCTGGAGTTGGGATCAGCCTTCAGACAACATCTTCCAGTGGTGAGGCCCTCCTCAAAAACAGCCTTCGCAAACCACAGGCATTTGTATTTGCTGACCTTTGTCGGATGGGAGCATTTCTTGGTATTGAACGAAGTGATAAGTTGCCAAGAGAGCAGTTGTTGAGAACCATTGCGGACATCGTCAGTGAGGGTGATGAGGATTACATTTCATTGGTCATTAGTTCTGACAAAAACAAGAAAAAAAGAAAGGATGTCCAGTGAAAGGTCTGATTTGGTTGAACTTGTTCTCAATGAGATGGGTGATGAGATTCAAGAGTTCGAAGAGCTCCAGAAGGAGGTCAAGGAATCCAAGACAGAAGCCAAAAAGAACCAGTGGCAAGAGTGGTACGAAGAGAAACGTCAAGAGGTGAAGGAACCTTTGATGACATTAATTGAATTGCCTAGTATTGATTGATGTACATTTTTGCTTTTGGTTGCTGATCATCTGATTCATGTGCCCACTCTTGAGTGGTCTGCCTGATTGAGGACAAGAAGGAGAAGCGAGCAGCTGCTAAGGCCAAAGGTAAAGCAAAGGCCAAACCAAAAGCCAAGGCACAGGGAAAAGCTAAGTCCAAGGCTAAGGCTAAATCTTCTTTTTTGGGGAAAAGGAAAGGGGCACCTGTTACTGCTGATGAAGGTGACAGTTTGGAACCAAGGAGGCTTGACTTTGATGATAGCATAGAAACTGAAACCGACAAGAGTCCTGTGGCAGAAAACCCTGATCCTGTGCAACCCCAGCCTGTTCCAGTTGAAAGTCAAGGTGAGGAGCTGTTCGATTTTCCAGAGTTCCCTGATTCAATTCCAGATGAACCCATGGGTGTGGAGTCATTGTCCAGTGGTCCACTGCCATCATCATCAAGTGGAGCACTGCCATCTCCATCCAGTGGAGAACTGCCTGCTGTGATGGCCCCTCCTTCTGAGGAAATCACTGGCCCAGTAATTCCTGTTGGGTATAGTGTTGGTGGGGGAGGTGGTGTGAGAGTTCATTCAACACCGGAGATCTTGCAGAAGCTGCAGCCAAACAATGACTTCAAATTTTTGCTGAATGTCAATGACAGACGGTTTGTGATCAAGTGCAACAAGCAGAGTGATAAGTTTTTACTTACACCATATGCAAACAAATCGTATTCAAAATCATTTCGCCAGGACAAAGATTCATGGCTTGATTGTCTTAAAGATGTTCACAGCCACTGCTGGAAGAAGTGGGCTCTTATTGAAAAGGAATCACGTTTAAAACCAGGAATGGAAAGGCAGATTCCTGGCCAAGTTCCAGAGGATGTGATTAATGCCTTGCGTGGCCACATCGAGAACTTGCCTGATCCAGTGCAATATCCTAAGCCCAGCTGAGTAGTTTTGATGGCAATCAAGAAAGTTCAAAGGTTTCAAACCCAAAAAGTTGGCCACAGATGATGGTTTGGAAATTGCACAGGATGACAATCGAATGATCTCAGAAACAACCATGGAAAAGTGTCCAATCTTGGCTGCTGCTTTTGTCTAATCTATGTGGTGTGGATTGATTGTGTGTCAATTTGTTTGGTGAAACTTTGGTTGCAGGTGCCATGGCTGGTCTTCAATCATTCCTTCTTTCATGGCTTTTGGCACAAACCAGCATTTCTACTTCCAGTGTCAATTCCCATTCTATACAGCCACATTCTTGAGTCGTGCTTCTAGTGGATCGCCATGCCTCAAGTGAACCAACTGATGACTCTGATGACCCTGGGTACCATTGCCAGTGGAGCAAATCAGCAGGCTGATGACCAGTCAATTGAGGACAGGTTTTTCCAGTGCACTCACTGGACAGCTCAAGCGCTGTACTGCAGTGTTTTTTCAGCAGTTGGAATGTTACTAGGCTTGTGCAATCAATTTACAAAAAAATCATTCATGTTGTCACAAATGATGTCAATCAGTCAAGAATGAAAATTTCCAGTGCTGCCTGCTGTGCATTGAGGTCACGTGATCAGAACTACATCAATCAGGTCAGGGCCTGCTGCAGGGCATATTTCTCCTTTGATTGCCAATTGGGTGGCCAAGCAGCGACTATGTGGTCTGATCTAATGCATATGTGCTTTCCAGAGTTTGAAGCCTCGACTCCAGTGGAAAACATGATGGCAGCCCTGGTTGACCGAGCACAGTTCCTTCGGGAACGTTCCAGTGCTCGACTTTTCCAGTTTATCGAGTACTTTGCAGGAAAAGCCAACCTTAGCAGAGCTCTGCTGGAGAGAGGCTTCCGTGGAGCTGCTTTTGATATCATTTTTTCCAATGAACACAATGCCCTGTCCAGTGTTGGGATGAGGCTGTTCATCGATGCATTGGTTTCCAGTGCATCAAAGTGCCTCGCATGGTTTGGCACCCAATGTAGCTCCTTTGTGGGCCTATGTGTCTCTAATTCCATGCGAGGTCCAGTGAATGCCTTCTTGGGAGACAGGTCACGTGAATTTGTTCAGGTTGGCAATTCTTTGATGATCTGTACAGCATTTTTGCTTTTCCTGTGTCGGCTATGTGGCATTACTACATGTCTTGAACAACCGCTCAATTCATGCATGCCGCTCTGTCCAGTACTGTCCAGTGTTTTGCATTTCACCCAATCAGCCAAAATTGTCACCTATTTAGGTGCGTTTGGGGGCCCGTCTGCAAAACCTATCCAAATCTGGACATCAAGTGCTGCCTTTGGCCATCTGGTCAAAGCAAAACCAGAAGGCTTAGATGGAGGTCTAGTTACCAGGGGACCAAATGGCAGTTACACTGGTAACAAAAGTGCCTTGGAAGAATCCGGTGTATATCCTCCACAGTTTGGTCAGGAAGTAGCTTTTATCTTTGAAAACTATGTAAATTAGATGTTTGGGGTCCAGTGTCTTTTCAACACTGTGCCAATTCACTCCAGTGCTGCTCATCATGGGGAAAAAAATCAGTGCTGACCCATTTGCCTGCACAATGCACAGTTGTTTCTTTAATCTTTGAAGTCAGTCAGTCAATTGTGTGCATTTCTTTTTAATTGCATTCATGTTTTGTGAACTTCGCATTCAAGTACCCAAAGACCTTGTGTGCTGACCTTGTGTGCTGAGGTGTGACCATGTGAGATGAGCTGAGACTTGTGTTGCCAACAGGGGAAAAAATGTTTCGAGTGAGTATCACATGATAACATCACTGGACATCCTTCAGCTATCATTGGACTTAGTCACTGGATCTTATTTGACAAAACCACTTGACTTCTTCACAGGATAGTCACTGGATAGTCACAGGACAGTCACTGGATGATAGACACTGGACATGTAAACAGGGCATCAAAGTTTACCAGTCTGGGTCAAGTGTCTCAGGATTCCAGTGCCTGGAAAGTCAAGTGCCTGTTCTGTTTATGCTCTTTTGTTCTAAATGTTGCTTAATGTTGCTCAATGTTGCTCAATGTTGCTCAATGTTGCTCAATGTTGCTCAATGTTGCTCAATGTTGCTCAATGTTGCTCAATTAATCTCAGTCTTTTAAATTGATTTTAGTATTGCCAAAAAATCCTTAAAAACCTAAAACCTATCAAATCTAAACCCCTACGATCTAAACCCCTTTTTGGTTTTGCTGAACCATCATGGGAGTCGACCAATCAACCGCGCCGGCAGTTGCCCATCTGCCCCCCTGGTAGAGGTCAGGCTGAGGGACGAGGCGGATGACGAGTTGCCCCTCAAACGAACAGGATTGCTAAGGTCATGGTGGTGGAATGTCGGGCCCCTTAGGAGACACCGCGCCAGCCACACAAAGTCACCCTTCAACACTCCTCCAACATCATTTGAACCAGCCCTCACAGTGCGCAAAGCGATCCCAGAGCACGCAGATGCCACGCCTGCCACACAAAGTCACCCTCCAACACTCCTCCAACATCACTGGAACGAGCCCTCACAGTGCGCAAAGCGATCCCAGAGCACGCAGATGCCACGCCTGCCACACAAAGTCACCCTCCAACACTCCTCCAACATCACTGGAACGAGCCCTCACAGTGCGCAAAGCGATCCCAGAGCACGCAGATGCCACGCCTGCCACACAAAGTCACCCTCCAACACTCCTCCAACATCACTGGAACGAGCCCTCACAGTGCGCAAAGCGATCCCAGAGCACGCAGATGCCACGCCTGCCACACAAAGTCACCCTCCAACACTCCTCCAACATCACTGGAACGAGCCCTCACAGTGCGCAAAGCGATCCCAGAGCACGCAGATGCCACGCGTGCGACGCAAAGTCACTCCTGCAAAGCGATCCCAGAGCACGCAGATGCCACGCCTGCCACACAAAGTCACCCTTCAACACTCCTCCGACATCACTAGAACGAGCCCTCACAGTGCGCAAAGCGATCCCAGAGCACGCAGATGCCACGCGTGCCACACAAAGTCACTCCTGCAAAGCGATCCCAGAGCACGCAGATGCCACGCCTGCCACACAAAGTCACCCTTCAACACTCCTCCAACATCATTTGAACCAGACCTCACAGTGCGCAAAGCGATCCCAGAGCACGCAGATACCACGCCTGCCACACAAAGTCACCCTCCAACACTCCTCCAACATCACTAGAACGAGCCCTCACAGTGCGCAAAGCGATCCCAGAGCACGCAGATGCCACGCCTGCCACACAAAGTCAGGTGCACAGGCGAACACGTTTTCAGGTGCACAAGCGAACGCGTTCTCAGGTGCACAAGCGAACCCTATGCCCTCATGATTGGACCGGCTGGTTTGGGATGGGAATCATCGCTTGTTCAATTTATTACCTTACCAGGTGAGTTGATTGAGATATAGATCCATGTTTGATCAGTTGGAGCCATCTGGCTTTGAAAATGTTTTCGTTTACCCTTGGGATCCGTTGGGGAGGTGACAATAACCAGGTAGGTGTGGCTACCTTGTGCCCATGAAATTCGGGGATTTCCACCGAGACAGGTACTGCGCAGGGTCACAGTGCAAAACATCCGGGTGGACAAGCCGACCCGATGTCCAACCGAAGACCAGCGAATCTGAAGCATCAACGACTGATCAACCGCCCAGTGCTTCGCATGGTCCATCACGGTCCATGTTGTCACAGTTGCTAGAACCTTGAGTCACTACTGTTCATCCGGTGAGATGCTGATTAACCTAGGAAAGCTCATCAATTGTTAGATCATTGAGAACGGGCGATTTGCAGTGAGCTCAAATCATTCAGCAGAAACAAGCCTCACCTCCTCCCTTGGCTCCTCCTCGATCACTGCCTCGACAGTCATCTCCTTCTCAGTCCACAAACCGTTGACACCATCCTGATGTCGGAGTTTGTTGCGGGAGGTGATGATTAATCCTTGTCGGGTATGGCAAATAATGGGTAATCATGGTGAAAGCATGTGAAAGCATGGTTTATCATTGGTAAGAGTGGTTATATCTTGTTCAACCAATAATGGGATATAATGGGTAACAATGGTTAGATATCGTTGAGAATCATGAAGAATGGCTGATGACACAACTCACGGGTCGGTGGTCGAAGCTGGCGCCATGCTGGCTGAAGAAGCTGCGAAATACGTCGGCATTGCCGGGGTGGGCAGGGCTCAGGTGACGCAGAATTATCACCAAGGGAAACACCTTGCTATTTCCTTCTTGGCCGAAACCGTTCTTAAGCATTAATGTAGGTTTCTGATTAGTGTAACCCCCCTAAAGTAATGAAAATAGATGAAACCAACAGGTAGATACTAATCAGAATCCAACATTATTCCCAAGTTATGTCCCTAGAAACTAATCCTTAGCAACCATCATTGTATACCTCTCTCAGCACATGCAGTAATATTACGAATGGTCTACTTGCAATGCCCAATCAGAATTCCATAAGCATTGCATATCATTATCATGAACAAATTGCTACAAATGTCTCATCATCAAACACTGTCAGCCAATGTTCATCAATATTCAAACGCCATTAACAATTCATGATTTTGTTCAAAAGTACTAGTAACTACATACAGCAACCATGTTTCACCATCCATCAACCATTAACAACTATCAAACATTAAGTATACCATTTGCCATTCACTGATAGTTCGGGTTCACTGTTGATTGAGTCACACCCTGGTAAACGAACATAACCAACCTGGAACCGGAAAATCCATCATCTTTAGTGGTTTCACCAGGCTTTACCTCTAAAAAATGGTGATGTTGAGCTTCCAAGTGACTACCAGAGGGTAGTCACTACATGTGGCTGTGGGTCAGTTCACCCTGTACCCCTGGTTCCCCTATCATTCACCGCTGTTCTCCCTATGAAATTGGTGGTGTTTTACCCCTCATTATTGGTTGATTATTATTGACCCATAGCCATATAATTAGTTGGCATATATCCCCTATCATTGTGAGTTATCATTCCCTACCATTAACCATACTTACCACCTATTATTGGTTGATTAAGTGCTTGACCCAGCTCGCCACATGTCACCACCAACCCCCCCAGCAACTCTCACCTGCTGCGCTGCTCCGCACCTCCACGGTGTCCTTCAAGCCACCGGTGGGGGCCACGATGGGCAGCGTGCCCAGGCGCATGGCCTCCATCTGCACCAAGCCGCAGGGCTCCCACCTGCCCAAGCTCAAGGTGAGTGGATGGTTTGCAACTGCTTTCTGATGATTTCAGGCCATGATGAGAGGTTGATTATGATAGTTTCTGCTGATTTTCTGATGATTTTTCTGGATTGATAGTTTAACCAATCTAAAAATGATGATTTTGGGGCATGATTGATGGTTAGTGGTAGCAAATGCCTTGAATATGTTTTGGTTGAACCTCATGATTGGGTATGATTGGATGATTTTAAGGCATGATTGATAGTTGAACCAATCAACAAATGAGGTTTATGATTTTGAGCTATGTTTCATAGCTGATTTTAAGGAATGCTGAATCGTGTTTTGTGATTGTGATCGTGAATAAGGCGGCTCCGGAGGAGAATGACCAACAGCAACCAATGAGAATGGTAGAGCATGATTCTAGCTTCATTCATGCTTGAAAGTCGACGGATACCAGCGGCTGCAATCGCGAATTGTCGGAGCGACCTGTAGATGTTCAAGCATTTCTGTGAACCAGACCGGCTTGGTGGCTTTACCCTCTGGAAGGAGGTTGCTTACCTTTTGGGAATGGCCATTTTCCCCTGCTATGTTACCAGAGTTACCAAAGGGTAGCTGTTGATATCTATTGATTATCCCCTGCCATCCATTACGAAAGGTTACCTGATCATCCCATTTCAACCCATCAATCCACAGTTGACAAGCAGAAGCGCCTGCAACATAGCGGAAGCTTGTAAATTAGTGCTGATCCAATCTACCATTGTCGCTACCATCAAATCCTCAATCGTTATCAACCATCACTTTCTAGCCGAAGGTTTTGAACCAAAGGTGTTCAACCAAATGTTCTTATCCAATAGCTTGTAACCATGGGTGTAACCGCTAGCAACCAGTATTTCTCATCAATGAACCACTTATAACTCTTATTATCTGTTTGTTTGAACATTTTTTGACAACGGTGAATGATTATAAATCATAAGCCATCAATGAACCATCAACCAACAAGCCAATTTCAAGTATCATAAACTAAAGTTGAACCATCAAGAAGCATAGGCTACACCCATCAGCAGCTACACCATCGCTGCCCTCTCAGCACCTGGAGGGCAGCAGGGTGAAATCGCATCCGGCCAGCAGGGCGTAACGCTCAGGGCCCATCCAACCCGCGTAGAAGAACTTGTTTGGGAACTTCTTCTCAACGGCCTGGTGGGAGGTGATGTCCATAGAAGAATCAGGTGGTGGCCAACCATGACAACCTCATGTCATGACTCAATGAGAGGGGTTCGAGGCAAATAAAGATTCAAACATCTGATGGCATATGCAATGTTGACCCCAAGTAGCTTGGCTCGTCCTGCCCCATGATGGGTCCGTGGGTAGTTTCAGTGCATACTGTTTTAGCGAGTTGCTTTTTGTTCCAACAGTTCCAACAATCTTCTGGGAGTGAATAATTGAGTAGAAACATATTTATAACCAAATATTGTGAACCACCAGCCTGTAATTCGCTAGTTCTCAGCAATGGCTTCCAAAAATACTCAAAAGCTTCACAATTCACATATTATGATCAAGCTTTTCAGATGGGTCAATAGTGGTTAATATCTATCCAAACGGAGGGCATATTATGCTTGCAGCTCGAGACACAACCAGCAAAACCAAGCAGTCCAATAATCTGCTATAACAGCTGCTTCATAGGGCTTTTGGTCATCCAGCTTTTTGAAATCTTCTCACTACCATGGTGAGAAATCTTCCACTTGAGAGATGGAAAACCAGAAATCACCTCTAACATTTCACCATTCAAATGGCTGGCAAGGCTTTCCCCATCACATATTAATTACCGTGGTTGGTTGTGGAGTCTCCAATGTATAGTTGGCATAACCCATGTTCAACTGTTGATTATTTTCCCCTAGAAATTGAATAGTCAATAATTAAACATGATGAACTCGCTGATACGGCTGAAAAACCAAATCATAACTTATTCGCTCGCTGATATACCTGGCTCAACCTCATGTATTGACATCTATTGACTATTATATAATATAGGATAAATGCTATATGACTGGTTACCCACCAAAATCACATGGTTTCCCTATAAAATCCCATGGGTTCCTTATAAAATTCCGTGGATTCCCTATAAAACCCCCGGGGTTTCCTGTGGCGTTACCTGCCTGGCCAACTGGCGACCAACTCGGGCCTTGGTCTGTGCCACCAAATCAGCACGTCCGGCGCCCACAATGACCACCTGCATCTCAGTGTCCTGCGTTCCATTGGTTCAATGCTTGGTACATGTTACCATGGGAATTGGTGCTTCATGATGGTTGCTGATGATTAATCAAACTAGGGGATTAGCAGTTGATAATAGTTGAATTCAGCAAAAAAAAATTGGAATTGGTGGTTCATAGCCAACCATTAATATGGGAAGTACCTGGTGGAGATGTACTGAACCATACATAGACATGTCAACTAGGGGATATCAACTAGTTGGCATCTCAACTATTCCCACCATTGGTGGAGATATGAACTAGGGGATTAACAGTTGATAATAATAGTTGAATTCAGCCAACAAGAAAATGGGAATTAGTGGTTTGTGATGGTTGATAATGATGGTAAATTACTATGATTGATAGTGGTTATGAAGTGATGATGGCTAAAAGTCTAGGAATTGGGAATCGGTGATTGATAGCCAACAATACTAGGGGATTAATTAAACGTTGACAATGGTTGATAAGTGTTGATAGATCGGGCTTGTCCATAGCCAGGGAGATACTGGCCAACTCATGGTTTTCAGTAGTTGTTTATGTGATTAAACAAGCAACCAATCAATCATTGTTGATATTCATATTAACATGGTGATACTCATTCTTGATTAGTTGAGGATTGCAATCAACAATCAACAACAGCTGATGGGCTAAGCCAGCGTTGACAAAAGTATCCAAGAATCACTACTCTTGCTCTACTGATGTGCAAACACCAATCAAGATCAGCAACCTGTTGGTGCTTCACTGCCAATGGTTGATCGTGATACCAGTCCGTTCAGCCGGGATCTGCATAAATGGTTGGTTTCCCAAGACACAGCCATATCGAGCAACAAGGAGAATTACATGTGTACCAAGGTCATTGGCGGTTCATATCATTGGATTGATGCTTCCCATATTGACTACTAAAGATGAAACATGATCAACTCAAATATCGCTGACCCATGGTGATAGATGCATTCCAACAGCAAACTATACCAAGTACCGGCGTATACATGCACGTACCACGCGGAAATCTTTGTTGCCAGTCCGATATTGTATATATTGTTTACAGCATCATATTATCATATTCGGTCACACCATCATTGTCCTTGTTGGTGGCTTACGCCGCAGCCACAGAGGTCGCTTTTCACCCAAGTTCTCCACCATTGTTCCATTGCTGGTTGTCCTAAATCGCACCTACATAAAGAATTCAGGTCCTACTACCTTTTGCTGCAGTGGTTTCCACCATGATTTGAGCGCTACACTATTGCCCTATTGCTGCTGAAATGACACTAGTTATTCACCACTTATTGGGCATTACCTTCAGTCATTTCTTGCCACTGGTCATCAACAAGACTCAAATCCATATGAATGAACCAGCACCAGTTTGACCATAATTAGCCGGTGATGGAAGGGGCCTTGTTCAATTCTATTAGCAGTTCTACGGATCTCCCGCTAGTATTCTCGGACACTTCAGCCAGTTTTTTTCGCCACACGCAGCTCATTAACCAGCTACTGTATCAACTACAATCAACTGACTATTTTCATCTGTTTTCCATGGTTGACCAGCTTCTTGACTAGTTTTCATACCATTTCCAACCATTTCCAACCATCATCAATCATTACCAACAATTGGTAAACCCATGCCTTACCACCTCCATGAGCTAGTCGCAGGTCCTCCAACACTTCCACCAGGGACTCCAACAGCAGGTCGTAGCCCTTCTGGGAATCCAAGCGTCCAATGAAGCCTAGCCACAGCTTGGTGAAACCCACTGGTGTGATGGGCTAACCGTGGTTGAGGACAGACAGCCATTGGAAACAACTGTCGCTGAATCAATGGGTTGAAATTCATATGTGATAATTTTCACTGAGTCAATGGTTGAAATTTACAACTGCCGGGTGTCTGAATAAGTGGTTGAAATTCATATCTGATAGTTGTCAACCTCAGTCAATGGTCGAAATTTATAATTGCTTCAGGAATGGTGAAAGTATCACCGTTGATCATTGAAACACATTGAAACACATTCAAACCGAGACCTCATGGTCCATAGCGTTACGGTAGTTCAGTGATGCCAAGTTGTGCTTCAGCAAACCCTGCTGAGCACAGGAGAAGCCAAGCCATCCTACTTCTCGAAGGCCAACACCAGCGCAAATTTGAATTTGACTGGCAGAGTTGAGAAAATATCACTTATGTTTGCACATTCAAATGGCTATGGGTCAATATTAACCAACCAATAATGGTGGTTATTACCCAGCCAACTATAGGGAAAACAATGGTTAATGATAGGGGAACCAGGGGTACGGGGGTTTGACCCATAGCCAAATCTACTTTGTGTTACTTTCTTGTACTTTCACTTCCCAAGGATGGGTCATTTACAGCTGTTCACCCATCCTATTGCTGACAGCGAATCACCGATCCAAGGGACACATCAGAGGTCCAGTGCACCCGGTGAGGCCGTTCTGCGCGCGGTAGGACTGCTTCAACTCCGTCTTGGCGATGTCGCCTGACGCCGCAACCAGTTGGTAGTGGGAAGGGCACACGGAAGGGGAACCGTTCCAAGTGGCGATCAATGCGGACCATCAATGGAGTTCTTCGTGGTTTTAATCCATCAATTAACAGCCATTAATCCATCAACTAACATTAATAACGATTAACTAATCGATTAATCCATGAGGATGTGCACCGTAGTGGAAAACATTTATGCAATCAATTAACAATCCATGTTGCAACTGCCATGAATCCATCAAGTAACAACAGCACTGCAACTTGTACATTGCTGATTCCATTACCAAACAACCACCCAACCCAAACCAACCCAAACCAAACAGCCGCAACAAGCAATAATCATACATAGATCCGTATTAATAAACCACCGCCAGTTTCATTCAGCAACGAACATAACCGGTGATAGGCGACTACCTGACGGATCTAGCCATCGTCACATGCTCCCGTCAGGATTTTGCGTAGCTGCAACTCAAGAGGAACCAGTTCGGAAAATCATAAACATGAATTACTCGCAGGGAACATCATGGACATGAATAGTTGCTTTTTCCATAATACTTAAAGATGGCAGATCATCATGGTAATCAGCTTTCTTGAGATGATGTCACCAGTTGAGTGCATCACAACAAGATGATACACACTACCCATGGCGGCTTGAGCCGTCGCGGTGGCCGGGTGGCAGTTGGTGGTGTTGAAAGGACCGCAAGTCATCATGGTCTTCGTGACGAAGTTCCTGTAGTGCACAACCAGCAGTCGGGTGATCGAGTTCGGATTGACTGGGGATGCTTGGTTGCAACAGTGGCATTTTTAACAGATTCCCTGGGAAACATGACATCATGAGTAGGATATAGTTGGGAACTGTTGTTTATAACTGTGGTATTGCAGGATGACACATAACGAGAATGGAGCCCGCTCACCTCCGGGTATGGACATGACATTATATAGGATATTCAATGTTTAGCTGGTTGTTCAGTTTATCAGGCAGTGAGATACGAACACTATCCGTTCAATCAAGCATTGTGAGGTCATGGAGGAGGAACCACCTGCAGTGGGTATCATTGGTTTGTTCAGTTGGGATGTTCACAAGCGTGCCAAGCTGCCCTCAAAACCACATGTTTCATTGAGCCCATGGTAGATTCAAGTGACACTGGTTGGTGCCTGTGCCAATCAGTATGGGTTGCTTGTAAACTGCGGAAACTTCCACCGAAACCTGTGTTCAGCATCATTAGTGACCCCATCTTCTCCAAGGTGATCCACTTGAGATTTCGTGCATCCTCAAAGTCATTCACTCTTGGTAGCTCCAAATCGCTCCCCCTTCAAAGGGCCAGAACGGGGTACCCCTGGCTCCTGGCCTCGCTCCCTCTCAACCACCAGCCAGTGGTAAAAACTCGGGTTTCTATCGACCAGGGATGAGCCAAGGCATCACCCCAATGCTGCGAGCTGCTTGTCACTGGGAGACACGCCCTCCTTAACGCCGTTCAAGATTCCTGCAGCGATCCCGTTGAGATGAAGGGAACATCTGAAAACATGAGGAAAATTGGTCCAACACTTGCTGCTTACATGGAAGATTCTATGTACTTCTATGCCAATTATTCATGTCTGTGTGCCTATGTAAAAAATGATATTCAACAATATATGTAATACCAACATGGATAATGTATACATCTGTCCGTTGCTACCATGTAGATCAACAGAAAACAAAACGTGGCAAAAGCACAACAACCGGTAGCCAACGCATGCAATATCGCGGCTATCCCAACCATGTGGCGGTGTTGATATTTCCAAAAAGCTGGATTGGTACATTGCTCCAGACCTGTTTTGGCCACTGAATTTTTTGACAACTGGCTGCTCCCCGTGTAGCAGCTCGATCACCACCCCCAATTGATGCTGAATACGTACAAGGTCTTTGACCACAGGGTCCATGGTTCCAGTATACAGCATATGCATCCTTAAATCTTCCCAATGTTGCTGATTGTCATAATCAGAAATCAGGGTATCAATCCTTCGTACTGGTAGTTAGATAATCCCTACTACTCTCAACGGTTCACCGCCGAACTTGTCAGTAGCGCATGATTTCCCACCGTTCGAATTGCGCGGAGCCTGTGCACTTGCCCAGCTTGAAGAGGGATTCCAATTCGACACCTGGCGGAACCACTGCAGAGCTGATCCATGACACTGCAGATCCATCAAATAAGCGACCCCCAAATGTAGTAGCAACTCAATAATACTCCACTCGAAAAAATGGATTGTAAACAATTACTGTAGACCAGAAAAACTCATAAAAACTCGTCATGCGAACAGCTGGTTGACCCACAGCTTCAGGGATAGTGCTGAGTGGGAAGAGCCGCCCCAGAGCTATCAGAGATCAGTGCAGTCCCTCAATCCCACCAATGACGCATGACCGACCTCCTAGTGTACAGCAAATATCGCGGTTACCACACTGGTTATGGTAGTCTGAGGAGTGACAATCACTGGTTAGTTGCTTAATTGATAACAATTTACAGCCATCAACGGAAGTCAGAAGGCAACAACATTCGGGAACAAGCAACAAACAGCAAAGCGGTATAATGAAGGCAGCTTGAACCAACAAGACGAGTAGTAGCAGAAAGAGCTAAGAGCCATGATTCCTCTGGCCCTTGTTGTTCTTCGATGATTCGTTGGTCAGTTGGTTTCTCATGGGTGATCGAAATCAAACAGCTCAAAATGGTTCATACCCAAATAGTTTACCGAAGTGCGATGGTCCAAAACTATGGTTCCTTCCTGGTTAATCTTGGTTAAGAATGAACATAGTCACCTTAGCATCGCCAGCCTGATGAATCCGTGGCTACACCGAAGCTCCCATGGATTTGGATGATCAGCGGCACTCCCAAGTTATAGTGCTGCTCTTCAAGTTTCAGAGATGATCATCACTTTGAGCATGTTGGGCTTAGCTTCACCCCATGACTTTGATATTGCTACCACAAGGGCAGCAACGCCTACACAATGGCACCTGGCTGCAGCCGGATCTCCGCCTTTCTCGGGGTCGGTGCAGCACTCCACAGCATAGGAGGGCGACACGGTCAGGGCGCGGTCGCAGTACTTCAAACCCGCAGCCATGGTGTTGACGCAGGTGACCTGCAGCTGCTGTCCCAAGTGTTGGCATCAGGCCGACCCTGACCCACGAGGGCCATTTATGATGGGGAACCTAAAACACCAGCTGGTTAACACTCACCAGTACCCATTGAAGGTAGCAAATTCAGGGTTGACGCTCACCAGTACTCATTGGGAGATAATGGATATTCAAACCATAATGGAGTCGTGGATCCACATGGGGTGTTGAACAACCAGTTATAGGGGCTTAGGGATCACCTGGGCAAAGCTTTGGGGGGTAGCTAGACGTGTTTTTTTTCCAAGCAAAGCATGTGATCAACAAACAATGAGGAAGCTTAAGCCATCTTTGTAATGTGCATGGGAGGCTTCACCCCTAAAATGCGATGCTTGTGAATAATAGAAAACCTCTTGTGTGGCACTGTGTGGGATCAGAATTTGGAGTATGTGAAGAGCTCTCATTTGGATGCACCAGTGCAAGGGCAGAGTTGATCAAGAATTCCTACCAAATATTAGCACCAGGAAATATAGGAACAATGCACTGAAGGAATACACATCACCAGGGACATGCAGCACCCACACGCGACAAGTGATCAGAAGTTGCGCTCCAAGAATCACTCAATCGTGATGCTGTGCTGAGACTGTCAATGATTTGAATCCATGAACCAATGTGCATGTGGAATAAAAGCCACCAGCAACCCTCCAGTTCTAAATCGAAGCATCGCCACAGAATAGCTAGAGAATACTCATCAACATTCAGGTCTTGCTGAACTTTGAGGTTCAATCCTTCTTACGCAAGTAACGCTTATACACATGCAAATATAGTAACTAACCCCCTCATATACGCACAAGTATCAACTGGTTCAACAACTTTCGGGAGATCCAAGACATTTCTGGTGATCCATCCCCAACGCCCACGATCAAAACCTCGCCTTTTCGTTGTACTTGCCAATACGGAGCGGCATCCTTAGCATGAGGGATAGCTCGACTAAACAAATCAACTGAAAACAAGAGGTGAATTTGTGAACTTGTGGCTTAAGCACATGAATGGAGATGGTGGTTTCTCAAAATGGGGAGACCCCCAAAAAAAAGATTGGTACTATTAATTAACGGTTAAGAAAGGATGACTTGGACGCCGTATTTTGAGAAACACCCAAATAGATCCATATAGGCCCACTAGTGGCAACTAGGCGGTACTCATCGCCATCTCCAAAACGTCAAGGAAACCCAAGCCGCCATCCCTGCAAAGAACGGTTGCTCCATCCAGTGATGGAGATATCGAAGCTATCCCTTGAAATTCGATCGATCAGAGTTCTGGGCATACTGTCCACGTTTCCACCAACAAACCAGAACCAAACCCCCAGTTTAATATGACTTACTTTACCATGGGAAACCAACCATTTTCTCCGGGTCTACAAATCTCCGGATGCCTGTCCAACCCACGTTTCATGTGGATCGATCTCGCAAGTGGGTGATCCAGGCTAAATGCAGGCTTATAGTTATCAACATTTACCGTTGATCAAGCGGATCATCCCAAGGCAGAGTTGCTCAGCATCTCCTGACTTCCAACCCTTCCAACCCTTCCAACCCTTTCGCACCTCAGAGCTCCACCCGCCAAGACTCTTGAAGGTGATGCTGTCGATGTAGCGCTCGGGAACACCGAAGATTCCGGCCAAGCCTTCCTGTAGGTGGAGCCCCCAACAGCAGGTATCCCCAGGCTCCCAGGTACCATGAAATAGCAGTTGCTTCCAGCGGGTTTCCACCATTGTTCTTTGGGGCTGGTTACCTATACTACTACAATGGTAACTGGAAGCATAGGGCTAAATACAAACCCACTTAGCTAACTTATCCTGGAAAATCATCCAAACATCCGCGTATAGTGAATTTTCCAGCGCCATGTAAGTTTACGCGCAATTCCCACCCTTTGCCCGGAAACTTGAACATTGTACCACAGTATAACACTCAGCAATTTGGAGAAATTACGAAAACGTTGCCTATACGCAGCGATTTGTGCTTTAGGACTTTGTGGCTTACAGCTTATGGTTTAGGGTTTAGGTGTTTAGAGTTTTAGGGTTTAGGGTTTTAGGGTTTGAGGTTTAGGGTTTACAGTTTTTCGGTTGAGAAGCAAAAAAACAGCGGGCCTGCGCATGAATCTGAGGGTCCAGTATGACAAGCGATTGTGCACTTGTAAGTTTCCGGGCAAAGGGTGGGAATTGGTCGTAAGTTTACCAAAGGGTATGATAGCCAGCAGCCATGACGTCAACTGGTTTACTGCTTCACTGCTTCCACTGTTCGGATCGTCCTCGCGGACGAAGCGGCCCTGGAAAACAGCGTTGTGGCATAGGAAGGCGGTCTTGGTGTTCTGCCACTTGCCTGACCCAAAACGGCGAAGATCGGCGACCAGTAGCTGAGTAGCTGGTGGTTAGGGGTGAAAACCTTTATGATATGACTCCTCGCTAACAAGTGAATAGCTCTGTGGAAAGCTTGTTTGAGTAGCTGGTGGAAAATTGTGCTTTGACAATACTTTCTGATGCTTATATGACTATAAAACCAAGGGATACTAGTGCTAGTAGATCACCAGGGTTATCAAAAAATTGGATTAACACCAATAAGATGCTGTGCGTGCCAAAAATCCAGTCACTAATCCCTATCCTTATCTCTACCATCAATCTGTTGTTTTTAAGGTTGTACCCCCACGGCTTCACAGTTGATCAGCCTGTCAGGTGATTGCATGCGGGTGGTCTCCTCGCCTGTCATGGTCTTCTCCGCGTGGATCAGCATGGGCACCAGGGCACTGTGCCAGTCGTTGCACACCACCATGCAGTCGCTGCCATAGCTAGCACCGCCCAAGGGCAGCTCCTGTGCTGAGCAACCAACTAGCTGATCATGAATGGGAAACGGCCAGGGGGTACACCATGGACAAAGCCATATCATTGATGTTGAATTGATGGTTCATGATACTGCTTCATCATGGTGAAGTCAATGCTCCATGGTTGAGAGTGATCAATGGTTAATGGTCTAGGAAAGGTTGATGATGTAAGCGGACGGTCCATCGTCTTCAAACGGTGTAAATCCTTCTCCCTGCTTTCAACAGTGGTACGAGTATGTTTTTTCTGAATTGCTTAACTGCGTGTTTCGTAGCAGTGAACCAACCATTTTTGGGGTACCCCCATTTTAAGAAACTACCAACTCTCTTGTCGTCTGTCTTTCTCAACCCGGGTTATCCATCACTTTTGATCCAATGCTTTGTTGATTTGCCCAATCAATTGGCTGAGAATCGAGCGTCACTTTGGTGATCATGGTACATGGTGGTTTATCAAGTCCTGGGGGTTCCATCAAATCGTCCTTTATAAATAATAAACCAACATAAACCAACCATATCTTTAGGGTCCCCAAACTGGCTTGAGAAACACCCACATTGATGCTGTTACTTCATCCTCAATCACCAATCCAACCAACTCGTCCTGGATCGCTTTCAAAGCGGCCTTGCAGAAGTAGGCAAAGCGTGCCTCACACGTCGTGAAACTTTGTGAACAAAGGAGTTGACTTGCTGCCCTCTGGTAGTCTAACATAGCCTAGAAAATCCAATAGAGATTGATGATGATGATGATGATGATGATGATGATGATGATGATGATGATGATGATGATGAAGATGATGAAGATGATGAAGAAGAAGAAGATGATGATGATGATGGTGATGATGATGATGATGATGATGATGATGATGATGATGATGATGATGATGATGATCATGGTGATGATGATGATGATGATGATGATGATGATGATGATGATCATGATGTTGATGATGATGATGATGATGATGATGATGATGATGATGATGATGATGATGATGATGATGATGATGATGATGATGATGATGCTGAT
>VSDK01029156.1:115847-132813 GCA_009767595.1 Symbiodinium kawagutii | reverse complement strand
ATTCCCCATAGACATAGCGGGTCGGCCAGCTGCCATAGCACGGCCCATGGCAACAGCAGGAGGGCCTGCCTTTGGCACTTCTCCTGAAACGGCTCCAGCAGCAGACTTGGCATAGGCACGGGCAGGGCCCACGTTGCTGGTGGCATAGGCAGAGGTTCCAACTTGGGAAGCAGGCACTGGCTTTCCGCTGACCATGTTGAGGACAGCAGTAGGAGCAGCTCCCATGGTCTCGGTGGGCAATGGGCGGTTGGGCATGGCTGCCACCTTAGCCTTAGCCTTGGCCTTAGCGACTGGCTCGGCTTTGGCGCCAACACCCTTGGCCAGAGCTGAGCCGGTGCCGGCCAAACGCTCAGTGGCAGAGACAGGCTTTCTGCCTTCCTCCACTATGGCAGCAGCAGGGGAAAGGGGGACCGCGGCGGCGCCGGCGGCAGTGGCGGGACCAGCACTGGCAGGGCTGAGAGTGTTGACTCCGCTAGATCCACCGGTCATGGTGGAAGCCTTGCTGGTTGGGGCAGCAGCAGATGCGGCCTGGGTGGTGGCAGCCTTCTTCTGCTCTTCAGCCTTTGGTGCTTCATCTCGGGCCTTGGCCTGGGCAGACACTTCAGCTGGCTTGGCCACGGGGACCACGCTTGGTGCCTGAGCAGGGGCAGTGGCTTGAGGAGCAGACATGTTTTCAACTTCAAGGGCGGGGAGCGGCAACTGAATGAAAATTTGAGAGAAACTGGCTGCAGAGCTGAGGAATTTTGAAGCGCGGAGTATCATGCAAGAGGACAGCTGAGGATGCTAAACAACCTGGTTGCCCAAATCCATGCAAAACGACCAGGTGGGCGTTTCAACTCACGTGGCTCATGTCAAACCAGCCAAACATCTTGGTATCCTTGGTCAGACTTGCCTCATTTTGTTGCTAGCTAAAGCACTGCCTGGAGGAAACTTTGCTCCGAGGTTCTCAAATTTCCTCCAACTACTTCATGTTTCAGAGTCTCCCTCAAATACCAATCACTGAAGGAGCGTTGTGAAATTTGGAGTACTAGCTGAGTGAAAATTTTGGAAATGGAAAGATTCACAAGATTGGCTCGGGCAAACTCTTCGTTTGCCCGTGCCGGCTGTCCAGCAAGATGCTGACAGCCAAAAAATATGGGAACTTCGCAAGAATCTGCGCTTTCCTATTGCCAAGTGATTCACAATCCCTGGTTTCTTAACAGAGTGCTACTCCCAAAAGTGATAGTTTTCTGACATGTTCACAACATACATCACAGGATAAGACTAACAGATTAATCAATCAGAATGGAATAGAATGAACATGTTCAACAATTTGGCGACAGCCTCATTGGGGTGTTTTCTATCGGTTGTGAACCACGATTACTGCGAGGAACCAACATGTCTGATTTGCTGCGTAAACACATGTTTTTTTTTTTTTTTTCCGAGTTCGAACTTGTTCGAGTTGTTAAGTCCATGGCTTGCGAAGATCCCGAGCTATGAAAGTGCCTGGTTCAACCTGGTCACGTGTAGGAAAGCCAAAGAAACGACTCTGAAAAATTCTGTGTCTCCGCTGCTGCAATTCAGCCGGTCTGAAGGGAAAACATGGAGCAGCCCCGGGGAAAACAAATTGCTGACATAAACTTGTCTTTCAATATCTTTGAATCATTCATACAAATTCGTAAAACAAGCATATCGTCATGGCATCATACCATAAATCGGCAGAATCGGGGCCGCTCACGCCAATCAGCAGCAGCGGTTTGCCTCTGCCGCGCCGCTAAGCACACTTGCGAGAAGTCTCGCAACTAGCAGACCTGCTTGTCCGTCTCCAGGCTCACGGTCGCAGTCTTACCTGCAGTGCCACTTTTGTTCTGAGTCAAACACCCTAGGATTTCGTTTACGACCCCCTGACCTCTCTTACGAACATGTAAAACAATCCACGGCAAGGTGTAGCTGCCATGATTTGCCGAGTGTAGCCCCACCCTGGGCATCTTCATGATGACTTAACTGCTCCCTAGGCACCGTTGAGCACGTCCTTGACGCCCAGCTCTTGGAAGACGGCCTCGTACTGCAGAGCAGCGTTGCTCCAGGTGAACTCAGCAGCGGCGGCCATGGCGGCCTGCTTCATCTTCACCACCTGCGGTTGGGCAATGCTGGAGAAGATGTTGGCAAATGATGGGACATGAATGGAAATGAACAGCCAACAGTGGAAACGAAAATGAGAACAACAAAGCATTCGCCAATAGCAACATGGCCAAAACCAACCTTCGGAGATGAAAGCGCAGGGGATTGCAGGTTGAACCAGTATCATCAACATCGCCACACCAACCTCAGCCAACCTCAACCAACAGCAACCAATCAACAGCAACAACCAACCAAAATGAAGCAACCAACCAAACAACCTGAACCAACCTTAAGCAAGCAATCAACAGCACCCAGCCGAAGCCAACCTCAGCAACCAAGGCTTTCCACCCTTACCCAACCGCCACGTCGCTGCCTTGGACGGCTCCTCAGTGAAGAGCTTGGCCGCGCGACGCAAGGCCTGACTGATGGCTGCCACGGACTCCTGCGCGAGATGAAAGGAGTTTGTGGGTCATGAATGACCAATAATGGTTCAAAATGGTTAATTATAAACCATTAATGGTTGTAAAGTCTATAATTGAATGACCAATAGTCAATGGCTAATAATTATTGGTTGGTTGACAATGGTTAATGGTTGATAATGGCTAATATGATAATAGTTTGGGGTTAACATAGTCTATAATTGAATGACCAATAGTCTGTAATAGTTTGTGGCTCATGAAAGGAGATGGTTAATAATGGTTGATTGATGATTAATGAATGACAAGGGTGTCTGTAATTGATGGTTCATAAATGGTTAAATGATCGTCGACAATGCTGGTTCAATGATGCTGGCTGGTTCTGATAATAATTGTAGTTCAGAATGTCGATGTGTTAACTGATAGTCATGTTACTACTACTACTACTACTACTACTACTACTACTACTACTACTACTACTACTACTGCTAACTGATAGTCACTAATGGTGGATATGGCTGGCTTCTGATTTGTGGTACAAGTCTGGTACTTGGATGTGTCGCTGGAGTAGTGGGATCAAACCATGGTCAGTTGCACCCTATGAGGTAGCTGAACTAACCCCTATAACCATGGTTAGTCAACAGTTACAATCCCTCGGGATGCACATCCAAGTACAAGTGTAATTAATAATTGTTGATTGATGGTTTGATGATTAATCATCTATACTTGACGGTATGGCTAACTGATGGTTCATAAGTATCATCAGCAATAGTTAAGTGATGGTGAATTGATGTTTCTTGGTGGTTAATTCATGGCGGGATTGATGGCTAATTGATGGTCAATAATTGATGATTCATAACGGCAAATTGATGGCCAAACATGCTTGATATTGCTGGCGCCGCTGGCGGATATTGTTATGATATGCTTAATCTGAATAATTGATGGTTGATTGCCTATCATGGTGAAATCATCATTGCGACCATGGATAATGGATTGATGGTTGAATAATAGATAGATTCATGGTGGCATTAGAATGTGTGCTGTGTGCAAGCTATAGGCATGGTTGAGGTCGATGTGATATTGCTTAAAGTAGATGGTGAGAATGATAGTTCCTGTACCTAATGATAAGTGAATTCATGTACGTGTCATACTGTTTCTAAGTGTCAAAAAATATGGTTGATCAATGACTATTCATGGTGAGGTGGTTGAAATGATAGGCAATGATGATTGTGAATGGTTGCTTCTTGATTTGACTGATGGTTAAATAGTGGAAATTGGATGGTGGATTCATCATGGTCCCAATCATGACTATAATGGACATCAGAATAGTAGCGATGTTTACATTTAGTTGTGTCTTACTGCTTCTGTGCATATCCAAATCATTCTATATGGTGGTTTCTCAAAATAGGGGTACCCCTAAATCATCCATTAATAGTCATTATAGTAGTAAACCAACCATTTTTGGGGGTCCTCCAGTTTGAGAAACCACCATATCTCAAGCTTGAATGATGCTACAAACAGCAGAAGCCGCTGCAATCTAGAGAAGTTCGAACCTGCCTAAAGAAGTACACAAGATTTGGGCTTGTCCATAGACCGTGTACCCCTAGTCGGTTGGTTTCCCTATAAATAACGGCTATTGTTGGATGGTTAGTAGGTACCACCATTTATGGACAAACCCGCGTGTAATCTCTCTGGTTGATCAACCGCCAAATCCACCCCCAGCGAGGATCAATCTCCTCCTCGATCACTGCCTCGACGGTCATCTCCTTCTCCGTCCAGAGGCCGTTCACACCATCCTGTCGCAGTAAGAGCTGGGTGCAGGTTGATGTCTCACCAACAAAACCACCATGATTGCTTCGACTTCACCTTAATTGGTTGGTTCATTGGATTGGGAGTTGAGTGGTTGATCTTAGGTTATTGGCTGAAGGCTGGTTGACTGTGATGACCTGGTTGGTTGGTCAGTTGGTTGCAAACCGCAAGTGGGGCCCATAGATAGATTCCCCAAGCGTTTCTATGAGTTACCAAGGGTGGCAAGCTACCGGCTGCCGCAACAACCTTTTGTCGGTACCTGAGTGGTTCTCTGCAGAAACTATTGACAGTTCATGGTGGTCTATCGCCACTGCTTCATGGCTGATGTTGCTTGCTTAGTTGACCAATCCCATTTGATGATATCGCTCCATAATTCACTATCATCCATATTCATTGACCAAGCATTAGTCAGTTTCATCCATAGCAATGGCCCAATAGTTAGTTTCAATAATCCATAGCTCATATTTCATATTCATCCATGGACCAACCAGGAGTGGTTGGTTACCTTACCTTCCATGGCCCATGTTGGTGACCGGTTGGTTGTCCATGCCACCCAGGTGCCACCCAGATGCTGCGCTGCTCCATCGCGCCTCCACAGTGTCCTTCAAGCCACCAGTGGGTGCCACGATGGGCAGCGTGCCCAGGCGCATGGCCTCCATCTGCACCAAGCCGCAGGGCTCCCACCTGCGCAAGCAGATGCAGATATATATAAAATGCGATAGATATAGAGATATGCCATGGTGGTTTCCTCAAGCCATGGGGTATCTATAAAGTGGTTGGTTTCTAGATATTTACATAGAAACAAATGTATCTACATATATGCAGCATGGAAAAGAAACTATGATAAACTATGGAGTGTTTATGTAACTATAGGCTATAGATATCATTAGTATTCATTAGTGCATGTGCATCTTCTTGAAGGTATCAATGCATGAGCCGGGGTATTTGCAAAAAGACTGAGGTATTTATGCAACTGGGTATAGTGCAATAGACTCATGCTGGTTGATGCTTGCCGTGCTGGAGTATCCTGGATGCTCCATTGCAACCCCTTGTAGGAGTGAAATCTTAAGAGGTTCGAAATTGTCACACTTGGAGCTATAGCCCACTTAGTAGACATAGGCCGCACCCCACGCAAGATCCTCATGCAGGTAGTAGAATCCCCACCCCTGCTCCTGAAGATCTCTCAGGCATATCCGGCAGCTTAGTGGGGGCACCCCAAGTTCTTGAGCTCAGCGGTGCTGACAAGAGTTTGAGGTAAGCTGGAAAAACCGATCATTCAACCAACGTCAATCATGATGGAACAATTTGCGCATCTGCCAAGCCATAGGGTAACCAATGCGCCCCACCAAAAAAACAATGTTTGATAGGAAACCATTGGTTTTGGGGGTACCACTACGTATTCTTGCACATACGCATTGATGTAAAGCCATACGATCCAGACTTCGCAGGTGTGTCTTTCATGCTGGAAAAGGATAGAGACGACCACTCGATCATATCTTGGACCAATATCAAGCGGTTATGATTTCCAATGACTGGTTTCTACAAGGGGGTGTCAACGGCAACCGCCAAGCACAACAGCCAAGCACCTGGAGGGCAGCAGGGTGAAATCGCATCCTGCCAGCAATGCATAACGCTCAGGGCCCATCCAACCCGCGTAGAAGAACTTGTCTGAGAACTTCTTCTCAACAGCCTGCAGGTGTTGGGAGCGCAAGGAACTAACCATGGTTTCTAGGGATTCGTTCAGCTATGACTGAACCAACTCCAGCAGCACATCCAAGTTGTCTCAAATTCCAAAGAAATGATAGCGGATTAAACTGAAGCAGGTGAGTGGTTGTTTTTGGACAACAAGTTTCTATACCAGGAAATACTTATATGAATATAAAGACCCTATATTTCTGGGAAGTCTGAAGGATGCAAATTCCAGGCCAACGATGAAGTTTCTCGTGCTCGTGATCAAATAAAAGCACTTACAAGAGAGTTTCAACTCTTAAAAAAGAAGCAACTTTTGAAGCTTCTATGCCTAGATCTTCTGGTTGGTGGTTGAACCACCCCTGTGAAAATATTCTGGTCAACCAACCGTTTGTGAACAAGTACCATAGAAAACAACAAATGATCATTATCATTAAAGATATTTTGAAACTCCACCATGTCAATCAAACCACCAACAACTCTTCCTAGACAAAGACACTTCTGGGAACTTAAAAGATCACAGCTTTTACTGTAACCTGCCCAGCTCCTACCTTGGTCTGTGCCACCAAATCGGCACGTCCTGCGCCCACAATGACCACCTGCATCTCAGTGTCCTGTCGTGGACAATGCGTGGTGATGGTTGAAGAATGTGGAAGGGCATTGTGGATGATGGTGAACCCGTGGGTTAACCAATGGCTGGTAATGGATGCAAAATGGTTCATTGACTATCCAATGAGCTGGTCAACTATGGAAAAAAAACTAGTCGAGTGTGCTTAATGAGCTTGTTTGGGTATGATGAATGCTGGTGAACAATTGTTCATGATTGGTCCAACAGCGTTGATAGCTAATCACCAACCATCTAAGGGTCATATACCACCTATATACGCTCCTGGTAACTTACGCAGACCCTCCCAGGTAAGGGTTGAATATGGTTGGATGACCAGGTATTGAGATACCCTTCTGGTTGGGTCCATGTTAGTTTCCGGGAGGGTAACTATGTAGGGTGAACCATGACAACAACTGGTTGGTGCTTGGCGGCCAAGAATCTGGTGGTTTGATCCAAGACAGGGATAGGACCTTGGCTATAGTCATGTCATATTCACAAGTCTTCATCCTGTTGCTGCTTGGCGGCTGCCACATGTTGCAACGAACCCCAAAAGTACACGAGTTCATCAAACAACCATCCCGAAGTAAGAGATGTCTCAAACCGCCAACCAGGTTGTCAACAACACAATAATGACAACACCATAAACTCATGCTTGTTTAACCTGTTTGGTTCTTTTGAATACCTTCTTACCAAAGTTTGCTGTTCATAAACCCTCTGTTTGAATACCCCAACCAGGTTCTTACTTCTTTTACTGGTTATAGGCTACCTTATAAGGCTTAGTTCAGCCACCTTATAGGGCGCAACCAACCCCGGCTAACCTCAGCTGCACATCCAGTCGTACACCTGCCACTGGTGACCGGTCCTCCAGCACTTCCACCAGTGACTCCAACAACAGGTCGTAGCCCTTCTGTGAGTCCAAGCGTCCAATGAAGCCTAGCAGGCAGCTGGTCTCATCATGGGTGGCTGGTGCTGGATAGTGCTGAGATGTCCTGGGTTGATGGTAAAGACGATTCATGACAGTTCTTGATGGTTGAGGATGGTTGATTTCTGGCTTGTTGATGGTTGGTTGGTGGCTAATAGATTGTTGATTGGTGATCAACAATGGTGGATCATGCTGGTGTATTGTGGATAATGCTGGTGTATGGTGGATAACGGGGTAATCATTGCTAATCATGGCTACTGGTGGCTTGTGATGGTTGATGGTGATGATAATCTGAATCTGGGATACTTACACTCCGTTGCAGGGAATCCAAGGTACACATGAGAGGTCCAGTGCACCCAGTGAGGCCGTTCTGCGCGCGGTAGGACTGCTTCAACTCTGTCTTGGCGATGTCGCCTCAAACAAAGGAAACATGTCTTGACTGTGTCCATCTACATGGTATCCCCCCAGATGCTGCTTTAGTTGTCTGAGTTACTGAGACCAAGCATTTAGGACATGGCTGGGCCGTCAACACGGCTTTGAGGTGCTAGGATCTACAAAGATCTGCAGGCGTCCTGGTAGTGAATGCTGGTCAACGAGTTGAGTTGGCTGACACCACAGTGCTTGAGATACCATCCTGAGGCCTGAAAGTTTCAGCCAAAAAAATTGAAGGATTCTTCAAATTTGCATGAAATGAGAGGGTCCCTGCGTAAACCTTCTACTACTATCTACTACTACATGAACCTTCTTTTGATCACATAGCCACATACAAGTAGCTACATAACTCTTAGACAGCACCCATTCCCGGTAAGATGCGTTTGACATCAAACAGGACAACCACTCGAGGGCAATGGGTCAAGGGCCCCTCTACCCCTGGCTCTTCACATCCCAAAGCCACGACCAGCTACTAGTCCAACAACGTGGGGATCTGAAGTACCCATTTCTTCGGATGGTTACCCAGCTTTGCACGGATGTGTTTCAATAATCCGGGATCATGAACAGCAGTTGGTCATAGTTGGTCCATGATGCTGAATTTCGCTCGCATTCCTGTCTGCTCGTCCTTGTCCCTAGTGGTCATCCCGCCGATTCCTGCGGTCAAAAAAAAAATAGTTGGAACCATTGAGTATAAGCGCATTGTCAGCAGTGTTCTGACCACTTCTGCTATGCCATAGTCGGACCCAGCTGCTACTGGGGAAGGCGAACTGGTGCATCCAGGTGGCAGTTGGTGGAGTTGAAGGGTCCACAGGTCATCATGGTCTTGGTCACGAAGTTCCTGGTGGATCCAAGCGGCGATCGCCACGACGGAACCAAGTGGATAGCAAGGCAAGTGACGTGGCTCACATCAAGTGATTCACTGTTGATAGGCAGATTCATCATGCTTCCCATGCTTTTGCATGATCAGAGCAGCACATCATGCGTCACAAAATGACGACCATTGGCTCACATGTCATCTGGCAAGTGATCGCCACAAACTATGGAGATGATCACGTGGATCCCAGGCTTCCTGGGACCTATCCCGGTAGACACGGTGGCCCCCGAACGTGAACAACGAAGCCCAAACCCAAAAGCTGACCAGCTGACACAAGAAGGCACGCAGGATCAACAAGTCTGATCCTGATCATAGTCATGATGAGTCATGATGAGTCATAAGATGTCATGAGATGTTATGAGATGTCATGAGATGTCATAAGATGTCATAAGATGTCATGAGATGTCATGAGCTTTGCCCTCCAATCCTGGAGAAGAGTATATTTTGATACCCATTCCCTGAGACACGCCCAGGCGAGCCACTTGTCGCTTGGAGACACACCCTCCTTGACGCCGTTCAAGATACCTCCCAGTCAAGTGCGAATGTCAATGTCAACAGCTATCCAATGAAGCGGATATCTGACAAAGGCTTCAACACGCACTTTGGGGTGGAAGCAGGGGGGTGAAAACTACAGGCATGCAGCATGCCCCGTCAGAAGGTAAAACAAAAAGAAACAAAAGAGTCCTGGGTAGAACTCGCGCCCGCCCACCTCCCAGTTCCGTGTTGATCCAGAAATGCTGAAAGAATAATTTAGACAAGCATGGAATCTGTCCAACACGTCAAGGAGTTTTGAGTTCAACTACTACCCACCATGCAACCATTCAAGACTCCAAATTGTGCATGGCATTCCGGAACTTTCGGCTCTAACCTTCACCCTGCAAAGCCAAGTCGTCATGTAGCTCCACATAACTTCCTTGGTTTCCATTCAATGTCAAGCTATGGATTCCTGTCATAGGAAACCATCACTGCTGCACAGCCTGGAAACTCCAGGGCTGCGCCCCGGCGCCTGTACACTTGCCCAGCTTGAAGAGGGTCTCCAATTCGACGCCTGGAGGTGGCCGCACTGCGCCGTGGTGAACAGCACTGGTGCCATGACGATTGATCATCCAGCAAGATGGTGAAATGCCTAGGTTCATTGTGGTGGACTATTCTACAGCCTGAAGCACCAAGAATTCAGTAGGAGGGTCCCATGTAACCACGTGCGGTTCATCGCTAGGATGGTCGTATGATATATAATCCTTCACACTTGGGCTCTCCCACTGAACCAGGGATACTGGTTGGTGCTTGTAAGCCCTATGAAAGAGTCAATCAACCAACCTTCCCAAACATTGGAGCAAAAAACATGTTTGAACCACTAACCAGTGGTATGACCTACAAATGACTATCCAGTGACAATCCCAACCACCAGGTTTCCACCACACCGAGCCACCCTTCTCCGGATCCGTGCAGCACTCCACGGCATAGGAGGGCGACACCGTCAGGGCGCGGTCGCAGTACTTCAAACCCGCAGCCATGGTGTTCACGCAGGTGACCTGGCAGGTGAGGGCTGCGCACAGATGTGGACGTAGGTATCTTTGTGGCATATCCTGATACACCTAAACGAAAAGGTTCATGTGCCAACGACATATATATATATATATATATAAATATTATCAATATAATTACGTAGATGTGATTTATGTTTTGCATCTGTATGCATGTATAATCATGTATACTGTATACAGTATACATGTTATGGTGATTGCTAGAGCCCGTGCAAACGCACACATGTTTCATATCCATGGCAGAATCAGTAGACTCAGTAGACATCATGGGGATCACATGAGCCGAGGCAGCTGTGACTCGTACCTCCGGAGGTATCTGGGGAACTCCCAACGACCCGTACATCCTCGCAACACCCGAAGAGTGGGAATGCCAAAAGGAGACCATTGGTGACCAAAAACCGAGCCAAGCACAAGGATGGGCTGGCTAGGGACAACTAAAAGCAAATATATATATATATATAAACATAAATTATTCACTAGTATCTTTACAATGAAATTAATCAATATCTATGGTAAAGACTCAAAACATACTGGAACAAAAACACTACAAATTGCAGTAACGATTCCCCAACCGATCTTGCTAAGGTCTGCCAGCCACGAGGCCCATAGGCGCCCATGAATCGCGATAGCCCTATTCATTAGCCATACCCAACAAGAACCAAACATCAAACAGGATCATCTGTGGTAGAAAGCTAAGAACAAGTCTCACATCCCCCGCTGCCAAGGGTTGGAATCCCAGACTCCAAAGATTTTTTTGACAGCGGCTGTCCGAGGACTTGTTCGACCCTTGCAGCACTCAACCAATGTGACTCGGAACATGGTCTACCCACCCCATGGCTTCCAGCTATCGCGCCTTTTCGTTGTACTTCCCAATGCGCAAGGGCATCCTTGTTGCAAGTCTTCGGCAGAGTTTTGAATGAAAACAGGAGGTTTTTTCGGCAGTTTTCAGTGCTTCCTTTGGATTTTGCTTCACGTGGCTATGGGTCAAAACCCTGTACCCCTGGTTCCCATCATTAACCATTGTTTTCCCTACTATTGTTGCTTTATATCGATGGTGAATATTGACCCATACCCACGTGATTGTTATGAACATAGGATGGTGAGAAGCACTGACACCAAGCAGTGGATTCACATGGAGATCCATCGGGTTGATCTCTCGCCCGGCTCCAAGGATTGGGGTGGAGGGATCTCCATGAGTGTACCAACGGAATGACCAATTTCGTAACGTTTGAAGCTGTGGAACAGCTACTGCTGTTCATAGGCCCGATTGCACCCATCGACTAGGGATGGTTCATGGGCCTCATGGCTACCAATTCTATGACTTCTTGAAATGACCAGCACAAAACCATCCCAGGGTTTGTAATCTATTGATATTTAATGACCGGAAACATCAACCAAAGTCGTCTAGCTTGATCCAAATCAACGGAAGGTGTTGATTCTGAACAAGTAAATCACAGTCATTTACAGTAAACCTTCTGCCTGGAAGCATCTTCGGCAAAAACGCGAAAGCCCCGCAGAGTCGTTCCACAAAAAACAACAGTACCCCCCTGATTAGATCCATTGGTTTCTAACCCATCATTCAGTATAGTTGTATCTTCCCTAACTGGTTAGCCTAGTTGTAACCCATGTTCCCTAGCTGAGGGGGGCACCACTTATGGAATGGCACTGGCGAAGATCGAAGCCAACAGGTGCCATCCCCCAACCGCGCGTTGCTGGGCCGAGGCTCTTGAAGGTGATGCTGTCGATGTATCGCTCGGGAACACCGAAGATTCCGGCCAAGCCTTCCTGGAGATGCCAAGGTTCAACCATGGTGACCCCTGGGCCAATCTTGGGATTTTCGGGTTAGCATTAGCATTGGTTCATGGGAAAATCTACATTGGAAAGCCGGATGAATTCGCCATCAATTGTGGTTGGGTTTCTGTTCGTAGGTTTGCCCATCGGCCATTTTGGGATAGGAGCAGACGCAAACACAACCAGAATAGCGCAAGCTGATCCAGAATTACAAGGCTCGGCCGGTGGGTTTGCCCCAACATGGCTACAGGGGTTGCTGATGGGGCTAATCCTTTTGCACGCATGCATGCATTGCAATCCCAAAAGCAAAATTGTTCCCTACATCCCTTGCATGGCGAATTACCCCTTCACAAGTGAGCATTATGAATCTATATGAATCTTCTTTGATTGGGACCTAGCCCTTCACATGGACATGCGGGGCCCACTTTATACTTGATTGCTATCCAGGGTGAACTGGACATTCCCAGCTGACACGTTTTAATCCCTGGTGTCTGTTGAGTTATCAAATGAAAAATCATTGGCAACATGTGAATATTTGGTCGGTCTAGCCCATGAGGCTAGAAATGCATAGCTGCGGCAAATGAATTGAAGAAACTTCTCAAAACATGTTGGAGGAAGACTCGAACAATCCCCAACAATGCGCGGCTATCCAAAGCCTGCGAGCTCATTTCCAAAGGCGCTTGGTCTAATTGTGGCTCTAGAATTGTTCCAGAGCATCGAAGATTCCATGTGTTGTAATGACACTTGTGCCATTTCATTGTGATGGTACCATGGGCCCTCCAGACCCAAGAAAAAGTAGGTTGTAAGATGTTGTGAGCCTCCGAAATATGGGTTATATAGAAAATGTTATAACTTATAAGAATGATGATTTTGGAGGCCTATGTTAGATTGAAAACTTTGTGATGACATCTCAAATGTTGAAAGAACATGATGAAGTGTGATCATGCACACCTCAAGTTGAAGGGAGACAACATGCATGGCAGGAATCACTTATCACCGCCAAAATTTACGTGTAAATTAAGAATATTGTTGATTTCTGAAGGAATATCCATCCACATTGATTGAGTACGTTAACAAATGTGTGTTCACTCTTCTTTTATATGACTCCTGGTCAGCCTATGTATGTATATATATATATATATGTGTTTCCTGTACCCCCAAATCATCTGTGTTTAATCATGAATAGTAATAAACTAACCATAACTTGCGGGGGTCCCCTATGGCTTGAGAAACACCCACATAGTCGTCGTTTCACCGTAAGTTTGTTGATGATTACCCCCTATTAGTTACCAGTCTAACCTCCTATGAAACCATGATTGCTGGTTGTTCCCCGTTATTAACCACTAACTATCAACCATTAGTAACCATTATTCTTTGTTATGATTAAACATGATGAAGCATTCTTAAGCCACCAGTCAGCTAACCACCTCCCAAAATCCACCATACCCTGCCCACCAAAGCTCGCCGTGTCCAACCGCACCTCACGCACGAAGCGGCCCTGGAACACGGCGTTGTGGCACAGGAAGGCGGTCTTGGTGCTCTGCCACTTGCCTGCCAAATGCTTTGGAATTGAAGGACTAATATGGTTGCCTCTTAACCATTAGCTAATCAACCAATAATGGTTATATCATACTAATAATGGTTCATAATGGTTAACAATGGTTCTTAAAAATATCGGGTACCCCAAAATAACTGGCAATGATTGTGCAGGGAATCCAAAAGTTGTTAGCAAATAATACTGGGGATACCTGCTTTGGAATGCCAAATTGTTGGTGATTCCCTGCCAATGCTTGGTCAACAACAAAGTGCGGAGAACAATGGTTAATGATGGGAAAACATTATAGGGAATCACCAACAATAATAGGGATATCAATGATGAATGGTTGGGAAATCAAGGACTAATATGGCTATGGGTCAATATTAATCAACGAATAGTAGTTGGCTAATGGTTAGTAATAGGGGATCACAACTAGCAACTATAGGTTTCATAACAAGATAAGCAATTACAAAATGGTTGGTGAATGGTTTGGAATTCATCTGGATGACCTAACAACTGGGAATAATGAATACCAATTATGACTATATAATCTAAATTGATATCCAGAGAAATTAATATCACAATGAGTAGTCATAATGTTTAGTGGATGACAAATCTTGACGAATAGTGGATTAATAAAGGCTATAGTATCATGGTAAATAGTTATGCGTGTCTATATGATCCTGTCAATGGTCATGCATCATATGATGATCATCATACATCATATGTGCTTATTCACAGCAACGATTGCTCCCCTTCTCCAACAAGGCCAGCATGAGGCGGCCTGTCATGGTCTTCTCGGCATGGATCAGCATGGGCACCAGGGCGCTGTGCCAGTCGTTGCACACCACCATGCAGTCGCTGCCATAGATGGCACCACCCAAGGGCAGCTCCTGGATCCGATGGCAATGGCGTTGATCAGTGTGATCTATGTTTTGTTCGAATCAAGGATACTGGAAAATCGATGGTTAATGATGATTTATAATGGTTAATCAATAGTATCGATGTTCTTTAATAATCCATCAAAGTGTCTGATACTCATTCACCAGTATCTATGAGTGAGTATGATAGAGAAACAATGATGGTCAATGATGGTTTCAGAACGATAAAAGTGTCGAACCTATTTTGCCAACATGATCCTGGCGAATGATGGGACATGATGACGAACAATGACAAACTATCCGTTGAACATGGACAATGCAGGCAGGAAGAGAAAGCAAGTTGGAAAATGATGGTCCATGCCCAACGGTCAACCCACAAAAACGGGGTTGAGATGGGGCGAGGTATTCTCACAGACAGGAGACAAAGTATATCCAACATGCATTGGCAGTTCCGCAATCAGCTATGTTCGTGTGAACAAATCAGCTAGTTCTGCCGCCTTGATTTTTTTGATGCGTGGCAAATCAAAATAGATTTGAGAAAACAAATTTTCCCCAATAATAAAAAGAATAGTGAAATGGTTTTGATGACTTGGTGTCATGCTGTCTTCCTCCTCGGTTTCTTCACTGGCTCTTTATCATCAACAGTATTGCCCATCGTGGTGGCTCATTATCCTGCGTCAACAAAATCCTCACTGCTCACTGCTGATATCCACACTGATTTGTTCCGTTTTTGAAGATTGTTTGAAAATCCTTTTTCATCACTTTGTTGGTTCTGCTTTTCCACATTCAACAATTTGTTGATTGCAAGTCAATGCCTCGATCAGTATGATTAGTTGCAGTACCATGTTCCATCCCGTTCTTGATGCTCAAATCAATCATCATTTACCATCAAAAACCAACGTAAACATCCGAGTCCTGGATTGCTTTCAATGCGGCCTTGCAGAAGTATGCGAAGCGTGCCTCACATGTCGTGGGCTTGGCGATAAACCAGCCATGTGGTCAACAATGATTCATAGATCTTTGGTTAACTCAACTACTTTTCAGATTCCATCATGTTTCACACGATTAATCCGCTTTCAGAAAAGACATGTTTGTTGTTTTGCTGGAAAGGCGAGGTTGGGATTCTAGCTGAGTTTGGCTGAAAGTAGTTATTTGCCCCAGGAGTGCAAGTGGTTCAATGCTAAATGGGGCTGGAAGGTGTTGCCTGCACCAGCAACTCAAAGGTACCGCACAAGAAACCAAAACGGCACTGGGTATGTTAGCCTATGCTTCCAGTAACTTACCTTAACCAACAATTTGGTAGAAACCAGCTGGTTACCTGCTCTATCGGTAAGCATAGGTTTATGTCATTGAATTCACTTCGCACTATGCAAGCGCAATTTTGCGTAATTACCACAAACAGGTGGGTTGTTGCTCACTCCCCTATGTGCCAATGCTGCTCACCCCCAAGGACAAAACCAGCCGCCTGGTTGTCGGCGAAATCCTTACCCCACTCAGGACCATAGAGCTTGGAGCCAGTCTGGCCGTTCACGCGCTCAAGGAAGGTGGGGTGATCCACAAAGACGTAGTCCACCTTCTGCTTGTAGGTGTGGAAGAAGTGCACGGATTCCTGCTTGCCACCCATGGTCACAGAGCCCCAATAGCCAGTGTCCCAGGCCTCTTTGTACTGGTCATAGCGAGGGGAGATGACCATGCAACGATGGCCCAAAGCAGCCAGCGCAATTGGAAGACCATCCATGGCCTCTCCCAAACCACCTGTCTTGGAGAATGGGGCCACCTCACCAGTGACGAAGACCAGCTGGTACTTCTTGGTGATGGTGGCCATGGCCATCGCAGGGCGCCCACCTGCCACAGCGCGGCCCATGGCAACAGCAGGAGGTCCTGCCTTTGGCGCTTCTCCAGAAACAGCTCCAGCAGCAGACTTGGCATAAGCCCGGGCAGGGCCCACGTTGCTGGTGGCATAGGCAGAGGTTCCAACTTGGGAAGCAGGCACTGGCTTTCCGCTGACCATGTTCAGGACAGCAGTAGGAGCAGATCCCATGGTCTCCGTGGGCAATGGGCGGTTGGGCATGGCTGCCACCTTCGCCTTAGCCTTGGCCTTAGCGACTGGCTCGGCTTTGGCGCCAACACCCTTGGCCAGAGCTGAGCCGGTGCCGGCCAGACGCTCAGTGGCAGAGACAGGCTTTTTGCCTTCCTCCACTATGGCAGCAGCAGAGAAAGGTGGTACTGGGGCAGACTTGGCCTTGGCGGCAGCAGCACCAGCGGCACCGGCAGGACCAGCACTGGCAGGGCTGAGAGTGTTGACTCCGCTAGATCCACCGGTCATGGTGGAAGCCTTGCTGGGTGGGGCAGCAGGTGTGCCCC
>VSDK01029156.1:50348-115811 GCA_009767595.1 Symbiodinium kawagutii | reverse complement strand
CTGGGCCCTGGGCTTGGGCAGACACTTCAGCTGGCTTGGCCACGGGGACCACGCTTGGTGCCTGAGCGGGGGCAGTGGCTTGAGGAGCAGACATGCTTTCAACTTCGCTTCGCAGGTCACGGGTTGGCGATTTGAGACACTCAAAAGCAGCGGCCACGCTCGTCCAAGACATCACCCAATCGCCCTCCACTGGCGAGGCCTTCAAGGTCTGATGGTTCACCCAGGACTCCTAAGACCATCTCTTGCCACAGTGGTGGTTCCACTCATTTGCGCACCTGGCAACACCGATAAACCGGTGGCTGATCCATAGTGACGCATCTTTCTCCATCAACGTTGAGATGATATCTGAGACATGAACTCAGCAGTCTTTGGTCAATACCCTCTGGTAATCCAACATAGCAATGGAACATCATGGAACATCCAACAACTGATGATTGATGGTTTCCCTCTGAAATCCATTAGTTTCCCTATCAAATCCCATGGTTTCTCGACAGAATCACACAGAATCCCAGGTTTTTGCTTCCAGAAAATCGCACCTTTCAGATAGCTTCGAGGCGCCTGATGATTCACTGCCCTCTCTTCGCCACATTTCGCGGACCGTAGGACGAGGGGCAAAGCAGTAGCCGGGCACTGGGCCAATGGGACCCCACGTGCGCGTGGAAAGCGAGCTGCTTGTGGCTGATCCAGCCTATGAGTTCATGTAAGTATCAATGGGTCAAAAGATAATGTCAATATCGATATATCGCGATATATTACAGATACAGTATATCAGTATATCACTCAAGGTTGGATGCAAGATACTCGAGTAATCAAAGTATCGATGTGGAAAGCGGGGTTGAGCAACTCAGATATTCAAAGCAAGGGCAATGGCTAGCCTTTTGGTGTAATTATAAGCACCTCACAATCATGTATTTGTCAGGGTGTGCCACAGTAGTTCACCAATAGAGTATCAGGAAATGCCTAGTATTGTAAAATCCAGGTATTCTTTAACCAGGTGATACCAGGTGTATGGGTATCCTATGAATCTGGGTCTGATTTCAGACTACAGTAAAATATAATACTCACCCCAGTGCTCACCTGGAAAATCAGCAGATAACCATGATTCCAGCCCATGTTTTTAGCATAGATCATGCATGGCTTACCCCCTGCAGACCTCCAGTAGAACGTAGAGTGGCTAGTGGCGCTTGGCAGTTAAAAGTAGCAGTTCAGGACTCAGATGGTCGGGCGCAAGGATGCTTTTGTGGTTTCCATGTCAGTGGAGAGGACCACAGTCAGGTTTGGACAAAGTTTCGAAGTCGGATAGGCTTCGGGGACAGTAGAATAGTTGGATCATGAATGCATAGCTGTTACATGGCTAACAAAACGATCAAAGTGTCGGGCCCAAAACATCATGAATATGTCTTGCTCAATCACAAACAAGCAACCACCACATCAGTAGATGAAGTACCTTCGAAAACTTGATGCTTTGTTTTTTGCTCATTCTGTGGCTGGCAAATCTATGTAGAATACTGGAAGGTTTTCGGCTTGGCTGGCCACTACCTGGTGTCTTTGGGGATATAAGGGCAACTTATACACAACTACACAACAATAGTGGAAACACCGCCCCTTTCACTGGAAACAAATTTATGCATTGAATCACAGTAAGCCAATGATAGCTCTGTGCTCAGCTGTGCTTGCAGCGACGACGGACTCAGCTCAGCTGTAGCGACTTCCCAACTACCAACGACCGTCCTGGGCAAAGGTTTCCCGTGCCCAGGCGCGCAGGACTTGAAGATCGATCTTCCACCGGAAAAATGCATGGATGGTGTGCAACCGCTCGCCGCTTCGTCTCAGCAGCTGTGCTATTTTTCTGCCAGCGAACCAGCACCCAAGTGTTACAAGGACTCTGGTTGAGTGGTGGCCCCCCACCCCAAATCATCCCCAAACAGGCGCTTTTAAATGAATCAATGGGTGATTCTGGGGTCCCCCAAAACACCCATTTGTGCGTATGTGAATCTACCGAGTACTGGAGGGATCTTGGCAACTTGTGAACCAGTTAACCCCAAGACATTGTGATGTTGGACGTTGGCGATCCTTTTGGCCGTGGCACCCATCAAGAACTGTCCTGGTTGTAGCGAATCGCGAAACTATAGCGAATCTGTACTTTACTTGGTGGCCATAGGGTATTTGACATTCGGAGGAAAGGATGAAACATGTTTTCCTTGGCCCATGCCAGGCGTCATCTCAGCCAGTGCTGGAGCTACATCCTTCATGTTTACCAGTGAACTGAAAGGATTTCATGTATTGGCTATTGTATGCAACTGGAAACCGCTATGAAAATCGGAGGATGGCCATAAGTACTAATAGTCCCAAAAAATCCACTGTTGGTTGTTCAAAACTGTCTCTTGTTGTCAAGCAGCTTCCAAGAGAAAGTGCATTATCCATGAGCCACCACTGCTCCGTTTGACCAACAACATGAACCATTGTTCACCAATGTGAACCATGGGTAACCAGCTGATTAGAACCAGCTTGCCAAGCACCAGCTTGCCAAATTATCAAACAGGTTCTCAACCAACTACTTGACCATATCTGGTGTCTTAAAATGGAGTACCCCCAAATCATCCAATATCAATCGTTATTCATGGCAATAAACCGTTATATAACCATCCATTTGGTCGAGTTCCCCATGGCTTGAGAAACCATGCAGCATTTATGAAGCATGGCAGCGTGGCTGATTACATGTTTTGGCAAACCAGCGAAGCACACCAGCCCCTATCATACACTCGAGTGACTGGTGCATTCATGCACCAGTGTGTGCCATCGCAGAACCAGCGAACTGCTTGAATGATGTTTTGTGACTGGTTCTGAGTGGTTTGTAGTGCTGATGTCTCAATGGCTGTATGTTGATCAATAGTTGCTGATGGTGGTGATGTCTTAAGCAATGTAGTTAAACACCTTAGTTAACAGCGGATAATTGTAGCTATAGCCAAGAGTTGATGATGGTTAAGTATGATGGTGAATGATGGTTGAGGGTGATCAGTCATGAGTATTGAATTCAAGTATAGTAGATGCTATTTCATTGGGTATATAATGGCTCATGGTGGCTAATGAGAGGAAATAGTGGCAACCAACAATAGCCCTAAATGATGGTTGTGGGTCCATACCCTGTAACCCTGGTGAGCATCCTTTTTATCACAAGTCACTAGTCTAACTGTTGGGATGTTCACCGAAACATCTTTTCGGATGATTGGTATTGACCCAGAACCACATGTGAGATCCAATCCCAGTGGTGCATTGTCGTGGATCTCCTATTGGCTGCCTATCGCTGCACTAATGGGCTGCAAACACTCACAATATCTTCACTTTACAAGACCTCGTACCAAGCATGGTGAACTGATCCATCATGGACCATCCCGAATATGGAACCACTATGAGAGCCCCATGAACATTAGTAATGGCAATATCTAATTGATACACCAATTAATACAAATCGTAATAGGCTAGTAAGCGGGGTTAACCATCAATCCCAACAATTGTTACATTTCAATGCATCATGTTTCTTTTTCTTTTGGAATGAGTTAATCATGGTCAATAACGGTAAACTTTCATAGGTGGAATGGGGGCAACATGCACGGCTTTGTGCCTGCTGCTGGCTGAATTGCAAGCATATCATAAATCATTGTGCCACTTGGTTGGTATCTGGCTTAATTGGTAGAAGTAAGTCTGTGGATGTCTGTGGTACATGGTGCCCAGCTTGCACTGAAGAATGATCTTGATCAAACATCTTCCGATGAACATGTGAAAACGTCCACAAGATGGAAAACGCCCTGTTCGGTCACAATCATTGCCTTCCTGAGAGAGTGTTGATTTCTAGTTGGTGACTGAAGCACAAGGTTATCCCGTGCCAAATTCAACTCGAAATGATGCCCTGTCCATGAAATCCGCTGGCCGTGAGGCACAGAAATTAGATCAATGGAAAACAATCAGAGGTGTTGCCCTGTGTCAATTCCGGCGCTGACCACGGCTTGTCTCAATGGAAAACGCGGAAGGTCGCCCAGCCAAGTTTCGACAGAACTGATACCAAACGTAGCAACATCACTGTTCAAAGGAGAAGCTGTCATAAAGTCAAAAGTGCAATTGCATCAAATGTTGTAAACAAATATTCACATATGTATTCATCTATTCATCTATCTCTATTTAAAAATACAACCTGTAGGTTTGTACATATCATGAATGCATTCATGCATACATGTGCATGTATAAACACCTGCATACGCCTGTATAACTTGTGTCTGGTATGAATGCATGGTACATCTATAGACTCGTGGCAGGTGTCTGAGTATCAACTGCTTGGTCTGACATCGGCGACCAGCCACAAACCGTGGAACGACAGCGCGGAAAGGGCTTAGCAAACCTGTTTGTCCGTCTCCAGGGTGACAGTGGCAGTCTTACCTGACAGCGAGAAACCAACTGACAGGTACTGGAGGGAAGTACAGTTCCTGGCTGGTGGTTGAACCACCCCGTCACGAAAAATAGTCCATCAATTTTCCTGCGGGTGCCAGGGTATGGAATAGGGGGAATACCCGACAAGAAAAATGAAATTTTCATCCCATTCCCCTAGTCTCTACGCTTCGCACCAGTTTTTTTGGGGGAGACTCCAGTGTCATCATTTAGACTCAATGAGAACGAGCCCGGGCTCCGCCCCTTTTAAGCCGCGGAGCCAGCTCTGAAAGGGTACGGGAACCATAGCTTTCCAATCATCAATGGTAAAATCAATCTAATCATCAACATAGTGAATATTCCATTTGTTACATAATCATGGTGATATCACTGATATCATCAACATATTCTAATGACCAGCATAAGTATATCGTAATAGTGAATACCAACCGGTTAATTAAGAATTATGTAATCAATAATAACTATAACTATAACCATCAGTAACCATTGTTTTCCCTATAGCTTTGTTGGTTATTATCAGCTATTATTGTTGATTAATATTGACCCATAGCCAATAGCCATTTCCCAAATCCTCTGAGAAAATCAATGACCATGGCTCACAAGGCCCCCATCTATGCCTGTATGGCCTGAGCGTGTACCACCGTGGGGATCACTTCAATGGAGCCATGTTGCGAACCATGTCGAGTGGGGAAAGCAATGGTTTTGTCAGGCATCCATAATTTTAGGCAAACTTGAGAGACTTCCTGCCTCGAAATGCTGAAATCAGCGCCAAAACACGCTCAACAAAGGCTCGAAGTTCTGTTTGTTGAGCATCTGGCAGTGGGTCAAAACCCTGTACCCATTCTTCCCCTATCAATAACCATTGTTTTCCTTATCATGGTTGGTTATTATCCACCATTATTGGTTGGTTCATATTGACCCATGGCCCATGGTTAAAACCTTGGCCGTTGTTGACCACCTACTGAACCTCAGTTCGTTGCTGCCGTGCTCAACTGCTCCTAGGCACCGTTGAGCAGGTCCTTGACGCCCAGCTCTTGGAAGACGGCCTCGTACTGCAGCGCGGCGTTGCTCCAGGTGAACTCCGCCGCAGCGGCCATGGCCGCCTGCTTCATCTTCACCACCTGACGTGCGGCCGACCCAGCACCTTCAAAACAACTAACCACTTTTTCAGCAACATCACTGAACTTGAAGCTTAGTGGCTCTAGGCCAACTGATAAATCTATGTGTCACCTGTAGCACATCACAACTTAACCATGGCTGAGGGTCAGCCCGGTCACTGGGCACCAGGGCTCCACTGGCAGCCTCGGCCCCCGGCCGTTCCAACCGAGCGCCTTGGAGGGTTCCTCGGTGAAGAGCTTCGTGGCGCGCTTCAAGGCTTGGCTGATGGCGGCCACGGACTCCTGGCGGACGTGGCGAATGGTGAAATGCTTGGGTCATGGTGGGTGGTTGGATGTGGTGGTTGGATGTGGTTGGTGGGTGGATGGTGGTTGGTTAGTGCTGATGTTCATGATGATTTCTGGTGGTTCATGTACACAGTTGATGGTGTGGTTCATGGTGAGGTGTGATAATTAATGTAAACAGTTGGTGAACCATGGTTGCTAGTTGATAGTAACAATGATTGATGATGGTGTTCATGATGATGTTAAGGATGCTTGGCGATGGGATTAATTATGGTGAATGATGGTTGATCCCGGGTGGTCAGAACCAACAACCACAACCACAATATGTAATCGGAACCACCACAACAACCACAACCCTGACAACCACAACCGCAACCACAACTGCAACCACAATCCTTAGAACCAAAAAACAGCACAACCAGCAGCAAGCAGAAACAAGAACAAAAAAAACAGCAAACAAGCTAAGGAATATACCAGAATCAACATCTACAAAAACAGCACTCGGTATGATGTGGCTGTTGTTTAGACAAACAGCCATCGGTTGTTCTGAGGAACATCTCTTTGTCTTGGGGATCGTGACAGCTGGCAAACGATTGATTCATGAATATATTTCACAGTGATCGCTTACAATGTCGGACAACCATAGATCGCTGCAACCCTCAATGTGCAATTCGTCACTTCATGTGAACATATCGTCAAAAGAAACCGAGAGAGTAAGTTGTTCTTCTGAGCTTTTGGGTGGTGGAATTCCAGGCTAAGAATTTATCAAGCATATCACTGGCTTATTCCACTGGGATACACATTCATCATGAACCATGGTTCACCCCTACAATCCATTAGCCGTCATTCAAACCATCATCAACTCCCATTCAACAAACATCAACCACCACGAACCACCATGAACCACCATCCACCACTATATTCACTATATCACCGGCTATTCCCATGGAAAGACGGTCTCCCATGGGACTCCCCTGGCGCAACCCTGTCCTCCTCAATCACTGCCTCGACGGTCATCTCCTTCTCAGTCCACAGACCGTTCACACCATCCTGGCGAGTGCTGGCAAGGCTGCTGAATCCGTGTCAGTTATGGCAAACATATGGTTGACAATGGTGAAAGCATGGTTTGTCATTGTTAATGATGGCGAAAACATGGTTAGCTATAGTGGTGAACTATAGTTGATGATGGTTCATGAATAGCATGTGATAATTGGCAATAATTGTCAAGTAGGGCAAAAGATATATATGGGTAAGAATGCTTGATTAGCTGGTGAATCAGCGAATCATGTCAAAGAGCTCTGGTCAATCACAGAGAAAAACTATGGGTAGCAACTATGGAGAACTATGGATAATGGTGAATGACGATAAATCCATGTAAATCACGGTGAACGGTGGTGACAACAAACAAGAAACAAACTGCTGAGAAATAACAAGAGAAAGTAGCTCGTGAATGGAAATGACTCATAGTCAGCGGTGCCAAATGCATATTAAGAAACTAAGTGGCACTGGATCACCAAATGGTCCTGGTGTTGCAATGGTTGGGATGCTGCAATTGTAGGTGTTCATGCAGTTCTGATGCGGTTTCAACCGGCTCATCCAAGCTCCCACATCACAAACATCCTATGCCATGAAATCATGTGGATTACAATGATGATCATGGCAGTGATGATGATTTTGACGACGACGATGATGATCCACCCGAAGTTCATACGATGCTCAGGTGTGGTCAACAGGGTTGGGCCGCGCCTCCACGGTGTCCTTCAAGCCACCGGTGGGTGCCACGATGGGCAGCGTACCCAGGCGCATGGCCTCCATCTGCACCAAGCCGCAGGGCTCCCACCTGAAATCAGTCACTTCCGTGATCCCAAGCTGGGGGAAACGGTGATCCCAACAACGGGACAATTCAGTATCCAGTACTGGATATTTCAGTATGATAAATTGGGTATTATCATAAGTATCAGTGATTTGATTTATTGAAAACGCAGCATCCAGTATTTATTGAACATCATTTGATTTCTTCATTTGGATTATTTATTATCTATTCCTTCCATCCATATATATATATATATATATGCCTTGGCTATGCATTGGCTCCAGAAACCACCTAGTAGAACTCCTGAGGTACTGCAATCAAACTGCGCCTGGAAGGCAACAGGGTGTAGTCGCATCCCGCCAGAAGGGCGTAACGCTCAGGGCCCATCCAACCCGCGTAGAAGAACTTGTTTGGGAACTTCTTCTCAACGGCCTGGTGGCAGATGTGGCAGATAGGTAGACATGATAACGCAAGAAGATTGATGGGCGATGATTGCAAGGGTACTTTGATATATCAAGAGGGTACCTATCACCATCATCAACAGCTGGCTCCCAAAGAAACCACCACATTGGTATATGTCCACTATCTTTGTTGGTTATTATCCCTTATTGCTAACCAGCTAGTAACTAGTAACCAACTATTATTGTTGGTTCTTATTCGTATACAATTGTTGCTTACTATCACCAATTATGGTGGTTTATCAACTACTAACCACTATTAACTAGTAACCACAGCTGAAACCACCAAATTTATACATGTCCACTATCATTGTTGGTTGTTATTATTCATGGCCATAACCAAGTTATTATCATTGTTGGTTGTTATAATAACCATCAGTATTCATGGTTATAGCCCGATTTTTCATGGTCATTAACCAAGTTATAACCCTTTTACTAGCCACCAAAAGCACCAACTTCCGTTGCCACTCCCGTTGGACCCGCCTTGCCTTGGTCTGCGCCACCAAATCAGCACGTCCAGCGCCCACAATGACCACCTGCATCTCAGTGTCCTGCGCGATGCGCTGGCGCGGTAGGGCTGGGGTGAACCCTTGGAGTTTCTATGGTTTTTTAAGGGGAAACCTGTGGATTTTCTATGTTTAACTGGTGAACTGAGGTTAAAAATGATTTCTTTAATAGGGGACCCCTCAAAAATGGTTCGCTAATATTGCTAATTATAAATGATGGATGTTTTATGATTTAGTGGTCCCCTGTAAACACCCTAACGTAGGTGGGGTGAACCCTGTGCACGCAGCCCTACACAAGTAGGCTAAACCCATGAATTCCAGGTGATCAGCATCTTGGCATCAAGGAGCCAATAACTGGTGAACATACCAGCTTGACTCTTCTGTTAATTCTTGGGATGTTCACCGCGGGCACATTGTGACCCACGGCAGTAGCGTCAATCCATGGTACCGGGTACTCCCAATCTCTCTATTGTAGAATCCTTACAACTATAAGTGTCAAGCATTGATGAGCTAGTGGTTCGCAATCATCATGACACTTTCCTGGTCACTTTCAACTCACTACTATTGCTTATTATGATTCTTCATGAGAATTCATAGTTAGAGAAACGGTAACCTCCTGGTTGTATACTGCTGGTTCATCACTATCAAGTGTAACGCTATAATCAATCAATTTTGATGAATAATTCACCATGGATGGTCAACAAATCATACATGGGGGGTTCTCAAGTTATAGGGGACCCCTAAATCATCTTTTTTGGATATGATAGTAATTGGGACCCCCAAATCATTGCTCAAATCTTATTGTTTCAGCATTTTCTTGCTCATATCTTATGATAGCATCCCAAGTAATTGGGACCCCCGAATCATTGCTCATAGCTTATGATAGTAATTGGGATAAACCAACCGTTTTGATACTCCTGCTGGTGAGCTCAGCTTGCCTCACTGATGACCGGGCCTCCAGCACTTCCACCAGGGACTCCAGCAGCAGGTCGTAGCCCTTCTGTGAGTCCAAGCGTCCGATGAAGCCTAAGTCAGCTGCGCAGCTGATGATGTGATTGGCTTCGAACATGATGGTTAGAACTGGTTGGTTAGTGGTTACTATAATGGTTAATAATGGATAGTAGGGGCATGTAGTGGTTATAAATGACTTGTATTGACTAGTAGTGATCTTTATCTGGTTGGTGGTTAGAACTGATGGTATTGGTGGACGCCATATCCACAACCAGTTGAAAATGGTAAATGGGCATGACAATGGTTGACAATGTCATTAAAGCATGTTTAATCATTGCTGGGTGGTGGTAGCTGAGGCTTAACCATGGCCAACCGTCAAGAATGATCCAACCTGCTGGTGATGTTTGCGCAGTCGTAGGAAGCCATGACCATCATGACCCATAGCAGCAGCGCCAGCGGATGACTGGGATCCAAGGTGCACATCAGAGGTCCAGTGCACCCAGTAAGGCCGTTCTGTGCTCGGTAGGACTGCTTCAACTCCGTCTTGGCGATGTCGCCTCAGGTGGGAGCTCCCTTCAGGGCACCCACCCATGGGAAAATGCAACCTGCAACATGGCACCCTTGCAGCGCACGCAAGTTGTGCTTGACATGGTCCTGCCATCTAGGAACAGCGGTCATTACCATTGATTTTTGTCCCACTTGAACCATCATTCTTTTATTGAGCTATGTGCGCAAGCATTCTCAGCCAGCATTTACTTGACTGCCTTTTCAGCTTTTGTTTGACCGTACTGTACATGAGGATGTAGCCGATTATTCATCATGAAAACAAGAATGACATGCCATGGACCAACATGGACCCAAAATGACCCAAAGCTGGTTCTGGGTGTTCCGAGCCCTTTTTCCATCAACGGCTTTCAATCTCAATGAAGCATCATCAGTTGCCACGATTCCAAACACTATCAAACATCTATCAACGACTATCAACTATCGCTATAGTAGCATGTAGTAGCCATTTGTTTACCCCATCACATGGTGGTGCATCAACATCGACCATGCGACTCTTTTGCCACCACAATCAATTCACTCTGGGCCGAGCGTCAGTTGGTGGAGTTGAAAGGGCCACAGGTCATCATGGTCTTGGTGACGAAGTTCCTGGTCATCACTTGATTTTTTTCGGGGGATCCAAAAGTCACAGCCCTTGAACGGAGCAGCGAAGAGATGGTTCTCCATGGGCGACAGCAGTGAAACAGTCCATGCGAACGGCAAAACAAGAGGCGGTTGATGGCGGTTCTCAGCTCGAGAGCCACCAACGCGGCGTTATCATCCCCTTTGCTTCCAGTTGCCCTTATAGGTAACCAGCTGGTTTCGACCATTGTTGTTTGGGGTTGGCTACCAACTACAAGTAATATAGTATCGGGAAGCATAGGGATACTCAATGAATACAATAGACACTGCCGCTACCAGTACTGACCTGGATGGCAGCACCAACTGTTGGCTCCGACAGCACGAGATCCCAACCCCACAATCAAGCACTTGCTGAAGGGGAAGCGCAAGCCGCAAGCAATGGAAAACAACATTTTGGGTCAACTGCCGCGGATGAGCAATTGGTGGTTATCACTGTTATCACCAAACCTGATTAGTGACTATCTTGTGACCAACGCGACTATCATAGTCCGGTGGGAATGGATCTCAAATGACACGAAACCAGTTTCTTCCACTGGCGAGAGCAGTTCTCCGTGCCAAGAGGCTTGTCACTTGGAGACACACCTTCCTTCACGCCGTTCAAGATACCTCCGGCAAGTGCGCAGTCGTCTTAGCACGGCCGTGTAATGATATCATGCATCATATCAACCAGCATCGAACATTACTGCTGCAATGGTTGAAATTGTGAATGGTCAATCGTTACGAGATAGTAAAAACCACGGCGAATAGTCATCATTACCGACCATGATGGTCACCAGCGACGACAATTGACCATTAGCAGCGATGACAGTCATGAATGTTACGGATTGCCAAGCACCAGTGCTACATACTACAATCTAAAACTGATGGGTGGCTGAACCTCCCCTAAGACTCCAGAAATGTGGGAAATGGGGACCCAGTTCTTATACGTTTCTGGATATGCAATGTTTTGAACATATTGTTTTTGTTTGCTAACATGTTGTTGATATCTTTGGCCTATTTAATCGATTATTCAAATCTATGTCCCCTTAACTTTACATGCATGTCCCTTGAAACCATGGACTCACTCACACATAGATTTGCAATACCTACGCTCCACTCAGCTTGAGCAAGCAGCTAAAATTTGCCTCCCAGATGTGCTACAACCATTTTCTTTTTTCCATCAACTTTAGAAAAAGAACTACACTGCCAATTTCTGAGTCCAAGTGCCACATGAAAAAATTTGGCAACTAAAATAAAGTATATTTAAATTGAAAATTAAATGTGTCAAATTATGTATAATCTATTACTTGTATCTAAATTCAATTTGCAATGTGAGATCCCTTATTTGAATTAGCCTGTTAGCTATCTAATTACAAACCTTGGGCAACGGGGCCTCCAGTCCTCCTCCTGGGCCCCGGTCATCCCCCACAGGCAACCAAAAAAAAATGTTTGAAAAATTGCGTTTTTTTTCTTCGTTCCCCCCCGCCGGAATGACCGGAGCCGAGAAGATCTCTGGAGGCCCGGCTCCTCCAGACTAAACCTAACTCCAGACTCTGTGGGAGCAGGCGCATCCCAGTTTTCACCAAAATTCATGCCTGTGCGCAGCAGTGAACTCTACAAACCTCGGATAGCAAGGCAAAGAATGAGCAAGACAGTTATCTGCATATGCAGCTTTAGTACCTAGTATTTAACTTTTTCTTAGGCGGAACAGCAAAACCATATCTCCTCATTTGGGGTACCGAATTTGAACTGATGGTTACATCATGAATATGTTTGAAGGTGCGTTCAAGCGAATCCTGACCTTAATGCGAATGGGAAGACACGTATTTGACAAATAAACTGCAACTGTCACCACTGCAACCAAGGGGCCACCTCACTTTCCAGGTTTCTGCCCAAGGTCTTTCGTTGTGCACTTTGTCGGTCTCAGATCAGGATCCAGACAGTGAAAACAAGTGACAACAGTTAGGAGGAAAACACATCGACTCGACATTGAATGGCATGAACATTATCCGAGAGCCGAGTTGCACATTCCTGGACAGTCTTCGTCGGATACATCACCGTCAAGGCTGAGGCGGCCAAACTGGCCCCTCGATGACGACCACCGTTGCAAGTGAACAGGATGGTCTTTCCACCGCAGGTTTGATCAACGAACGGCAAGGAAAGGCTTTCAAATAGCAAACAAAACCAATGACAACTGACAAAAATGGGAGGACCACTCCCAATGACAGCAAGAGGTTCAACCACTAACAGCAGCAGCCAGGAATCCGCGGCTGCTAGCAAATCACATGTTTCAAGGACAAGATCACCTGTGTTTAAGAAATACACATCTTCACAGCACGTTCGAACGGGTGGCGGTCATGTCGTTCCTTGACCTGACGCCAAATCCCCTTCCACCTCAATGAAGCATGTGACATCAGGAACAAGACAGCCATGATGACACTAAGGACACGCACACACACACGCAAACACAAACATTGCTTCCAAGACGCTGTGCGACATCGCATCCAATGTGGTTCGGATTTGCCACGATGCCATCCACCTTCTCAGGCTTGGCCTCCTTGAGGAAATTCTCTGCGTAACTGAGCGGAGCAGCAGGCAACAACCAAACTTGAAAGCCGATCCCCAAAGCAGTGTCCAATCAAAACAGCAAACTTTTAGCCAAGATACTCCTCCCTCTGGCCATTGACGAAGGAGCATCCATGCTTCATCGCCTTCGTGAGCAGCTTCAGGCGGAATTCGCCCCCCACCACCACTTCGTCCGTGATTTGGGTCCTAAGAGAACAAGGCAAGTGGTCATAGTGGTGAGCTCCCTGCCAGAGACTCATCACCATGATGGTTTTCAAATGTCATTGCTCTAACTGCAGTCCAAGTCACAAAGGGTTGTGCACATCCCGGATCCATGACCAAGGACGCCACCAATGCTCATCGAACTCCTAGCCAATGAGGTTGAAGATTAAATTGAAGTCAGCTCAAAAATCAAAACAACATCACAAAGCGTGCTCCTTCAGCCGAAAAGCACCTTGCTTGGACGCGTGTGCCCCAGGGCACATGGCCCACAACCTCAGAGCCCCCCCAAATGGGGACGCTTTTTGGGGCATCTGATGCCCACGTCTCCCCCGCGTCCACCGCCTGGGAAGACCGAGGATTTGGGCAGCGGTGGTACCGGGCAGGCTCCGGCCTCAGTTCCGTAGCGATTCGCACCAAGACCCTGACCCTACCCAAGAAATATCCTCGGGTTGCCGCACAAAATTCCCAAACCAGAGTCCTAAGAAGGAGTCCTGAGAAAGGTTCAAGCAATGATATTGGTCCAGGGTTGAGAGATCTATGATGGTTTCCCCTGAGATTTGGCTGTCATCAAACCACATTTGGGGATGGGTTTGTGTTCAGACCCCATGCATCTGGTATGACACTTGCCCCCCTTGAACCCGGACAGTGTGGACTGCTAGGAAGCCCCAAACTAGTCCATGCCAGGACCCCGACACCAATCTACGACAGCTTGAGCCAACATGCCAATGAATCCAAACAATCCCACAAATAGCACAATAGTAGCAGAACACAGGTTGAATTGCCAACAATAGAACAGGCAGTGAACCCCAGAGCGCACCATGAGTCTGAACCTTGCATCCATCGAATGCAGCTATTTCTTCAGGTAGGAGGCGCTCAGTACGCAATAGTTCCCACGAGTGTGTGAGCACAAGCCAGATTGGAATGAGATACCCGCCACAGACTGCAACCATTACCAGAAGTGCCCAATCATCATCGCAACATAATTTACAACCAAGCATCCACAGAACATGGCAACCTGGATAGGCACTGTACTGAATAACGCACACACACACACATGCCATATGCCATAGCTTGCAACAAGACATGCAGAATGCAGCTAATCCCAGAGACAGAGAAGCATGAGCACACTATGGAGTACGAAGAACTAGCCATGTAATGCAGTCAAAACCAGTGCTCCATAGATTGCAGCCAAATTTCAAGAACGATCAATAATCAGTGCCCCATGGACCCTGACCAGGTATCCACAGAATACAGCTAACCCCAAAGCTAGTAATACACCATAGTTTCCAACCATACATCCAGAACTGGTAGCCTATCACCAGCCCACTATGGACTATGGATTACAATCAGATAACATAGGGCCTTAATATTTTGAAATTTAATCAAGAGAGAATAGATCAATAAGGCACATGCACTACACTTGTTTCAGAAATAACAAATGGAACTGAAGTGGTTGCCATATTGAATTTTGATCCAACATGTACCTTTGTTACAAGCAACTTTATATACTTACTTTAAATACTTACAAATTTTGAAAAAAACATGCAAAAAACACGTAAAAACTGGGCCCCCATTTCCAACCTCTAAGAAACATATGTTTGTCAAAGCATTTGGGAAAATAACAAATGTCAATCAACCACCAGCCGGATAAACCATGTTGTGAACCATTACTTCTCACTAATTACTACAAATGCTAACGGTGGGATCATGAAGGCGTCTCTTGAGAGACCCATGCTTGACAGTGGGGCGCACTGCTCAAACGATGGGTGACACTGTGGGTGACCCCGACCTGTGCTTGAACAGCTGACGAATGCTGAAGCTACATAAGCGCTGCTTCCCTCTGCCCACCACAAAACATGGCAGCTGTTTCCCCAGAGTTCATCGCAAAACGGCACTAATGTGGAACAAAGTGGTGGATCCACCGTGACTGTGAAGCAGCCCTTACTTTGAGCCATTCACCAGTCATTCGCCAGTTGCCAGGCTTAACATGGGGACATCCAGACGGAGATCGGGTCACCTGTGCACTTGCCCAACTTGAAGAGGGACTCCAACTCAACACCTCGAGCGCTTCTCCAGCCCATCAATGACCCCTAGGGTATCCGACAGTTATCTTCAAACAAGGCTATTTTGAGTGAATGGATTGCTTGGGACAAGAATGGGATCCATTTACAGCCCCAAATAACCACATATATACTAATTAATATTGCTAAACACAAACCAAGCCATACCATCCCTACATTCAAATATAGACGCACTACAGTATTTTACATTGTTCTAAATTACATAGTGAGGGATCATGTCACAAACGCCCGTGCCGATTGTTTCACTTGACGTGTCTCCGGTCCAAATCTGAGAAACCAGAAACCACGCTGCACACTGAATTTCATGACATCAAACGATTTAGCCAAGGGTAACTGACTGGAGCAGTGTCTTTCCAAATCGTTGCAATTGCAAAAGAAATTGACTGTCATGAGGTAGTACAGTATGACTCAAGATATAGTTGCATGATCACGCTTTGGCATACTAACATGGAACTCAAAACTCACGATTTTCTGTGAGTAAATCATCTATAATGGGTGGATTATGGTGGATTTTCCACATCGTTAGTGGAAACCAGAGAGGACTTGGAGCTGCCAATCTCCGAAGCTCCATCGGATCAGTCTCGAGCACCACCGAGCCACCCTTCTCCGGATCGGTGCAGCACTCCACGGCATAGGAGGGCGACACCGTCAGGGCGCGGTCGCAGTACTTCAAACCCGCGGCCATGGTGTTCACGCAGGTGACCTGGCAGGTGAGGGTCAAACAGCAGCGGTGGCCAAGGTTAACATACGAAAAGCCAGGTTTACAATGCTTGATAGTTGCAAGAATGCGAATTATAGTATATTTTTACTTACAAAAAGCAGCAAGCAATCAACAAGGTTAACAATAGGTCAACAATACAAAAAGCTCGATAATGCTTGGTAAGTAGTGGCAAAAAGTGCTTACAATCATGCTTCATGAGTCTTTTTGGCATTGTGCTGGTTGACGATGCTGGTAAAGGCGATCAGAAATTGTCAACGGAGACCACAAAATCACATATTCAAATCTTCGATGATCTGCGTGCACCCATCGCTGCAGGCAATCTTCCCAATTCCAGGCCTTCTCATTGTATTTGCCAATGCGCAAAGGCATCCTTGGATCAAAGTGGCAGCTGCTGGCAATTTTCGTGAGGCCTTAGCCTTGAATCAAGACACCACGGTGCAGGCTGAGTTCGACATCGCAGTGGTTTAGAACTGATGGACCCCACTGGGTAGGTAGATAGGTAGGTGGGCAAATCACCTTACAAGGAATGATATAACCAGTTATTGAGCTCAACACTCCGCGGGATCCTACTGAAAACCCATCCGTTTCCGCCACTCCCAGGAATCTATAGGAATCTACCGATTCGAATCGCCAGGCGGAATCTACACCGAGGTGTCCACTCACATCCGCTCACACTTGAACAGTTGCAAGTCAAGTGAGGCTTACTCGTATGCTAGTGGTAAACAGTCTCCAAAAATTCATCCTGCTCAGCAGTTGCTGTTTCAGGGTCGACAATAGGCCAACTGCAGGGGTTTTCCATGCTCACAACTCGGTGCCCCCTGCGAAATCCGAGCATCTTGAAGGTGATGCTGTCGATGTAACGCTCTGGAACACCGAAGATGCCAGCCAAACCTTCCTGGTGCCCGCCAAATTATCGTGGCAGCTGGATGGTCAATTCATGACTGAGTAGTGGTTAGTGGTGGTTAATTGTGGTGGTGAATAGTGGTTAGCAGTGGCTATTTGGATATCAAATCTATTTTAGATTCTTGATCGCCATTCATTGGATACTGGATGGTTCTACGGTCAACACTAGTTAGTACATGTTAGTACTAATCTACTCACAATGGACCACTCTAAGTACCAACAACTGAGGAGCTGCCACAGAAGTTTCAGGGCCCATCAGTTCGCCCAAGAAATTTAACCCAGTGCCAGCTTGATCCATTGTGAGGTTCATATACCAGCTTCCTTGATGGCCTTTTCATGGTTTTTGATGGGAAATTTCATGTTTTTGATGGTCTTTTCCATAAAGCTGTTGATGGTTCATTAAGAACTTGTCTGATGGTTGATTGTGATTGTTACCCCTATGGATGACATTATGAACCATCAGTTGATGCTCATCATGGTTGATTGATTATGACTATGGCTTCTCTCTGGCAAACTAGCTTGGCAGTGGACAATTCACCATTTTGATGGTCTACCTACAAAAATGATGGTTTGTGGCTTCAGAGTGAGTTTGCCAGTGAGTAACTTGATGGTAAACCTTCCCTCAAAATGTCTCCTCTTTCGCAAGAAAAACACCATGGGGGCCCTGATTTGAGTTGTATACTAATATGGCAGGTGGAAACGAATGCATTCAGTTCGACAAGAGCGACATGTAACAGGTAGGGAATGGCGAGGTTCACAGTGTTTGGAGTATATAACATTGGTCAAGAATTGGCTTACTAACTATTCATTAATTTGAAAGCAATGGCTACTTAACCATTCTCAACCACTAGACATTGGTACTCATGTAAACTGCGGATTAGCAAACCCCTGGTTGACTAATAGGGTGTATCCCCCAAAAGCCTTGGTTTTCCATTGAAATGCTACGCCCCCTAATCAACTTATGAAATTAACATGAACTTGCCATCATTGTCGGTTATTCTCCCTTTAACCATGATTAACCATTGTAAACCACTATAACCATAGAGTTTATTAATCTATGTTCACCATTCCATCCCTTGCTGATGTGCTCCGGACTCCTCGCGGATGAAACGGCCCTGGAACACCGCGTTGTGGCACAGGAAGGCAGTCTTAGTGTTGCCCCATTTGCCTGCAGCTTGGCAGCTGGAGGTTTATGATGGTCAATCTTGGGAAATTGTGGTTGTTAGTTACTAGTGGCTGACAAGGTAGTGGCTGATAATGGCTGATAAAGGCTGATAATGGCTGATAATGGGCTGATAATGGGATGATAGTTGGTTAATGATTGCTTTTTATGGTCAATAGTAGTCAATAGCCGTTGATACCCTATGATTCATGATGGCTGCTAAAGGGAAATAATGCCTAATTATGGGCAGGAACGGTGGATAATGATCAATAGTCCCGTCAATCATCAACCATTTGGGGATTGACTGGTGGCTACATGAGCACTCTCAAGGATGAAAAAGAAGTAAGCCCATGACCTGGACATGTCTGACAGTATGAAGCATGAGTCTGCCAAGGCAGCTTTGCGTTGTGCATTGACTGATGTAAGCATGGTAGGATCAACAAAGAAAGGTAAAGAAAAACATAACTTCCAATCATGTCATGTGAGCGAACGCACCTGTCCATTTCAGTTGTGTGTGTGTGTTAGTAGGTCTTCGCTCACGGGGTATAAGCATCTCCTGTACGTAGAAACGCAAGTATGACCCTAGCCTCATTCAATAGCCCATCATAGGTACCGGTGACCCGAGCAATAGTCCATCATAGGTACCAGCAATGATCCCCCATCCAAGGTGCCAAACAGCGCAATCCCTTCCGATATTGACCCCTCAAAATGTATAGTCCATAGCGGTTTGTCCAAAAAATGGTGAGCCACTGGTGGCTTCCCTATTAATACTAGTCATGAAACTTGGATACTTAGCAGGTACCACCATGTAGCACCATGGACATGGACAAAGCCACACCTGACGCCAGCCTGGAATCTCTGGGGGGTACGGAAGGGTTTGAAATCGCCATCCAATAACAGCAACATCTGGATCTTGTTTAGCTGCGGCGGATCGGCGAGCCGGGCTCCAATTTCATTGAAGGCCGTTGGCCTTCTCTACACTCAACCAATCATCTGTGATTCATGGGAGGGTCGGGGTTGGCTCGTAGCCAACAATAAACAAGTTATAATAGGATAAGTCACCACCATAGATTTAAACGACCAGTCATTCCACTTGTTCCTAACACCAGGCTGAAGCCTTGCCAATGGTTTCTTGCCCCGGAAACATGCAATCAAATTAATTACAAGTGAAGGTTTTGGATCTTGATTGATGGTCATTCATTCCGTTGACCCAAAAGCAGACCGCCTAAATCAACAATAGAGGGGTACACCCCAAGAATTCATGCTTTTTGTACTCGAATGCAATTACACAACTGAGATAATCCGTGAATCATCGGTTGACATCATTCCTAAGACATGTTTTGTCTACACATTGCGAATCCAAAAAAACCTCAAGCAAGGCCAGTGTTCTCATTGCCAATCTTGTAGTTTATGATTATATTTAGCTGGTTGGTGTCAACAAAGCTGGAAGAAAAGTAAACAGCTCAAGCAGTATTTGAAACCTGGCAGTGCAGTATACTAAACGCCTGATAGTGTTGGTAGTTGGTAGTGTTGGTGCCTACTTGGACGTTTTTCTACCAACACTCGCACCATAGAGTTTGTATATCCCAACTATATCTAGCACTATGTTCCCTATCAAAACTAGTAAACTTGGTCGTTTTTCTACCAACACTACCAGCACTACCACCAGACCAACACTGCGTGGTAGCTCGCCTGTGGTGGTCTTCTCGGCATGGATCAGCATGGGCACCAGGGCGCTGTGCCAGTCGTTGCACACCACCATGCAGTCGCTGCCATAGATGGCACCACCCAAGGGCAGCTCCTGGACCCATGACCATGCGATTTGGGGATGTTCACCGTAAACACATTTAAGTACTCTACGGGACTCTACGTATCTATGTATCGATCTTTGTCTCCATCTATCTATCTATCTATCCATCTATCTATCTATCCATCTATCTATCCATCTATCCATCTATCTATCCATCTATCTATCTATCCATCTATCTATCCATCCATCTATCTATCTATCCATCTATCGATCCATCCATCTATCTATTTATCCATCTATCTATCCATCTATCTACCTATCTATCTATCTATCTATCCATCTATTTATCTATCCATCTTTCTATTTATCCATCTATCTATCCATCTATCTATCCATCTATCTATCTATCGGTCCATCAATGTATCATTGTATCTATGTATATATGCTGTGCAGCTGTATCTATGTATGGTATCTGGTATGCATGTATGTATATGTGCACGAATGCATGATCTTGTCAATTGTGTATGTCATAGTATGTGTGTGTATGATTGTATGTACAGTATGTAAGTAGGTAGGCCTGTAAGTAAGTACACAATTCCACACACACACACACACTCACACACACACACACACACACACCATGGCCATGCTCAAACAGGAAACAAACTTCTGAAGTTGACACTGTACGTGGCCGGTGGTCAGTAGCTGCCCCAACTTGGTACTAATCTTGAGCTCATGAGCAACTGATGGTGATGATATGGTGGCTGACCGCGGTTAGTTGTCGATGGTTCATGACGGCTAAATTGAAATTGATTGATGGTAAAGGATGGCTCAATTGATGGTCATCGCTGGTTTTTGCGGCTTATGGTTCTTGATGGTTCCAATTTGTAACTGTCGTTGTTGACTCGTCAATGTTTGACGGTTAGAAACTGATGCTTGTTGATGGTTCGTGATGCTTCTTATTACTAACTGGTTGTCAGTATTGATGGTTGATGGTGTGGAAGTCATAGTCATCTCATAAGCAATCTGATGGTCAGTATATGAGATGATCAACAAAAATAATCCAGAAACAAATCCCAAACAGGATGATGATTGATGACGATGGCCATGGCTATGATCAGATCCATGATGGTCGTGGTTGTCTTCGCAGCTTTCGCTCTCCTGGATCGCCTTCAGGGCGGCCTTGCAGAAGTAGGCGAAACGGGCCTGGAGATCCACCGTTACAACGGCAACGCGAGGGATCTAGGGATATGAACTAACCATAGGGAGGTTGGATGATGTCAGCTATAAGATGTTATAAGTTAGAGACTAGATTAAGGTTAATTATTACTAACAATCGGGATGATGTTGGCTCATATTTAGCTATATAGCAAGCATCAGTCAATCAGATTTCTCCTGCATGGCTATTTTGTGGCCAAAGAGATAGTGAAATTACAGTACGTTGCTGAACCCACACAAAGCTATAGCCATGCTAAAGATTGGTAAGGTAGAAAAATGGCCATCTGAAGATGGAATTCCCATGGGATTGAGATGCGTGGTTGAGAAAACTACTCCCACAACATCTCGTTCACCCACTTGGACAATGATGTAGCATCAAAGGGTGCACGATGAACGTCCTCCGTCTGGAAAGTTTCGCAGGCCACTGCTTCTGAAAGAAACATGTGGATACACACTTGGGGTCTTCATATTTGAACTACTGTACAGTGCTGTCCTGAGTTTTCGAGCAGTTTTTGACAATCAAACATGTCGGAACCAGCCTGGTTGTCGGCGAAATCCTTGCCCCACTCAGGACCATAGAGCTTGGAGCCAGTCTGGCCGTTCACACGCTCAAGGAAGGTGGGGTGATCCACAAAGACGTAGTCCACCTTCTGCTTGTAGGTGTGGAAGAAGTGCACAGATTCCTGTTTGCCACCCATGGTCACAGAGCCCCAATAGCCAGTGTCCCAGGCCTCTTTGTACTGGTCATAGCGAGGGGAGATGACCATGCAGCGATGGCCCAAAGCAGCCAGAGCGATTGGCAAACCATCCATGGCCTCTCCCAAACCACCTGTCTTGGAGAAAGGTGCCACCTCACCTGTGACAAAGACCAGCTGGTACTTCTTGGTGATGGTGGTCACAGGCTTGCCATTCACCATAGACATTGCAGGGCGGCCAGCTGCCATAGCACGGCCCATGGCAACAGCAGGAGGGCCTGCCTTGGGCACTTCTCCAGAAACGGCTCCAGCAGCAGACTTGGCATAGGCACGGGCAGGACCCACGTTGCTGGTGGCATAGGCAGAGGTTCCAACTTGGGAAGCAGGCACTGGCTTTCCGCTCACCATGTTCAGCACGGCAGTAGGAGCAGCTTGCATGGTCTCTCTTGGCAATGGGCGGTTGGGCATGGCTGCCACCTTCGCCTTAGCCTTGGCCTTAGCGACTGGCTCGGCTTTGGCGCCGACGCCCTTGGCTAGAGCTGAGCCGGTGCCGGCCAAGCGCTCAGTGGCAGAGACAGGCTTTCTGCCTTCCTCCACTATGGCAGCAGCAGAGAAAGGTGGTACTGGGGCAGACTGGGGCGCCGGCGGCAGTGGCGGGACCAGCACTGGCAGGGCTGAGAGTGTTGACTCCGCTAGATCCACCGGTCATGGTGGAAGCCTTGCTGGTTGGGGCAGCAGCAGATGCGGCCTGGGTGGTGGCAGCCTTCTTCTGCTCTTCAGCCTTTGGTGCTTCATCTCGGGCCTTGGCCTGGGCAGACACTTCAGCTGGCTTGGCCACGGGGACCACGCTTGGTGCCTGAGCGGGGGCAGTGGCTTGAGGAGCAAACATGTTTTCAACTTCGAGGGAGGAGAGCGGCAACTGAATGAAAATTTGAGAGAAACTGGCAGCGGCACAAGTAGACGGTTTGTTGATCATCCTGGGATTGCCATGTCGCTACTATCATTCCAGCCACCAGGGATGACCTACCAACCATTTAGAAAAGATAAGGGGGACCCCATCCCCAAGACCACTACATCACCAAGCTTGCCAGTCGGGGTGCAGCGCCATCAGCCATTGATCCTGAAATCTCGAGTTCCCTGGGTGGCAGTACCACTACTTAGCAGAGGAGTTGACTGGTAAGTGCAGGCGGGGCAACGAAATCGCCTAGCTGATGATGGCTCTTTCCTTCTCGCAGCTGCTTGACATGCTTGAGCACAACGGTAAAATCTGCATCCCCATGTCGCACACCTGTGTCTTCTCCAGTTCATCATGAACAAAGACACAACAAGAGTTCCACATGTTCATCACTCGTTATGAAGCCAATGGAGCAATGGAGTGCTACCAGTGGTGTGATTCTCAGTGGGGAGCCTGGGTACATTAAAGTAAGCCGCAGATTCTGCGACGGCGGATTGTCCAGGGCAGCATTGGGGTCGCCGCTGGAACGAAGGGAGTGGCGCACTACTGTGTGCTTCCAGTTTCTGGAAGCATGGCACCGAACCAGTCACTGAGCAGTGGTGGAAACATCAAACTTTGCGCAGTGGCATGGTTACGCATGACTATTTGTTCCAGAACATTTCAGAACTGCATCCTATAGGTACGCGCTGGCTGTTTATGAAATGCTATTGTGCCGATAGTTATGGAGCGTGATCATGTCGAACACATGATGTTACAAATTCTAGATCTGAAATCTATATTTCATACGCAAATTATGCGCGGCTATGAACTGTATGTACATATTAATTATACATATACTTGGTACATGTATACATATACTTGTATATCTATGTATATATATATATATACACATCTCATCTACATGTGCAAAAATCTGTGCACAGGGATGTACATGGATTTCTGCATGGTGCACTCCAGATAGGTTCAGTCCTTGACCAACCGATCATCACCTGCCCTGGCGCGGCTCCATCCACTGCTCAACAACTGGTGTCACTTCACCGCAGGAGTCTTGGCTCGCTGCCACGTGCCAGGTCAGGTAGCAAAACGCTCCCTTCTGGGTGTCATTCAAATGTTGGTTCAAGGGAAATCAAGCCGTCACCTGACATGGTAAGAATGAACCAATCAAGAAGCCACCGTTTATGGTTGAAAATGGTTCGAATACGCATCATTCAAATGTTGGTTCAAGGGAAATTGAGTCCCTGAAATGGTTAAGCATGAGATGAAGCAATCAACTAGCCATCTTTCATGGTTGATAAGCATGAACCCGTCAATAAAGTAAGGTTGATCAAACCCGCAATGGAACCACATTGACATCAATAAACACGCAGTAAACTAAGCATCAACATGAATCAACATGGTTATTGTAAGTGATTTTCCAACATTAAAGGACTGTTGGCTCAGAATGAGTCAAATGGATCAAAGCAACAGACCCCACGGGGGACCTTTCCCTGAACCAAAAGAGCAAGCAGGAAATGGCAACATCACAAAACTTAGCAAAGTCACAACTCTTTGAGTTTGGATCATATCACTTTTGTATAACTTGTTTTCCCATTGTGTGTTTGATTTTGTTAAAATGGATTCCCGCAGAATTGTCACAATAACTGGGAAAATCACTACAAAAGTTCAGTGTCATCTCAATCATCCGCAGGTTGCCTGGCACACCAAGGGGTGCGCCCCTCAGCAGTGCATGGATGATGTCGTGGGATCGTTGGATCCAGTGCTTGAACCAACAACCATCAACTATCACACTGGGGGCATGCCACTATTGGTGCATCGTTCGTTGCCTTCATCATTTCACCACCGGGATTAGTCTAGAAGATCATTTGCCCTGACTGACTGGCCAACATGGGCCAACTGATGTTTGGTGCAAGTCATTGAACTACCATGCTAACAATGACTTGCTCTGAGCCTGTTGGTAACTCTCCTGCTATCACCGGTGATGGTTTCCTTGTTTTCCGGTAGTGCTACGAAATGTTACATTATGATTGTTGCATTGTGCAGACCTCATCGATGAACCAGGGGAATTCAAGTAGACTGCCTCAGGCGGGTTGTTTGTTCCGCAGCTGCGCTGACTAAAGTTGCACCACAAGTGGTGCTTCTCAGTGGATCTATTTTGGTTGATTTGGAACTCGGCAGTTCAACGACAAAAAAAGCACGGCCAAGCAACAAGCACCAGCCAACAACCCGCAAGCAACAAGCAGAAAGCAACAACCAACCGCCCACAATGACAGCAACAAGCAAGCAGGGTGTAAATATCCAAGACTTGGCACCCTCGAATCTTCAGCCCTTGCCGCCCATGGCCCTCCCCTTGTTGCCTGGGTCAAAGCCGTATCAGCACACCTGCTTGTCCGTTTCCAGGGTCACCGTTTCCACTCGGCCTCGGAAAATCTCAGGGTTCCAAGGACACAAACCATCAGGGACCACTAGTTGCTCAATATTAAGCATTATTCTTGGCTATCATCCCTAATTTTTTTCCCCAGGTTTAATCATCACGTATTGACATGTATTGACCTATATAATTAGCCATCAGAAAGTTCCACCAACCAGCTCTTCGTCTTCGATGTGTGGTGTTTTTCATGGTCACGGGGTACTTGGGATGCCTGGTACCTAACTGAACAACGAGTTGCGTAAGATGTCTGGTGTAGAAATGGCTGCTCGCACCACCATGGGTCAACCTTAATTTGATTGATTCGTATACATTGTCTCGTGAAATACCGTACAAATCATGCATGATCACAATAACATACAGATTTTGCACAATAACACCCCTACAATGACATTAACCAGTACAATGATCAACAAAAAGATAAGAAAAGAACGACAACAGAGACACTGTGCTACCCCTCAACTGCTGCTTCCTAGGCGCCGTTGAGCACGTCCTTAACGCCCAGCTCTTTGAAGACAGCCTCGTACTGCAGCGCAGCGTTGCTCCAGGTGTACTCTGCTGCAGCAGCCATGGCCGCCTGCTTCATCTTCACCACCTGTGGCACGACCATGTGCTTTCTTTTCAAAGATTATGTTTCTTGTCAGGGATTATGATGTGATTTTATTTGTTTTAGAGATTATGTCATAATGTATGTGTTTTTGAGCTTTTAAGAACTTACATGTTTGTTGAGGTTTTCAGACATTCCAATGACCGGGTCAGTGTTTTCATGAGTTGGTTGGAGGTGTGCCACTTCTTGGCTCATCCACTGCGAGAAGCAAGACTCTCTGAGCTCAGTGGCAACCAGCTGGTCGTATATCATAATCCCTCCCAGCTGGGCAGCATCGTTATCATTTCCACCACCCTATCAAGGACTAGATGGTGCTCGCCACTGCCCCCATGGCAAGAGGGGCGAGATCAAGGCTGGATCGCCGATCAGGGATCTGGGCTGCACATCTGCTGCTGACATGCTGCCCCCCAGGGTAGAACATCAGCAGCTGGTGACCGACCCCTTCGAATATCTTAAGGTTGCTGGGTTTGAGGATCAACAGCTGATAAGCACCAATCTGTAGAGACTTCTGGCTGCCAGAAGCAGCAAGTTGCGTTGGCTGAACTAATCCACCATCCATCAACCGTTGTTGTTGGGACCCCAACCCCATGTCCTGCATTGGCATTGCCTCCTATCATTGAAGACTGTTGGTTCTATCTCTTAGTATCGTAATTTCCGGCCTTGTCGCCGATGACTAACATCCAGGAAAAAACGAACCATGCATGCTTAGCGTGTTTCGCCACTAGCATTCGTCGCAATAATCACTGGAATGGCCAACATGCAGCCTAGTGAAGCCTCACCACATGGCAAATCAATAAAAATTAACCACGACCAAATGAAGCTTCACTAAGATCAAGCCATATATTTCCATCAGCCCTTCACCATAAGCACCTGGGGCCCCAGGGTCACCTAGGGCCCTTGGGACCCTTGGGGTACCCACCCTGGGCGCCTTCTGCGGCTCCGAGGTCGACAGCTGCGCGGCGCGGCGCAGCGACTTGGCGATGGAGTCCACGGAGCCCTGGCGACGGCACCGGGGGATCCAAGGGGGGCAGCTGGTGATCTGAGGTGATCTGAGGTGATCAGTTGGTTGAAGATTGATTGATTTGTGGTGGTTGGTGGATCTGATGATCAGTTGATATCAGTTGGATCAGTTGGTTGAAGAATCTGAGGATGATGAGAGTCAAATATGTATTATTAATGGGTTGTTGAAGATTGTCTTGAAGATTAATTCGTATAGGTAGTTGGTGAGAATGGTCTTTTCGTGGCTGGTTGATGGTGCTGGTGGTTGTTAATAATTTTGAATCACGGTTCGGGATGAATGATGGTGGATTTCCTCTGGTGATCAAACATGGAAGCCAGCGCCAAAGCATCAATGGCAGATCGTGCTATGCTAGACTACCACAGTGAATTACACTCCATTAAACGAACCTAGAAGCGGAGAACCGATCAATGACCTGCCAGCAATGTCAGCCGCCAGCTGCCGTGATAGCAAGCCTGTTGTTCACCGTTCACATTAAAAGCCCAAAGCTGCGTGCCATGATCAACAAAATGTCCATCCCAAAAACTGAACAGTCTTTATCCAACTACTTCAGACTAGTGCTGGTACTTTCGCAAACAAAACCATTCTGAACAAACACTCCAAGTATCTTTGTCCAGAGGCTTTCCATGTCGTGCCCCGGTTACGACCTGTCAGCCCCGCTCGTTAGCTTCCCAGTTTTGTCCTGGTCCACAATCGCTTCCACCGTCATTTCCTGGTCCGTCCAAAGGCCATTGACACCATCCTGGCAACGGCATGGCTGATCAACGGGGGGTTGTGATGGTTTGTTTGTATGAACCTACCATTCACAATGATGGTTAAAAGTTAAAAGTGGTTAATACTAGTGATGGTAATAGCTGAACCACTTGTAATATTACTTTATAAAAGTAATGGTTCCAGCTTATTACTACGAGTAATAAACAATAATACATACCAAGGTTGGCTTCAGAGCTGGATATAGCTGGAAACTCCCATGAATTTATCAAAGCATCACTTGCTTCACTAGCCAATCACCACTGGCCTAATCACATGGTGATTCACCTTGGCTAATCATGGTTGACCCAATAAGCACCACTAACTCAGACTCGCAGTTAGCCATGGTTGACCCGTGTGTTTCACCATGGCTGAAGCCCCCACATTGCTAAGCCAAAGGTATCACCGGGTTGAACCCAATGCCATCACCAGCTGCTTGGGAAGCACTGCGAAGTGGCCGCATCGCACCTCCACAGTGTCCTTCAAGCCACCGGTGGGTGCCACGATGGGCAGCGTGCCCAGACGCATGGCCTCCATCTGCACCAAGCCGCAGGGCTCCCACCTCAAACAGCTGGGAAGAGATGGGTGAAACAACATGAATGACTTCTTTGAATACAGGAATGAACATTAAGTTTGACTTAGAATTGTCAGTTTGACTTAGAATTGTCAACATGAATTCAATTGGTGGTCAACATTAGGATTAGCAACATCCAGATTAAGTTTGACCTAGAATTGGCGATACCAACCATGTAATGGATTCCTGGATCCACCCTGACATTGGGAAATCCTGAGATGACCATACCCACCTGCACTGACGACGATACAAGCAGCGGTGGGACACCAGTCAGGAATACCCAACTACTCCAACTGTTGGATCAACCCCTAGCAATACCCAGCTAGGTTCATTACTACCCCTATTGGATGGTTGCTGGCTTCACCCATTACGGTATCCCAAGCTTCAGCAGTTGATTACCTTCCCCCAAGCAATACAACTCAAATAAATTTCTGCTGATGACCAATTATGATTGGCCGGATGATGACCAGTCAAAGATCTGTTTGGTTTTCTTGCCCCATATAGTCGGTATGATCCCCTACTATCAATCATCAGCCAGCCAATCAACCATCAGATATTGACCGTTGGTTGGTGACCCTAGATTCATCTTCAACCATCATTGTTCATTCATTAACTAATCAATCAATCTCAATGACTATCCATCATTGACCATCTTCAACTCTTCCTGTTGCTGCCAATATCATCAATATCAACCACTATTAACCACCATTAACCCTATTAGTTGGGTAGATTAAGCCTTATATAGGGTTAATAGTGGTTAATATTGGTTCATATCTGCATTGATGATCTTAGTTAGATATTCATAAACCCTATCAATGCAGATGACCATCACTACTCAAAATCGTCACTCATCACGACCTCCATCCACTTGGTGCCATCCTCACCTAGATGGCAGCAAGGTGTAGTCGCAAGCCGCCAGCAGGGCGTAACGCTCAGGGCCCATCCAACCAGCGAAGAAGAACTTGCTGGGGTATTTCTTCTCAATGGCCTGCGGGTAGAGGTAACAACGGAGGGTTTACAACCATGTAGGGCTTATAACTTATAACATCTTATAACCATGGATATTTCTTCTCAATGGCCTGGTGGCTCGTGGAGGTGATAACAGAAACAACAATTGAAGGGTAGGTTGAAGGTAGAAGCAATGATGCTTTTCCTGATGTTGGTTATACCAGATTAGTAAGAGTTGATCTACTTATCACAAACCGCAAACTGCCCAGCGCTGGTCGCTGGCATAGGCTTGTGCGGTGCCTAGTACGTACTTGGCGGCAGGTATGCAGTCTCCCGGTATTGCTTCACGAGCATGGAGAAATGTTCCAGCACTATGTCTGGTTTGAGGCCACAAATGACCAACCATCAGGGTGAAAATGAAGCATATGTGTGCCTACTGGTCATAGTAATACTGATCGTTGACTGCTGGTCATGGCTGTGAAATTCTTCTTCGAAGTTGCCTGTTATCAGCTGGAGAACAGCTTGACTATTTTGTTCTGTTTTGGAATGGTCACCGGGGGCATATTGGTAGAGGCAGAACTGATCCAAGGGTATATAATTGCTCATCAACCATCGAGCGACATTAACCATTTACCAAGCACTATTGATCAATCATTAACCAATCATCAATCAATCGTTAACCAATCAACCATTAGTTAAGTGGATAATCAACCCAACCATGAACCATGACGCAATGAGCAACCCATGAACGATTAACATCCAACTAGCCGGCCCTCCACTAACCATGAATCAACCTGTGAACCATCACTAGCCATGGATCAACCACTTAACCATGGATCACTATCATCCTCAACCATGCTCATTAACCATCAATCAACCACCACTATCAGCCATGAATCAAAAAGATAAGCAAGATAACCATCATGAACCAACTCACCACCAGCCCTGGCCCTGGCACTGGCCCTGGCCCTGGCTGCGCGACCCGCCTTGGTTTGCGCCACCAAATCGGCACGTCCGGCGCCCACGACCACCACCTGAATCTCGGTGTCCTGAGGGGAGGATGGCTACGATTTTCGATGGTTAACCATAGATTTCAATAGGTTAACCATACAAAAATAGCCTCTGCAGTAGCTTTTGGACCCCATGGACCCTCACTACTATAAATGCTTAATAAAAGGATGATAAGTGGGGGTCCCCGACTTTGAGAGAGAATCACCCAAATGTTTAGATGGGACAATGGATGTTCATAGATGCTCATAGATGTTCACAGATGTTCATAGATGTTCATAGATGTTCATATATAGATGTTCATAGATGCTCATAGATGTTCTTAGATGTTCATAGGTGACTGGGACTCCAAAGCTCACTGGCAAAGGTCCCGCCATCTTGATCTTTCTGGCCATATGATTAGATGGAGTTTAAAACCATAAATTGAAGAAGGAACCAAACAACATGATGACAGGACATGTACTTCACAGGTTAATTATCATATTGACCATAGATGGCTGTGGGTCAAAACCCTGTACTCCTGGTTCCCCCATCATTAACCATTGGTTTCCCTATTGTTGTTGGTTATTAATCCGTATTAGTTAGTTGATTACTATTGACCCCTAGCCAAATGACTATATGCGGGTTCTCAAAATAGGGGACCCCCAAATCATCCTTAATCAACCATTGATAGTCATGAACCAACTATTTTTGGGTACCCCCCATGGCTAGAGAAACCACTTTTAGTCATAGTTAGCCATAGAAAAATCCAAGGTTTCACCATGAAAACCATAGGTTTCCCTATAAACACCATTTTGAGAAACCACCACATTGACCATAGCAAACCTCAGCTGCCCTCGTCCCGAGTCCTCGAGCACTTCCACCAGGGCCTCCAAGAGCAAGTCGTAGCCCTTCTGCGCATCCAAACGTCCGATGAAGCCTTGGGGGAACGATGGCCATGGTGGCCATGGTAAAGAAATCTTCGGGTTGATGGCTTAGCAATGGTTGATGAGGCTTCATAATGATTAGATGAGTAAATATTCAAGTAAGATAAAGGGCAATTTTGATTGTTCAAGATAAAGGTGTGAGCAAATCATATGCTTGAGAAAGGCGTGGTGTTTCTGTAGCCACGGTGAAGCTACACCGGTGTCATTTGATGGGGACAGCATAGGGACAGCCATTATTCTTGGAGCGACCCAATTACAAACATGCCTTCCTTGTCACGGAAACCGAGAAACCTTTTAGCACCAAAAACTGGAAGCACAGTCAATTGGATGTAGATGTGCCAATTCACCAGCTCCAAACTCCCAAAAGAAGAAGGCACGCAACCATGCTCTCACTGCGTCAACGATTTGGTGCCTAATGATGGGAGTACATGGGAGTTGAGCCACTCGATCGGACCACCAAAGGTTGGTTGGGATCTGACTACAGGGCGATTATAGACATTGATGGTAGATCTACATTGATAAACCCCTAGATTACATGGTTGATCACCAGCTATTTGTGGTTACCCCTGTGGTGGTTGATCAAAAATTATGGATCTACCATGAATAAACAAACAAATCTAGTTGAGGCTGGCCGCACTATCGTTGGTCCCTACGATTGCTTGCAAACCACCAGCAGGGTCCATGGTGGCTCAGGCACTCATCAAGGGTCCAGTGCATCCGCTCAAGCCGTTCTGCGCGCGGTACGCCTGCTTCAACTCCGACTTCGCCATATCGCCTCACAGCGAACACAAGAATTGGTACCTTGGCACTTGTCAGGGCCACCTATGGTTGGCTTCATGTCTGTGTCTTTACTATGTATCGACGTGTATCAACAGGAGAAGTGTAGCTAGAATTCTAGATGGGTAAATAAATACATGGATATATGAATTGTGTATCGATCCATCTATCTATGCATCTAAGCAATCTATCAATCAATCTATCTATCCATCCATCTGTCTGTCTATGGATATGTATCTATGAAGCCCACATCTTCCCGGAAGCAAAAGATTTAAATGCAGCGTCGCCCTGTCATCTGTGCTTCAGGGGATCAAAGGTCGAAGGTGGTTCATTTCTCAGCATGAAATACGGCTGTAGATATGGCTGTGCCTCAATACCCTGGTACCCTGGCTACATCCCATAAATAACCAAACTAGTGGTTGGAATCTTCACGTAGCCATTTGCTGGTTCATATCTACCCCCCAAAAACATGCGTGATTCACCGGTCACAGCGTTACCTTACCCTTGTTGACCCTTGGCAAAGGCAGGACCTACCAACCAGGGGCCACTGGATCGCAAACAAAGGCGCAATTGGCTGAGTTGTAAGGCCCGCAACTCATCATGGTCTTCGTCACAAAGTTCCTGAGCTCAGCCGGCTGCTTGGCCCCAGCAGGTTCTGAACGGTGTTGGTTGGTGCTGCTCATCATCTCCAAGCTTCAATGAATCTTACGACTGACCAAGTGACCAATGATCTTAGAACCTGATCATTAAACAACCATTAACAATATTACTGTAAATCTCCTTAAATGATCTTAGAACCATCAACCAACCACCAACCATGACTAACGATTGTCAACCAGTTCGAGTAGGGAACCAACCAATTTGACCAGCACAACATTGCCACACGATTGTGCTTGTAGAACGCCAGCAGGAAGCCTGGCTATCACTTACAAACAGGATGTTCGTCGACCTGCACTGTCACTTGTCCTTGACCACCAACCATTAGCATGATCAAACGAGATCCACCATCATCACCGGTGAAGAACCACCATTGGTTCATAACATGACCAATGATCAAATGATGAGCACTAAGATGGTTGTATCCAATCAACATGTTGCTACCCATCAGCAACTATAAACCACGAACCATTATCAACCACCTTTGTTGCTTTAGAGAAAACAATCATCAATCACTATTGACTAGCATCACCCAGCCATAAATCATAATTCATTAACTATGGTTAACCATTATCGATTATTAACCATTCCTTTTTCACAAACCATGATTATCACTGGCATTATCAACCATGAACCATGGGATGAACCTATCATCACTCATCATCAACCATAACTACTGGTGGGTGGCTTCAACCCCTAGGAAAAATATTAGTCAGCCAACCATTTGCTAATCAATGTTAATAATTGATTACCAGGGAAAATTTAATGTCAACCAAAAGATTAGTCAACCAACAATGGCTTATACCAACCATTTGAAAAATGTTATTAAACCAACCATTTGCTAATAGCAAATTACCTGGGAAAATATAACCAAATGGTTATTAATCAAACCACTGGCAATCAATGTATAATATATGTTGATCATCCATTTGCTAATGCTTATCAACTGACCAACCATTCAATCAAACCACCAACCGGTTTAAATCCCATGATTGGTAACTAATTATTAGCAAAAGGATTAATCATTCTTGGTAATATTAACCAATGATTATCACCAATGATTATGGTATTATAACCAATAAATAACCAAATTCTTTTACCAATTATCATACCAATGGTGGTTGATTACCAATGATATTCTTGGTATTATTACGACCAATTCCCACCCTTTGCCCGGAAACTTACAAGTGCACAATCGCTTGTCATACTGGACCCTCAAATTCCTGCGCAGGCCCGCTGTTTTTTGCTTCTCAACCGAAAAACTGTAAACCCTAAACCTCAAACCCTAAAACCCTAAACCCTAAAACCTCAAAGACCTCAACCCTAAACCCTAAAACCAGAAACTGTAAACCACAAAGTCCTAAAGCACAAATCGCTGCGTATAGCCAGCGTTTTCGTAGTTTCTCCAAGTTGCTGAGTGTTATACTGGGGTACAATGTTCAAGTTTCCGGGCAAAGGGTGGGAATTGCGCGTATTATTACTAATGGTATCATAATGATTACGGTCCATTATTACCACCAATAATGATCATGGAATAATTATTCTTGGTGGTTGATTACCAATGGTACATCCAACCACCGACCATTGGGTGATAATCAATTCCCAGACATTTTCGCCACGCTTGGTCATCCCACGGCGCACGGCGTGCGCCAAGGCGCTTGTCACTGGGCGAGACGCCTTCCTTGACGCCGTTCAGGATGCCTGGACCGTTTGGGATCCGGATCAACCAGTGATGACTGGGTGGTTGGGGTGGGGGTGGTTGGGGTGGGGTGGGGTGGCGTGGGGTGGCGTGGGGGGGGGTTGGGGTGAGGTGGGGTGAGGTGGGGTGGGGTGGTTGGGTTGAGTTGACTTGAGTTTGTTTTTCTCATGTTGAGTTGAGACATGTTGCGAAGTTTGCAGATAAACCCGCCAGAGCAGTTTCCGTAGGCTCATGTTGTTGAATCATGTTGAACCCATCATTGCGTTGTTGCCAATTCATGGCTAATCACCAACAAAAGCCCAGCAGTAGCCAACTATTGACGGTTGGTTCTGCTGGTTGTGTGTTGGCAATTCCCAGCGAATTGTTTGGTGATCGAACTGACAGAAACTGAACTTGCTCATCAACCATGGGTTTTTACAACGAATATATCTGATTCGCGCTGGAGCCGATGCTTAAGCACCTGCAATTTTGAGCCTTGGCCACCCAGAACAAGGTCAGCAATATTGGAGGTACAGAAGCAAAATGTAAATCAACCCACCAATTGGTAGTTCTTCAACCATTCTGGTTGTTTATTATCCCCAGGCTATAATCCTACGGCTTGGAACTAACCACATAAAACCCCCTGTTTTCCCATGGTTTTCCAGCATACTTAACCTGTATCATTCGCCATCAAACCAAACCAACTAGGTACTGTTTAACAATTGTTCCTGCTTACTTGCTCGTAAACCATCATTACCTAACCATGATTAACCCATTCTTCACCACCATCAAGTGTCCCACCAACCAGAAACCTTCCCTCAACCCACCACGGACCCCCCGGGAGTTGAGCTGCCTGTGCACTTGGCCATCTTGAAAAGACCCTCCAGCTCCACACCTGACGTGGTGCCCGCTACTTGGGCATGGCTCGTTATGTGGGGAATCCACCTGGGATCTCTACCTAGATACCGATGTAACCATCACACGCTCAGGAATTGCCAGTGCCCTGCACTCTGTGGAATGACCATTGCCTTTTTTCGTGTGATTGGGGGGAACAGGTGCTGGAATATGGAGTGAATCACAACACGAAGCTGATCATACCATCACCAACAGTGATGTGATGGCTACAATGACTGATGGGTTCCCAGAGTCGACACACAGTGTAGATATTGAAGTTACAAGTATTGTCTTATGTGTGCACAATACAATGTGTCGAAGCCAGTCGAAGCGAGTGCAAATCAAAACGACCATGCATCAGCACATACAGCCATGAATGTTCGTGCGAGCCATGGGTTTCCCTGACGATTGAAACCGGTTTTGCCCAAACACATACCTTTGACTATGACGCCCTTGCCAGTGATACCTGGTGGTTTCTCATATTAATAGGGGACCCCAAATCATCCATGTTAATCATTTAAAGTAATCAATCGACTACAACTTTGGGCGTTCCCTGTTTTGAATAACCATAGTTAACCATAGAAAAATCCAAAGTTCTCATATAGAACCCATCCAAAATCCCAAGGTTTACCACGGTATACCACGGTTCATTCACCCACCTTAGCCGTGTAGATCCATCACACCACCTGACCTTCCAACCAAGGCGCCCTTCTCCGGATCCATGGTGCACTCCACCGCATAGGACGGCGACACGGTGAGCGCGCGGTCGCAGTACTTCAAGCCCGCTGCCATGGTGTTCACGCAGGTGATCTGACGGCAAGGATGGTGGTACCACCAGGCTGCCAACAAGGTGGGGTAGGTAAACGACCACATATGGGTGGGGTAATGATGGCTGATGATGGCTGATGGTTAGATATGGTTAATGATTTCGTGCAGGAGAAGGGGGGTAATGTCATGAGATACGATCAGTTTCAGCCCCACAAGTCGTTAAACGCAACGTTGGAAATGTTGTTTTCTGACATGCAAGCAATACGAACTGTGAAGTACAGTATCAAAATTGGCTGGAAAGAAAGGGACTCCCGCATTTGTGATGGTAATCCAACATTGATGCAAGCGTCAAACGAAAGATGTTGCTTACAAACTTGAGCCGTTTGAAACTGTATCAAACTGACCATCAGCAACTGTCATGACCCAAACACCCCACTTCGACTCCTTCCCACATCAGCCACTCGATGAGCTTAGCGGGTTCGCGCAATGTAGCTGTCAACTGCAATGCAACCAAGAGTAAACCAACTAGAATTCGGTCAAACCGTGCGCAAAGTTTTTGGCAAGCTATCCACTTGTGTGTGTGTTGGTCAAAGACATCAGGTGCGAAAGACGTCGAACATCTTAGAGTTGAAGGCTAACTAACTTTGTAGACACCCCTGGTCTATAAGAATCAAGTTGACAAAGCCAAAAGTAAAGGGACATGACCAGCTAGTATGTAATCATCTTCGGCATGGTCAGTCTTTGCAATGTCTCTTTAAGCTTATTGTTTTCAAAGAGATTCATCACAATGGTATCCACCCGGATGACCATCCGCGCACAAATCGTTGCAGTGGCCACACCTTCTCATTGTATTTGCCAATGCGCAGGGGCATCCTGTTGGCAGAAGTGGCCGCTACTGGGTAACCATGGTTTGTGGGTTGAACATGCTACTACTTTCTACTGGGTGATGGTTCATGATTGTGACCCAGTCATGGTCGGTCAAAGGGAGAACAAGCAACAACCAACAATTTAGTGTGCAAACAATTGTACAAGTTCCCATCATGTGACTGTATCAGTCCAAAAGCAAAGCAGCTGCTCAACCCCCTCCTCCGCAAGCAAAAGTACTGAAACTGCTAAAGTGGCAAAGGAAACAAAACAGGAAGTCAACTCATCATGTGCTTCATGAATTGATCCCATCCAAAATTATATGCTGCCGCCATGGTCCTACTTTTGTGGGTCAAAAACAACAAGAACGATGCCACGAACCATCAGCCAAGCATGATGTTGGCTCAAGGTACAGTCCAAAGATTGGAGAAAAGAGTTGGAAGTGGGAACCCAACATAACCCAACCATTTGGGTGCGGTCAATCATTTTTGGAGCCGCACTGGTTCACATGACATGGTCAGCAGGTGGTCATCAATTCACCACGCGCTATTCACCACGGTGAAGCTGGGTCATTCACCACGGTGAGTTCCCATAATTCAAATCACAAAGTATTGTTCCAACATCACCGTCCACTGCCAACCATACAGTCCAGCACTATCAAACACTAGCGAACAAATGGTCTTCAAATTGCTCAGCTTCAAATTGTTGCTTGGATTTCACCGATCTCCAATGGCAAACGTAGCTCAAAATCTGCCATTACAGGAAGCACATCTGAGGAAAGCCCTTTGATTCGCGTCCAGAACCCCATCCTTGGTTTCCCAATCCATCCGTCTCCCCAAGTGGTGGTTTGTCAAGTCATAGGGGACCCCCCCCAGTTATCAACCAGTTTATTGATCAAGCATTTCTATCAATAAAACATGCCTTTTTGGGGTTCAATCCACCAGTTCTCCCTGGGCATGTGCCCATTTAACCAAGGACACCAGCAGGGTCACCAGCATCGCCGCCCGGGCGCTTGAAAGTGATGCTGTCCACGTAGCGCTCGGGTACACCGAAGATTCCAGCCAAGCCTTCCTGCCATGATACCACTGCTGCCATGAGTCGAAACAGAAAAAGCATCGCGAGGGGCTGTGAACAATGGCTATTAACAGTCATTGCCGATCATTAATCATCAACTATTGAGCATCATCAACCATCATCAATGATTGAATCAACTGCTGCCGGCTACCTGCAATATACGATGCCTTGAGAGTAACAGCAAAGGTTGCTGAAAGCAGACCTTCGATTCCATCAAAGGAAGCTTGGCAGTACACAGCAAGGTTACATGGTATCCTCAAAGGGTATGATGGTGGAAACATTCTATCCTAGCTCAACAATCATTGTTGGTTACCATCCCCTAGTAGCAACCATCAGCATCAACCACTAGTCGCTGATCAACAGTTTCACCATGTTTCACCTATTATTGTTGCTTGTTGTATCTTATTGTCCCCTATGATCAACTGCTAGTGATTGATGAGTTAAACAAGGTTTGGTTCAAGATTGGTTATTGACTACTGTTGTCTAAACTTATCATCAACCATGACTAAACTGAACCATTCTTGCTGCTCATTGTCCCCTATGATCATCCAGATAGCACCAATTATAACCCACTACTATAACCCCCACCAAATAGCGGCTTCCCATCCATGCCCAACCCAGCCCTGGTTCCAAGTAGCACCACCCCTGGGATTGCAGCTCCTCGCGAGCAAAGCGGCCCTGGAACACGGCGTTGTGGCACAGGAAGGCGGTCTTGGTGTTCTCCCAACGGCCTGCAGGATCCGGTCCCAAGTCACCGTGGGAATCCCTGGTCGTCTCCACCAGGGGTCATGGATCCGCAGCCACGGGGATACCACAAGTGACCTGAGTTGCTGATGAGGTGTACCTTGAAGTGACCAGAAAACATGTGTACAGCAATGGTATGTAGAAATAACCATGGTACGGCTCTGAGTTGCCAATCGTTTCTCGTGAAGTGTCACTGACTATCGTGAATTACTTCTAACCATGATTGATTAATATTGATTAGCTAATTGATTAAGTACTAACCCATCATTAACCAGCTTCTTAACCACTATCCACGAGCTTCTTCACCACCATTCACGTCTATGAATTCTATGATTCAGCTTGTCAATCATCATTTCCTGATGATCTATGGATCAACCTGATCAAGTTCAAGCCTAAGCTGCATCCCTGGGGCCTTTCATAGTGCTCTTCTCGGCGTGGATCAGCATGGGCACGAGGGCACTGTGCCAGTCGTTGCACACCACCATGCAGTCGCTGCCATAGATGGCACCACCCAAGGGCAGCTCCTGGGATAGAAGCGCAACAACCGTGTCACTCACAGAAGCAATCGTTATGTTGGTTGGGTTGGTTATAGCATGGTTATAGCATGGTTATAGCATGGTTAAATATCATATAAACCTATAGCAACAGGTTGGTTCTGTAGCAAAGTTGGGTTGGTGATAGCTATAGGTTCTAGAACTCACTCAACCAATACACTCATGGTCGGTAGTCAGTCACGTCTATCGTAGGTTATTACCTAGTTGACTATCAAATTGAATCAGTTGAGAAATCAATACAGTCATGCTTGGTGTGATCCATTAAACTTCACTAAAGCTGTTCTCAATGGTTGAAGGGTATCATGGGCGGTCTAATTACGGTGCCATACAAAAAATGCAAAAACATTGCAACACAAATCTTGCTGCCGAACGCAATTTCTTGTCTCCCAACGCAAAAATCCGAAACAACATGGTGATCTATTGGTTGCCATTGTTTGTAATCAAACCCAAATACTCCATGTCTACCGACCAACATTTACCTATGAAAGAGCTCAGCTTCTAGGTAAATATACGACTAACTGTTTTACCATTGTTGGTCCTCATCCCCAATGATTCACCGTTACTAATGGCTATAAGCGGCTTATGACTAGCTTTAACCATAGTTGGACGATAGTATCCACAGTTCACCATCCAAACTCCCATGGTTTCCCATGGATTACCAGTGGCTCACGCTGAGAGCGCAGCGCAGCACCTGGATCGCCTTCAAGGCCGCCTTGCAGAAGTACGCGAAGCGCGCCTGTGGCTGGACCCGTGGTGGACGGCAGGGGTGAGCCCGAGATATCCTGAGATCCTGGTTTTAAACAGTGATCAATGAAGTGGTTAATATGCTGATGAACTACGTTCAATGATTAATGATTAATGATGAACTCCGTTTTAACCTATGGTTTTTCAGTGGTTCAATGAAGTGGTTAATCGCTGATATGTAAATGCACGATTCCAACTGATTAACCAACTGATGAAGTGGTTAAGATGCTGATGCACGAGTCCAACTGATTTCAACCATTGAAATGGTTGGTTGATCCCTACGTCAATCGATTCAGTATTGATGTAATGGGTGATTAATGCTATGTTAGTGATTACTTGACGATTGGTGGATTGTCAAGGAATCACATAAGAGTATTCATCTGCAATCAATGGTTCTATATGATCAACTGTCGTTGGTAAATTACCCACTGGGGTTGTATCGAACGGTTGTTGCCACTGCTGGATGGTTCGCGATCATCCAACTACCACAGGTTGGTCATTCTCCCCTACCCTTCGCCCCCGAACCAACCTGGTCGTAACTGCTACGGCTACCACTGATTTTTGGCTCAGCCTACAGATTCGCCATCTGAGCAATCCCGGTGAAGATGGTTCATGATGACTCGTCATTAGTAGTCAATGCTGGGTCGTAGTAACCGATCTTGGTTCATAGTGGGGGATAGCAGCCAGCAATCAACAAAACCAACCGTCTATCACGATGAGAATCAACCGTCAACACCAGTAACTACCAACAATCACCCATCACCAATCATAACCATCTCAGGATTAGTCCTATCCAATCAGCATGATAATCAATCTACCAATCATAAGCGTCTGCTTCTGTCATCAGTGACCCATAGATGTCTGACCGGTCATCCCCAACCAGCAATCAACACCAGCGGATTGGCCGCACCCATGAGCTCCTCCGCTGGTAACACACATGTTTGACAGATCCATAGCAGTAACCCCTTCGTATCTCATGATCAATCGTAAAACTGCTGGTGGTTTATCAGCAGTACAATTGAGTGTTAATGACCGTCCCAATGGTTGGATCCAATGATACCATCTAATAATACATTATGATACCATACAGTACCTATGTATATTCATGATCATATACACTAAGAAGCAATAAGCCGTACATATGATTGTTTATGTGTTTTGGAAAACCTTCTCAGCTTCTGGTGAACATTTGAGCTCAAAGCCTGGTTGTACCCTGGGCCAGCCTGGTTGTCAGCGAAATCCTTGCCCCACTCTGGTCCTGAAACGCTGGTGGCGTTGATGAGCTTGGAATGAAGTAAAGCAGACAACCAAACTGGTCATCGTGATAGACATGAGTAGATTATCAAGTGGCAATAATCAGTGCAGGATGACTCGCATGGATGTAGAGATTGGAAGTAGAATGTGATGTTCGTGATAGCCTCTCATCACCCTTGCTATCTCGCCTTGCACTGACTACTTCGTGATAACTTTGTGACGCTCACATAACAGTGGAGAATGTACCAAGAAATTCGCTGGATGCAATCATGACACTCTGTGGCAGTCCTAACCCATATTTCTGCTGACCACCCAATCCCCCATTCGGAATGTTCCCAAGTGAAAGAGATATGACGCATCGGAAACCAAGCTGTTGGTTGATTACTCTGTGGTAAACTAACCTGGCAATGGAAAATCCACCATTTACAGCCTACTTCCCATGGTTCCCCTTTTAAAAATGTTACTTTCCATTGCCAGGTTACGGTAGTTTACCAGAGGGTGATGCTGGTTAGATAATGTTGACACCATCATCATTGATCAACAAGGTCTTTCATTCGCTATCTTGGTAGCTTCATTCTGTGGCGTACCACAGGGGGTGGCTGTTGCACAGCCGCTCTCTGCAGGAATTTTCCGGTCACATGAGCCGCACATCATGCGGTGATTGAAACAAGTACCAGAAACCCTTATAAGTCCTGGCTGAGGCTAAAACCACTGCTTTCACTAGATCTCCCCATCCCACTGATTGGCGGATAGTTCCCCAAAGTTGTCCAAGAAGTCTGTAGTCCATAGCAACACCTGGGTTTCCCACAGTTGAACCAGACACAGGGAAGTGTTTGCCAAGTCGCCGTAAAGCTTGGAACCGGTCTGGCCATACACGCGCTCAAGGAAGGTGGGGTGGTCCACAAAGACGTAGTCCACCTTCTGCTTGTAGGTGTGGAAGAAGTGAACCGACTCAGACCTTGGGTCAAATGGCCATAAATGCCGACAGCCATGTAATGTTGCCCACCATTGCATGAATCAAGCGAGGTCGCTCGAGCATATTTCATCTCTCAAGATCCAGGAAGATTAGAGTCATGAAAAGCAAACCTTTCAGATTAGAGCTGTAGTACTGTCAAACAAGTGCTTGACGGCGTTTCAGAAATGCACAGGCCATTCCATACACAATATACATGCTGGTTTCTCAAAACAGGGGATCCCCCAAATCGTCCTTTCTGAGCCATTTGTAGAAATAAACCAACCATTTTTGGGGGGTTCCTGATTGAAGAAACCCCCACATAGAGACTCTTCAGAACTTCATATCTCGTCAAAATGCAGACACCCGCTCAAGTTAGCCATCTGATGCTGAAACCTTTTACGTAGTCCCTTCGAGATGTTGGTTTCTTGTTGTGCCGTCTTCTGGCTCAGGCCATTCCCAAGCCAGAAGCAAGTGCTTATGATCTGCAGTCGCTATGCAGATCAGAGCTTTTCCAGGGCTCCCAGCTGCCCTAGCCATAGAACGATGCAGGTAACCCTGAATCCAACACGCAAAGCGTGATTTACCAACTTAACTAAACCATTGAGTGACAAGTCAGCAAACCGAATAGCTGAACGTATCAACGTAGGTCATCAACATAATATGTTGGTTTCTCAAAATAGGGGACCCCCCCAAGTTATCTATCATCCAGTTTACAAACAATTTTATGGGTAATAAACCATTCATTACAGTTGAAAATTCCCTGTTATGGCTTATGGAAAACCTGTTCGTTCCCATGGCTTGAGAAACCCACCGAAAATCCACCGCCTTTCAGCAGCTTTGCCAAGGCTCTTTCCGCCCATGTTGACGGAGCCCCAGTAGCCCGTGTCCCAAGCCTCCGCGTATTGGTCGTAGCGGGGGGACACCACCATGCAGCGATGGCCCAAGGCGGCCAAGGCAATGGGCAGACCGTCCATGGCCTCGCCCAGGCCGCCGGTCTTGGAGAAGGGGGCCACTTCACCTGCCAGGAATGCGGCTCTGATGGCGCTTGGTTAGGGGTTGGTTGGGGGTTGGTTGGGGGGTGGTTAGGGGGTGGTTAGGGGTTGGTTAGGGGTTGGTTGCTTGATGTTAGGTGGGTTTTTTCTTGGTTTATTTTGGTTTAAGTCCCAGGGAAGAGCCAAACCATGGTTGATATCTGTTTGTTTTTTTCTACTTTAGTTGTTCATATAGCTGGTGGGTCTATCCGCCCCGCTGGGTTGATGTTTGGCTTACAGCCATGGAACGACAGCTATATCCACCATATGCACCAGGTCTTAGTTAGATAGACATGCTGATTCGAGTTGTAGAAGGACTTCACCAAGCAGGGGCGTGGAACAGCAATGGTGGTACACATAAAATCCTTCTGCAGCTGCCGTTGCATGAACCAAGAACATAAAGCCAGGGTCAATCAAACGATTGCAAATTCTGTGGGGTACAGGGGTGCAATTTCAAGGGGAAACCATCACTTCTTGGGAGTGCCCCTCAATCAACAAAGGGCGTAGTACTATTAGGCACTAGTTTACTAGTGTTCAATAGCTGTTTTTGTTCACGAAGCTGGAAGCAAAAGTATTCAAATCAAACAGGAAGACGGTCAACAGGAAACTGCTGACAGGGTTGAACACAGTAAGAACATCCCAGCAACATCAACAAACAGCACAATAGTGTGGTTTCACTGCTGGGAAGTTATGGGTAAGTCTTCTTTGTAAAGACAGACTTTCAAAAAGAAAACAACACTCTTAACACCACTAAAAATTTGCTTCTTGACTCTTAACATCACCAACGATTTGTTTGCCGTTTCTCACGCCCCACCTGTGACAAAGACCAGCTGGTACTTCTTGGTGATGGTGGTCACCGGCTTGCCATTCACCATGGTCACCGCAGGCCTTCCTGCTGCCACGGCCCTGCCCATGGCCACAGCTGGTGGTCCAGCCTTGGGTACCTCCGTTCCCACGGCACCGGCCACCGTCTTGGCATAGGCCCGGGCTGGGCCCACGTTGCTGGTAGCATAGCCCGTGCTGCCCTGGGTGGCCGGTGCCGGCTTGGCACTGACCATGTTCAGCACTTGGCGCGGGGCAGTGCCCAGGTTCTCTGCGGGCAAAGGACGGCTGGGAACGGCTGAGGCCTTCGCCTTCGCCTTGGCCTTGACGACGGGCTCCGCCTTGGCCCCCACGCCTTTGGCCAAGGCCGAGCCGGTGCCGGACAAACGCTGCGCGGCGGTCATGGGCTTGCGACCTTCCTCCACCACGGCAGCGGCCGATGTGGGGGGGGCAGATGGGGCCTTGGGCGTGGCGGTGGCGGAGCTCGAGCTGCTGGCACCTCCCACTGCAGCAGCCTTGCTGGCCGCCTTAGGCGCTGTCTCAGCCGCCTTAGGTGCCGTCTCAGCTGCCTTGGCCGTTGGTGGCGAAGACATGGCGACAGACGCGGAGCAAGTCGTAGGTCACGTTGCTTGAGAGACACTGGCGATGCGGCGAGGTTCACTTGCAAACAGGCTTGCTCTGCAACCCAAAGATATGAAAGTTGATGTTTTGTAGATGTTTGGAGGCTAGAGCTGAAACGGTGGACCAATCTTCACGTTTGGCTCTTGGGGTTTCAACAAAGTCAGGTGATGACTTCTCAAGAGAGGAATGAAGTGGTCTGGGAGAACTGGACAAGACTCTGTCAAAGCATCCGCTTCACGCATGTTCACACTGCCTCCAAATGGAAAATAAAGCATCTCAATGGAAAAAAAACTACAATCAACCCGGCGATATCTCACAAAGCCTTTGGTGAACAATTCGTCCGCTGTGCAATGTTCTTTGCGGGTTGCAAGTTGCAGGGCATGGTGTTTGATGGCCAAATAACGATGCTTCAAATTACAGTTGAACTTGGTAGCTCCTCAGCGCCCTCCCTCCCCTTTTAGAAGGGCTGCACTGTATACCCCGCCGCTTAGCTCCCAATGAAAGTAATCTCGCACCGGCTTGGGCAAAGGCTTGAACCATCCAACGCCTAGCCGAAATCCTTTAAACTTATGGTGTTGTACTCATGATTCTTATTGATCAAGCTGCAATGAGCAATGTCAGCGTATAGAAAATTATAACATATGGTGGTTTCTGAAAATAGGGAACCCCACAAATGGTTTGGTTTAACACTATAAATGGCTAATAGTGGATGATTAGTGGGGGGTCCCCTATGACTGGAGAAACACCCATATCAGCGTCATATGTATTCTGTGGTATATTCTGATGCTTACTAGCTGATGATTGCCGAACCAATGCTCAGTCAGCTTGATAATACAGGCTGACAATGCCGGTGAATCATTTCCACTTTTCAAACAAATTGCATATTAATTTTTACACCAAGACTCAAAATTAATCAATATAAACCAATACAGAGAATCAATACTAATCACAAATTCTGTCTACAAGTTGTTAAACCAATAATTCCTCAAAATTAACCAATGTAAACACGTATCCTCAAACATGGTGCAGGTAAGCATCCCTCAACAGTTACGCCCTGCCATTGGCCCTGACCCGAAAGACTGCCACTGGGGCATCCACATAGAACAAAGAAGATCGCCTCCAACCCCATGGGGCTGGTCATGATGACATGCTACATGGCAAGCTGGGTCATAACCATCCAAGAGATGGGTAGGTTCACTAGGGGTGGCACCAACAGCCAGCTCTAGTGGAGAAACGCCTTGATTTGGATCGCCATGAACACTTGCAAGCAATGAAACGCAACTGGTTGCTGATGTGTTCGTGTAACAGTCCCACTGGGAAAGAAAACTCGATTAATAAATGGTGGTTTCTCAAAATAGGGGATCACAAAAATGGATGGTTCAATGGTTGATATTGGATGATTTGGGTGGTCCACTATTCTGAGAAACAACCTTAAATGGAGATTTCTCAAAAATAGGGAACCCCAAAAATGGTTGGTCTATTCCTACAATGGCTAATATAGGATGATTTGGGGTTACCCCTATTTTTAGAAACACCCAAATGAATCTGAAGAGTTGGTCCTCAGTTCCATGCTTTGCCATTACAGCTTGGAAGGTCTGTGCCGTGATGCAGGGCAACGTCTGGATACTACCCTTGGAAACTTAGGGCAATCCGTTGATCACTTGGAAAAGTCGAAATTGGGATAGCCAACCTTTGAAGACCAACCATGACCAACTATGACCAACTATGGCCAACACTATGACCAACTATGGCCTTTGAAGTCACCAACCAACCTTTGAAATCCTTTGAAAAAGCAGCTTTCCGTGACACGGGTCACGTCTCGCTGCTACGATCCCAACAAGTGCCCCGCATCTCTTCACTCTGTTGGTTCCATTGTCAGCCCGTCGCAGTGTCAAGCAATGGTTACAGTCAGGACCGGAGAACACCACATGACAAATCCACAGTTTGAGGTTATAACCTACAGTTACATTAGAGGACTGTTTTATGATGTGGAGTTTGAGGTTTGAGGTTTAACCCCAAATGACATCATAAACAGTAAAGGACTGAGAACATTTTCCTACAGTTACAGTGTTCAAAACAAAAATAGCTGACAGTAAACAACGATAAGACATGATGAAACCAACAATGCTGGTTGATCATTCCAAGCAGATTTTGATTGCGCTCTTAGCATTTCCTGGGGAATCTCACCCGCAGCGCCTTCACGGGTGGGGAGCTGTCAGGCACCCCTCGCTGCGTTTCCATGGCCACCACCTGGGCGCAAAGGATCATTCAGTTGGAGGTGGTGATGATGATGGTGTGACGGCTGATCATATAGGGTGTTCCCAAAATAGGGCTATCCCCAAATCATCCAATGATAATCCTTAGTAATAAACCAACCATAACTTTGGGGTTCCCTATTTTGAGAAACCCCCATATGGTAAATTGATGGTTGCTGATTGGTAATTAGCTGGTTGCTAAGGTGGATAATTCATGGTTAACGAACGTAATTACCAACAAATATGGGGAATATAGTCGTTAATGAAGGGATCATGACAGCTATTGATGCTTCATTGTGGGTTGATGGACGGCTAATGATGGTGAATCAGCTAGTTACTAAGGTGGTTACCCGATGGAGAAGAAAGGTTTCTTCACCAAGCACTACCACCGATGGGAATCAACAAGCACCACTGCTAAATGATGGCACTACCAAAATCCATTAATGGTTGTTCCTTAGTCACTGCTGCAGTCCATGTTTCGAGACATGCAGAGTTGGTCTGTCTTGGATCATCGGATCATGGACAGGTGGATCGGATCTTTACATACCCCTATGGCCACCCGCTATAGCTTTTTTATGTCCCTGGATCCCAAATGACCCTAGTTCTGTACGTTATTCATGGCTAGAAAAATATCCCATACACAACCTGTGGCATTGTTTTTTGCAGCAATTCGTCAACCTGAAAAACCAGTCAGAGCAAAGCCAACTTCTTTCTGCTTCTGCCAACTAGCCCCAAACAGTGATACTTGGCCATGTCCAACTCTCCCCATGATTTGGGGCTATAGAATCCATTAAGGTCCATTTAAATCCATTACAATCTCCAGGGTTTCCGGATACAAACCATAGCTTTCCCTATGAAATCCATTCAAATCCCCAGGTTTCCCTATGAAATCCTATGGTTTCTTGGGTGATCTCCCCATGCGCTGGCCCGTGACCTGGTCGCTTTTGCCGCGCTCCCGCTGCGCGCCCTGGCGCACCGCACCTTGGCCATGTTCAAGCTGAAGCGCTGCACGAGGTTTGGCAGCTCCGGAGGCTTGGGGATCTCCTGGGACGACGACCAGGGGAATCACGCAGGGTTACCAAGGGCGCTAGTGGCAATGGTTACCTAACGGTTAATGTAACAATGATGATTTAAAAGTGATTAATCATGGTTTAAGGATGGTTTAATGATGATGAAGGTTTATGATGATTCATGATGGTTACAAGGCTAGTTGCGATGGCTACCGAGAATGGTTAAGGCAACGGTATGATGGTTTATGATGGTTTGATGATTTTCAGTGGCAATAATGATGGTTGATTAAGGTGATATTGTTCAATGATACTTAATGATGGTTAAGGTTTATGATCATTTATGATGCTTTAATGATGGTTAAGGTTTATGATAATTAATGATGGTTAGTGATAGTTTACGATCTAATGGTTTAGGTAATGATGGTATGATTCATGATGGTGGTAATGATGATTCATGATGATTTATAGTGGCAATGATGGTTTATAGTGGCAATGGTTTATGATGATTTATGATGGTTTAATGATGGTTAAGGTTTATGATGATTTATAATGGTTTAATGATGGTTAAGGTTTATGCTGGTTTAATGATGGTTTAATGATGGTTAAGGTTTATGCTGGTTTAATGATGGTCGATGATGGTTAAGGTTCATGCTGGTTTAATAGTGGTTAATGATGGTTTACGACCCAATGGTTAAGGTAATATGCTTGCAACGATGATTCATGATGGTAGAAATGATGGTTTATAGTGACCAATGATGATTCATGATGGTTGTAATGATGATTCGTGATGGTTTATAGTGGCAATGATGGTTACAGGGCTAGTTAGCTATCAATTTCCAATGGTGATGATTATTGATTAGTGATTAATGATGAAATGATGGTTTGATGATGAGAATCATTGGTTTGTGGTGGTTTGATCAATGATGGCTTTAATGGTAGTTGTAATGATTTATCAATCATGTATTATGTAGTGATGGTTGATAGTGGTGTTAATGTTTATGGCGATTCATGACGGTTTATGACTACTGATCTGGTAAATGGCCCAGGGTAAGGATACCTCTATGATATGATTATGTCACAAATAAATTAGCGTTTATAGTGGTATTATGTGGCATTGATAGTTATTGATGATGGTACTACTGGTTGAAATGACATGCTTCAAATCATTAATAAGGATTATTAGTGGTCAATGAAGCTTAAATGATCATTTATGGTGATGTTTATGATGGTTATGGTAATGATGAATGATGGTTCAGAGTGGCATGAACTCTTGCAATGATGGTATTAATAGCTATTGATGCTGGTACTAATGGATAAACTAATATGGTTAAACTTATTTGAAATTACTATTAGTGATCAATGATGATTAATGATGGTGTATAAGTAGCATGAATCGTTATAATTCACAATGATAAATCATTGGTTGTTGGTTGTAAGTTAATGATTGCATTTGGTGATTATCAATGATAGTTTAATGATGGTTTAATGATGGTTGGATAGTAGCTTAATGATGGTTCAATGATGGTTGAATGATTGTTTAATTGAATGATGGTTCAATGATGGTTTAATGATGGTTTGTGGTGGTATTGATGATGGTTCAATGATGGTTTAATGATGGTTTGTGGTGGTATTGATGATGGTTTAATGATGGTTTGTAGTGGCATTCATCGTTGTAATGATTGATTAATGATGCTTTAACAATGCTTTAATGATGGCATTCATGATGGTTTATAGTGGTACTAATTGTTATTGATCATGGTACTCTTGGTTAAACTGACATGGTTACAATGATGATCAATGATGGCATAATAATGGTATTGATGGTTATAGTTATAATGATTAATCATGAACTATCACTATAAGTTATAATGATTAATCATGAACTATCACTATAAGTTGTATGTAATGATTCCCCTTGGTTAATGGATGTTAGTGGCAAGAATCAGTTTGGATATAATGGTTAATGGTGATTGATGATGGTTTACAGTGGTATCAAGGATGGTTTAAAGTTGTGGTGGTATTAATGATAGTGGTATTACAGTTAGTTGATTGGTGCGTATAACAGTTGTTATCATGATCATTGCTTAATGATTACATTTGATTCATGGTAATAATGGCTAACGCTGGCTTCACTATCCGTGATGGTAATCTGATGATACCCTACTCTGTCCATGTAGTAATCCAATGATATCCTTTAGTTATGACCTTCAGTTCACGGTATGAATGATCAATGATGGTTTATAGTGGTCAACTATTCAATTGTGGATAATCTCGTGAGATAGCTCTTCATATTTCTTATCACCCAATGAACATTTGAAACACCAGCACCGCTGAAGCATGTTGGACCACGCAAATCTCAACGGCCAGTTCCCAAGAAATCAGTGGCAAGCTCCTTGAGACCAAAAGCTCCTTCGATCCTGGTTTCGCGCGACCAAATCACTGGTTCAATTGGCGGGTCAGCTTCATGATTCATCCAGGTGTTGACAATGGCTAATCACCAACTAAGAAGGGTTAACATCGGGGATAATAATGAACAATCATAGGGAAAATCATGGTTCATCTTCGGAATCTCAACGCTGCCTTTTTTCTAAGCATGAGCTTCAAGAGTCAAATCCAAAAGCAGGAGCTGCTTGCGAAAGAAGAGCTGCCACCCGCCAGCGCAACATAGGTGCTCGGAGGGTCAGCGCTGAGCATCTCCACGGACTGGTGGAGTTCAAAAATGCCATGCCGCCATGGCAAGCTAGGCCCACTCCTTGGGCTGCTTGAAAGCTTCCATGATCTCAGCCTCAGGGCTACCTTCCTTGGGCTCATGGGCATAGAGCCAGTTGGCTTTCTCCGGGAGGGACATCAGGATGCTCTCAATGCGACCTACACCGCTGCCCAGCATTTTCAGGCCAAAAATGGTGCCTCGGTCATAGACAAGGTTGAACTCCACATAACGGCCGCGACGGAGAAGCTGCCATTGCTTCTGCTCTTCTGTGAAGTCCTTGTCTCGGTTCTTTTCAAGGATTGGCACGTATGCTTTGGGAACTGCGTCCAAAGCTTCTTCGGCAAACTTCAAGTGTGTCTCTGGATCCTCGGTGTTGAGATCATCGAAAAAAATGCCTCCCAAGCCTCGTGTCTCACCACGGTGTTTGATCAAGAAGTATTCATCTGCCCACTTCTTGAACTTTGGATACCAATCCGAGTGGTACTTGTCGCACACGTCCTTGTAGGTACCATGAAAGTGCTTCATGTCATCGTGATCGAGGTATGAGGGAGTGATATCGGTGCCACCTGGAGTTGAGAACAAAGAATCAGAAGTTGTCAATGGTTAGTGGTTCTTATCAATTGGTTGCTTGGGCCATCTCTATAGTTTTCGATGTTTTGGAGGACAAAATGTTTCCAAAGATGTTGTGATATTATGTTGCTAATTTCTTGTCATTCTATCGTGCTCCATACTTTGCATAAGAGAGGCTTCCACCCTCACTCAATCCTTTCCTACAACTGTTTTTTGAAAGCATCCTGACCTCCGAACCACCAAGCCCCGGTCTCGGTCTCAAAGTAGCGATAGTTGAAGTGCATGGTGGGGCAAAAAGGGTTCTTGGGATGCATGACAGAAGAAAGGCCACACGCGAAGAATGGCACCTTTTGACCAGGTTCCAATTTGCCACCGGCGCGGTCCGCACCTCGCTCAGTGGCTGCCTGCAAGGCTTCTTGAGGCATCTCACCATAGACCACACTCAGGTTCACACCGGCTTTCTCAAAGATGTTTCCGTTGGTCAACACACGAGCCACACCACCTCCTCCGGATTCGCGGGTGTAAGGCTCTTTGCAAAACTTGGCACCGCCGTCACAGTCCTCAATGGCTTTGCAAATCTTTTCCTGAGCCTCAGCCACCACAGCCTCAAAGCGTCGGCGCATGGAATCAGGTCCATCTGATTCCTTGCACATGGAGGTGTACTTCATCTGCACTCGCTGACCTTTCACACCCTTCACGCCTTGGTTTCTCTTGTGAGCGGAACATGCTGCAGCCACAGCCAAGCCCACAGAGCCCAGGTTGGTTGTGAAACTTGGCCGAGATACTTTGGCAAGTGAGGTCGGTCGAGGGCCCAAGGGCAAGGTAGAGATTGCCGCGGTAGGCAACCGAGCTGTGGCAATCTGGGCTGGGACATCCATGCTGGTCACTGCTAGCCTGGGTTCCTCACAGCCTTAATAGCTCAGGGTGAAACTGCCATGCGAAAAAACTCTAGCCGCATGTCAGACCTGGCGCGTGACTTTCCGTGGTTGAGAATTGGCAAACTGTCAACAGCTGATGGTGTGCTTCCTGGGTGATACAAAGGGGGGCACCCAGAGAACGTAGCACAAACATGCAAAAACCATCAGGAACAGTCCGGTGGATGATATACACGCCTATGGATTTGGCCTAACTAGATACATACCATCCAACTTAGATATCTACATCTGCCGAAGGTGGTTTCTTAAAATGGCGGTACCCCCAAATCATCCTTTTTGCCAATTTTTAGCAATTAACCAACCAGTCAGTACATTGGTGCATCCCCTATTTTTGCTCATTATCCCGCTGTTAATAGCCATTGTTCACCATTCTTCACCCCTACTTTTAACCAACCATAAGCGTCCCCAAGTCCTGGCTAGGTCGAAACCACCCTATGAACCATAGTTGAACATAGAAAGTCCCAAGTTTTCCCCATAAAAACCATAGGAAATCCCAAGGAAAATCCCATGGCTCACCATCTCCCCGTGGCGGCCCTTGCCGCCACACCTGGTGCCCTTCCCTTCCAGCGCCCTTGGCCGCCCCGACGCATCTGCCAGGTCTGTCAGCTTCGCTTGGCGCAAGGCCAGGGTCAGCTGACCCAGCTCACGACCTCGGCACCCGGGAACCCGCGTGGTACTATGGAAACGCAAATGGCTGATGGTTTTTGATAACAGGTTACTGTGATATGGTGGTTTCTCAAAATAGGGGACCCCCCATATCATCCATTATTAGTCATGTTTAGTAATAAATCAACCATTTTTGGATACCCTTATTTTGAGAAACCCCCATATGTTGAGTTATTGTATTGATACCACATCATCCGCGGTGAATTTTTGTCTATGCGGTCAAGGCATTGATAGAGTATTGATATGGTATTGATAAGGTATGGTACATCTCCATGTGGTGGTTGTATAAGTGTTGAGGAATAGAAATGAGGAACTAAGAATTTTTGAGAACGGATAAGCTGTGGTTCACGGAAGTGTTGGAAGTCTATGGTAGCCATTCGATGGGTTTTGTAGCAGTATTTGCGCTGTTCTATGCACATGTTCGGCATTTACTTTTGGGTCCCAACTTTGGCTCGAACTAGGTGCCATACTCAAATAACTGTATAAAGGCAAGGGGAGTGAGTCATTTGATTCCTTTATTTGTTGATAATTGATAATGTAACATGTACTTAGAGTAGTTTGAGCCCCGCAAACTTTAGTGGACGTTAAGGTGAGGGAGGACTCGGTTCCCTCGAAATTTTCTTTCGAAATCTTGAAACTTACAATCACTTTCAGTATTTTGGTGTGCCCTTGCTGAACTGAAAAGTACTCCGAGATGAATGTGTATGTTGGCAAAGCCTCCAATCCTTTACTTATGGTATTTCGGTACAAATGAAATGTTAAATTGCATTGCAGTTTGGCAGTGGACCCGAACTACTCGAAGTATCGGGTCCAAGGATTTGAGCAAAACATTGAAAACATGTACCTGTCCATGATCCGATTGTTGCCAATGATGGTCAATTGACCGGCAACAATAAGACCATTAAAAAACACTTTCAAACTATTGACTTTTAACAGTTAACCATTTGTAACCATCGCAATGACAATTGTTAATCACTATGAATCATTAGAAATTGATTAACTATACTAGTATATTAAGCGTTAAAAACCATAATTAATTACAATTTCCCATTCTTACCATAAACCAGAAATAGTCAATGAACCATCATGAACCACCATTATATAATCACTCGTTGATCAACCACTAATGAATCACTAGTCAACCACTATCATGAATCACTAGTAAATCAACCACATCATCACTATGAACCATTCCTAGCCATCATAAATCAACCACAACCGTTGACCACTCGTTGATTCATCCCTCGTCGCCCACGGCGCTGCAAGCAGCGCGCTGGGAGCCCCGTGCAGAAGGTGCGCTGGCCCAGGTCCCAGGCGCTGCCCGGCACGTCTTCGTTGAGACGCGACGGGGAGGGAGGCAGGGCCTGGCGCACGGCCATGGTTGATCCATGGGTCAGGGTCGCCATGGGTGAACATCGCATGGGTAGTGGTTGGTTGGTTGGCATGGTTGAAATCATATGGTTGAAATCATATGGCTGAAATCATGGTTGAACTCATGGTTGATCCATAGTTGATCCATGGTTCGTAGTTGATGAGCAAGGTTGAACTACCAGAGTTAGTGGTTGATCCATGCTTGAAAATCGCATGGTGAGTTTGTGGATGATTACCATGGTTGAAAATTGCCTTGTTGATTCGCATGGTGAAGGTGGTTGAAAGCGTATGGTGAGTTCGTGCTTGATCACGGACCTAATTGGGGTTGGTTGATTGGCATGGTTGATTCAATTGATTGCCATGATGAGCGGTGCTGATGACAACCATTGATTGAGCGGTCAGCCAGCTGATAAGATGGATCAGTTGACCATTCATGAACATTATTTCAAAGCTGATGACCCACTCCGTTCCGTCCACCAGTTGGCTGGCTGGAAAATCCCCATGTCTTGTACCAACGACAATGGGAAACCATCAATCAGTGGTGGATTTTCCAACCAGCGCAGTGCTAGATCACCAAAGGGCAACATTGATCAACAGCTGATCTGGACATAATAATCGTTGATTTACCACTCATGTTGATGAGTTACCGTCGATCAACCATTGAGTGAGATTGCTTGAGATTGATTGAGCAGCTGAACCATCAATGACCATTGATTGATATCAATGATTCATGGATGTGATTCTCATCTTAACATTGATCAACCATTCACGATAAACAGCTGACTAACATTGACCAACCATTCATTGGAACCGCTGACAATTGATGAATGGTGTGTCCGGCAGTTCGAACAAAATTGAGAACATTGTCGAGTTGATCATTCGTGATGAACCATTAAGCTGTTAAAATCCTGAATAATCAGCTGTTAACATTGACTATAAATGATCAACATTCATGATCAGAAGCTATTTACAAAGATCATACATGATCATCATACCATACCAACGTGAACGTGGTCACCCATATGTAATTGTCAACAGTTGATTTCTTGATTACCATTGACCATAATACAACTGAGTAATGGTTCGACAATGCCCAATGTTGATCATGCCATGATCAACATTGATCAACCAGAAATGGCCAATGCCAATCACGAATGGTTGTTGCTATCCTAAGAATTGTACAAACCATTTGGGAGCAAACTATGCATATTGATCAGCACCCGCCATGGGCTGTGACCAACAGTCCCAACAGTCGAACGGTTCCAGCCCGAGGGCCCCAGACCACAGCCACCTAAAACGAATCACATAATAATCTACCCTGTTCATAGGGGCAATGACCTACCTTTTTTAAGTAGTAATGTGGGGATTCTTGAAAATAGGAACCCCGAAAAAGTGGTTGGTTTATTGCTGACTGATAAATGGTTAAACAGTTGGATGATGACTGGGGGTACCCCCATGACTTGAGAAACACCCATGTTGACTGTGGTTACTTCAAGTTGATTTCGCTGCTCCACAGCTCAGTTGTTTTGCCAACCGAGCTTTCGCTTACTCAAAAGCTTCGATCGCAGAGCCCGAAGGTTTGTTTTCAGGGGCGGCATGTCATGGTGAAAGTGCCAGAATTGCAATCAAGGGATGGGCAATGGCAATAGGAACTGCAACATCAAAAAACAGATTCAATACATTTCAAAACCACAAGAAATACAAGGATGCTTGAAATTCGGACGTAGGAGGTTGATCGCCAAGAATTGTCGAGTGTTCGTCAACCAGAATCATTGAATATGAATTCACAACGATTTGACATCATTGACCGTCGTGAATCGCCTTGTTGACCAAAAAACATCATTGACCATCATCATTCAAGGTTACCAGCCATCACCCATTAGCTCGCGAACCACTATTTATGAGCCTCAAAAGCCATCATTGCTATCAACTATTACAAGCCATCATTGCTATCAACTATTACAGGCCATCATTACTATCAACCATTACAAGCCATCATTGCTATCAATCAAATATTAATATATAAGCCATCAGTAACCACCAACAGTCATTCACAACACCATTCACCATGACCATCGCAGCTTCACATCATCGCCCGGCACTTTGGCCCAGTGTGGTGATGCGAAAACGGAACCGAAACCCCGGTGGAACCGAGCATAGATGAGCTTCGCGGGAGCAGGAATCATCCCAAACTATTCATCATTATAGGACCATAGGATTTGGTGACAGGAAAATGTCTGAGAATAGTTGTCGTATTGACAACTAGTTCGTTCATACTAGATATAAAACTGAATAGCCTATAGACAACCATGAATAGAAACATTCACAATCATTTATGCTGCTTGTACGCTTGAACCAACACCAGTTGATAGCAATTTCCAGGGAGCTGGACATTGGCAAATTTGAGGAGAATACCTTGGACAAAATATCCACTGGGATATTATAAATCAAAATTTGTATGACCAATTAGGCTACAAATGCATGCACAATCATTTTGTAAGAGCCAAGCTTCGATCGGTGCGGTATCTGGTGAGGCACATTCTTATTTGCGAGTTTCATTTCTGGTATCCTGCCACTTCGCTAAACAAAGGCCACGGTAAGCAAGCATGTGAGTAGCGATTTGTCAGGCGGATCCCGGTGGTTGCCATCTTCAATTACAGGGCCATGGTTCAGCGCTAGCCACCCATACCCACCATCCAAAGCTTCAGCAGCTACTCACTGAAGAGAGCCGGCTACCAGTTCTGCTGATATGAGCGTACGATTGCCGACAATTGGGATCAAAAGAAGAACAATGAGAGGGAAACTGTAAGACTATATGAAATTGCTGGTTAAAGTCTATATCTATTAGCTATATCCAATGGGATTGTCACATTGGATTGGTTCATGAGAGCTCTTACATGTCAGTACACCTTCCTGAAACAGCCCGGCAGCCCGCAGCTGGACCGGTCTTACTGTTCACATGCAGTGGTACGCACTTGTGACCGGAAAGAATACATCGCAACATCGGTATCGTTCATGTGGGACCCGTTTGCCGCAGTGTTGAAAAGATGTTCATATTGGGATCAACCAACCATAGAAAACATTTATAAATCATCTGTTTATCTGAACTCATAGAAACTATGCTGTTGTATTTTCATACTCACATTAGACATGTTATTCATGCATCATTCTTGCCATACTACCCATAGAAATGTTCACTCATACTCATACTCATGATGTATAGAAATGATTCTACCTGATCGCCAAACTGTCTTATGATGTTATTCACATGTATTATTAGGACGTTGGGACTGTGACTTATGATGTATGATCTACAATGTCACATGCTGTGCTACCATGCTCCGCGCAGTGCCCAGGTTTCGAGCTACGCCGCAGTACCAACTGCGCAACCTTTAAAACGTGGCAACCGGTGCCGTGAGTGATCTGATGGGCCAAGCCAGCGGTCAAAATGGTTGGTAATGGTAGACGATGTTCATTTACCAATGGGTTCAACCAATATTTGGTCATTGGCTGGTAGTAACCATTAGTAATAACAATTAGTAACAACTATTACCAACCATAGCAACAATTAGTGACAATTAGCAAAAAACAATGGTTGGTCAATAACAATGGCTGGTAGTAACAATGAGAATCATTGGCTGGTAGTAACAATGAGAATCATTGGCTGGTAGTAACAATGAGTAAGGAGTAAGAAGAGGTTCATCATTTGAACTATCTCAATGATGCTTAACACTAGTTTTTAGTTCATAGGAGTTCCAGGTGTATGTTCCTCAAATATTGAGAAGCGCCCTTGATCTTCTAGCAGAACCCGATTCCCATCGCCAGTGAGCCAGACTTCGTTATCCACCTCATCCAGCTGCGAGATCCTGCTGTCATCTGAACCAGCTATTGAGCTGTGAGATTATGTTATATAGCTGGTTCAGAACCGGATCTAGCTGCTATAGCTGTTATAGCTCTTAATTATATAGCTGTTATATAGATGGATGGTGGTTCATTCAGAGCTGGATCTACCATTGCATTCTCTCATATCTGCACCGACATGATCACGTTTCGACGTGGTGAGTTCACTTTGTTCATTAAGTCTACCATGACATTGTCTTGTACCCACGATTGGTTCGAGTTGCAGGACTTGTCCAAAGGTCAACTCCAACTGGAAAGCAAACATCAACCAACAAGTTGCTACAAGGAGCGAATAAATCATTCAGTACGAAAAAGCGCTGATGGACGCCGACCATTGAATCATCTTTCATGACCACGGCTGAATGCGATGTTATGAGAGATCCGTGTTAATACACCACAGATTTTTTGGGTCAATGACCAGCTATTTATGGCATGGATCTACCATGACAGAGCTATAGTTCTTGGCCGACACCTTGAGACCATCAACTCCCGTAACGACACCTCTCATTCCTCAACAAATCAGCTTTAACTTCTGCTTGGCTTGTGCAGCGGTGTCGAGCAGCAAGGCCATTCCTAGCAAGGCGAAGGGTTCAAGTGTGTGCAGGGCTTCTGCGGAGTGATCACGAACTAAGACCAAAGGGCTAGTTTGTTAAGCTATATTGAGTGAAGCTACGTATTATAGAAGTATATATCAAGTTAATCAACTACTTATTACATTCACCAGCTAGTTGTTAAGCTGAATAACGATAGATTACTGTTGGTGAAGCTTCATCAACTCTTGTTGTTAGCATCAACTACGCATCTTAAGATGATGTTCACCAGCCTCAACTACAGTTGTTCAGATACCCCTTCGGAAGATGCAACCAACAAGTTCCACTGCCAATGATGACTAGTTCTGTATATAGCCTTCCGCTGGTTGCCACGGGCAAACCCATGGATGTTGCCTTGCTGGTAAATCAAGGAATGACCATCCAACAAAGGTACCAATGATCTGAGGCAGCAAAACTGTGGAGTCAATCAACATCAACGCGGCCCAACCAAACATATGATGCAATGAATATATACCCAAACGATGGGAATGAATGCAGATTATACCAGCAACTATGGAGGATAATATGGGGATCTCTAAGCATGTCGATGGTTTATAAGCATGGTCAACAAGCTGGTTACTAAGCTGGTTAATGGATTTAGGGTTATATGATGGTTTCTCAAGTCATAGGGGTATACCCCCATTTATTATCCTTTATATTAAGCGTCTACAATAATAAACCAATCATAACTTTGGGGGTCCCCCATGACTTGAGAAACGCCGATATATGAAAGATCCAAACTATCAGTGTTTCAGTGAATTCCCATGTGTTCCAACTATGATATGTCAATCAATCAAAGAAGAAATTAGCCATAAAGCCAACCAACCGATCAACCAACATCGTTGTATTCCTCTTGTTGGTTTATGTTGTCTATATCCTGGGCGCTATTCACCAAAGAGTTTGTAGTCTATATATAGGCTATATATATATATATATAGATATCCTACTAGTTCAAAGTATTGAAGTCCAATATAGTCTATATATAGACTACATATAGTCTATACCTAGTCCAAATCTGAATATATACATATAATATATATATATATATTTATTTATTTATTTATTTATATACCAATATTGTCCAATATATTTGGTCATGTTTATAATATATGAATACAAATATCATCTATAAATAGTTAGATGTTCAACCACTATTTATATCTATAATCTAATCTATCGTTACTAATATGTACATATATATATGTATTAATTATATATCACTATATCTAACCATATTCAATAACCATACCTATTTCATAACCATATCATATAATCTATAAAGAGCATTCATGTTTAATGTATATTTACTATGAATATGAACATATATATATATATATATTTAAGTTTATATAAGCACAACTATATATCTGGTTTAACGTATTCACAACTTTCTCCACCACTCCACGACTCATCTCCATCTGCCCAAGACTCCAGCAGGAGCTCTTCCAAGAAGTCCGGCTCTTTGGGCACCTGACCGGTGCAGCGCTACGGCGCCAAAATCACAACGGCCGGTGCCCTGGGGGCTCATCCGACCGTTTAGGGAGGATAACATTAACTCAGCTGGTGAATGGTTGATGAAGCTGGTTAAGCTGGTTGATCAAGCTGGTGAGCTTGGTTGCTAAGCTGGTTTATGGAGTTAGGGTGGGTTTCACCCACAGCAACGCAGAAGATAACAAGAGGAAGCTGTAGGATTAGGAAGCTGTAGGATTGTCTCAGAGGGTTTAGGTGGGTTAAACCCTCAATAATCCTGGTCAACTACGAGATAAGGCAACAGCAAGATAAAGAGGATTGCTCATTGATGAAGAACAACAACAAAATCAAACTGGAACACGAGCGTCTGAAAACAGCAGTGGACAACAATGACGTTAGAATAGGCTAAAGCGGCATCAAACACCAAACATTGATGGGTGAACATCTGCCGACGGTAATTTAGAGTCCCTTCCTTTTTCAGACGTGAACAATCGAAGGTGCGTAGGTTTGACCCATGTCCGTTTCAAAGTCAGACCTGGAAATGGAAACTCCGCATATGTTTTCAAGAAATCCTTGGCAACCATCAATAAGTGGTGGACTTTGCAATGCCACATTGATCTGTCTATAGTTGGTATCCAATTAATATTGCTGCTCATTTACCTCCCATGTCATAAACCATTGTTACCCAGCCGCAACAACACAAACAGCCGGCTTCAAGCCAACTATATACATACAACAAAGCATAGGAAACCACCATCTTAATCTCAACCAGTATGAATGCTATACTCACCACCATCTTAGCCATTGAGTGTTCAAACCATCAAGTATTCAAACCATTGAGAATGTATATCCGTCACTGCAAGCCAAATCTGAACTCCATCACTGCTTGGATGTGCAACTGGGCTTACAACTAGCATATGACCGTGGTTATAAACCCAGGTAATAACTTGCAATCCCCGGGATGCACATCCAAGTGCAAGTGTAGCTAATAATTGTTGATTGATGGTTTGATGAGCAATCATCGATAATTGATATGATGGTATGGCTAATTGATGGTTCACAAGTAAAAGTAATACTGGTTCAGTGATCCATTAATGGTTAATAATCATTATACTAATAGGCAATAATTAACAATTATCAACCACAAATAAATCATTGACCATGGTAAATCTAATAATTACCAATCATTACGATTAAACCATGAATGCTTTCAGAATGACCACACGAATGGATCATTTAACTAACAATATTAATTCAGCTGAAACAGTCCAACAGCTTTTTAATTATCATCCATTGCTTCCAATCACTGAATAATTACAATGGACCATACTAAACATTTACTAATTATTGACATCCTTCTAACAGGTTTATAATTATCATCCATTAATAATTTATTATTAAATTATGGTGATTATTAATTCTTAATTACGGGTAAATGATCCAACAGGTTTATAATTATCATCCAACCTGATCATTACCATACTAGTATAATCACCATTGATTATAATAATAGTATGATCATTAGTAATTATAACTATCATCGAAATAATAAGTAATTACTTACTAATTACATTACTAATGGATCATTTCATCGATGGTTCTCCACCGGCCTTTCCACCTGCTCCGACGGATCCTCCCGTGGTCGGCACCTGGGCCAAGACGTTCATCACGGCGCCGCGCGCGCCGGTGATGGCGGCGCCGAAGAGTTCACCTCTGAGCCCCGCTCGGATGGCGGCGCAGGATGATTAGTATAGCCATATAATAGCCATGATGATGGCCATCATAATATAATGGCTCAGGTTATAACCATATCTATTTGCCTCTGGTTAGCCATATAAGCATGATAATAATAACCAAAGGCTAATATAGCATGGCTATCATAATATAGAAATAACCCCATGATAATGGCTATAATGCCCAGCAATATGATCATACATAATATATATATATATATACATATGATGATAGCAATATTGACAATAATCAGGCTGATATAGTAGCTATGATAACCAGCAATATGGCTAACAACTACCATTTGTATAGCTATAGTAATAATCATAGTGGCAGGTAGCTATGATATAGCTACTATTGATATAGATTTCATTATAGTTTGTAGCTACTATTTGATTATGCCTGGCAGTTAGGGTTATAGATAGCTACTATAGTGGCTTTTATAGTTTACGGATATAATCAATGACCAGAGTTAATCAGTGTTATAGAATGTTTCAGGGTTTAGAATCACTAATGATGCTAACTTATGATGATTGACTATGTAATATGGATAATATATGGCTAATGATAATGGTGCATAAGTAGTAGTTAGCCATGGGTTTATAATTGTTCATCATGTAATACTTGATCATAGCTACAAGTAAGAGGTTAATCGTGAATAATCGTGATATTTAACTATAAAGTAGTTAACATAATCATAAGGGGGGGTATAAGATTGTATGATATAACCAATAATGATTAACGATTAAATCATATTAATATGTTTCATTGTTTGTTGTGAGGGTCTATTAATTAATAACTATTTATCTCAATCAATCCTAATAGCTACTATAACAGCAAACATGAATGATTAACAACTAATTGTCAACCTATTAGAATTCCGTTTGGTCTTACTCGTACTAGTTCAATTTGTAATTTCAGTTAGTTATGATTAATATAAGGTAAATTTGGTTAACAATAGTGAGTAATAGCTAATAAGTCAATATCAGTCAATTCTTGTTGATTGATAATAGTTGAAAATAGCATATGATTGGTATCAGTTTATGTCATGTTATTGCCCGTTTGTCGATAACAATCATGATCATTATGACATGGTAAACCCTAAACCCCATCTAACCGTAAATCCATTTACTAGATTGTTAATTAAGCATGCTTATTTACGATCAGCCAGCTCAGTCATTGCTATCCTCCATAATAACCGGTATGAACATCTATGGCCCATTGGCCCATGGGTACCACCTTCTTGAGACAACACCTCAGTGGGTAGCGTTCCCTTCCGAACCTGGTACCCTAAAGGGCTGCTGTCCAGCGGGTATACATATGATTCCGTAGAGATCTGTTACCAGCTAAAGCATTTACATATTCATGTAGTATGTATATGTTTGCTTAAGCATATATGTATCACTATAGAAATACCATACGTCTTCAAACATGTAGCACGAGTACAGGCCCTCAGCATAGCTGTACAACGGATCCAGCTGCTACTTGCCCATTATCAAGTTTCATGAACCATTATTAGACATCGGTGATTCCAATTGTTGACCAAGCCGTTGTAGAAGCTGTAAACAAGCCACAACCACAACTAGCCAGCGTTCGCCATCATTGATCACATGTTAAGCAAGTGCTGACCTTCAACCGCAGCTAACTACTATTGACCATCAACTACTTAAAGTCAATCATCAACCATTGAAAATAAATTCATCCACAACTAATTCAGCACTAATATGCACTAATTAATGACCATGATTGACAATGGGTCAACCATACATCCACCCCTGTACACACCATCATCAAACAATGTCAACCCATCGATCAACCATTTTCCAAATACGATCGTCAAACATCCATCAACCATCCATCAACAATCCATCAACCCAAGTATTGACCAGTTTCTGACTTTCTAAAACTATCATTACGCACTGACGCATACTAGCCATTTTCCAAAACCATCACCCATCCATCATCCATCTGTAAACCATCATCACCCATCCATTCACCCAGCTATTCACCATACACAAGGTACAAGGCACATCAGCCCGTGACTCTCCCAGTGACCTTTGGCCACCGTTGTGGCATAGACATCCCAGGACGGCGTGTTGATAGTGCCCGAACCGTTGACTGGGGAGCCATCTCCTGGCCATGCCAGACCGACCTCCGATCTATCCCCAGGGGATGTGATGTATCCCTAGGTTTCTACAATGATTAGTGCTGAGGAGTAGGGATTCTATAGTGATTCTATAGCGATTCTGTAGTGATTCTATGGTGACTGGATACTGGCTTAATACTGACTACTAGTGGCATATCGCGGTGAAATGTGCTAGTGATGAAAATCGCAAGTCATTGCGATCAATGACCCTTAGTCAATTTCAATTGTGGTGAAGAGTGACAATCAGCAGTTCATAGTGTTGTTTTGACAGTATGTGCGTTGTTCCCAGTGTGTGTTCCTCTTGTGACGGCGAATCGCGGCTAATCCATCAGGTGGCCGGGCCAATTCCAGTGGGGGCACCCCGAGTGCTCCTGCATCCAAGACCGCTTGAGGATACTTGTACCAACCTCAATGGCACCGCCCAGCTGATTTATCGAAGCCGATACAGAGCCATATGCCAACTATGAAGGGTCAGAGCCAGCCAGATGTCGATAAGGCTTGATCATACTTTACCAGGGTAACATCTTTGTACAATGTGGAGTTGTGAATACATGGTGAACCACCCAGAAATGGTAGTTGTTCCATTGATAGTGACTATGAACATGGATGGTTACTGGGTACCATCATGGCTATGGACAAAGCCGGGTATGGATGGCTGAACACCTCCGATATCGCTGGGTTTTCACATGCCACATGATCATTTTTCGTTGGGAAGCCATCGACCCCCGCATTGAGGTGAGGGTGAACGAGGTTCCCTCAGAGAATGCCCACGCTCTCCCACCAGTGGTGGCTTCTCACACCATAGGGAACGCCCAAAATGGCGGGTTTCTTACTATAAATGATTAATATAAAGGATGATTTTGGGCTTTTTTGAGAGCACCCATGTGGATCAATGAATTAAATTTGCAACACCAGAAGATTCCCCATGTTCACTCAAAGGTCACTGATGTTTGTTTCTGGATGTTAAGTGGATCATTGAGTGACAATAGCCCTCATATCTATGTTCATCGCAGTCATTCACCTATCTCTGATGAGATGGAAGTCACACCAACTCAGCAGAAGTCCCGAATCAACCCCAAGTCCTGAATCAGAAGAGAAAGTTGGTCGTTACTGTTATTGACCTTTCCAAAACCGTCAGTAGTAGTTGAGTTGTCCCACAAGCACCACATCTGATGAGATGGAAGTCACACCAACTCAGCAGAAGTCCCGAATCAACCCCAAGTCCTGAATCAGAAGAGAAAGTTGGTCGTTACTGTTATTGACCTTTCCAAAACCGTCAGTAGTAGTTGAGTTGTCCCACAAGCACCACCACCACCACCACCACCACCACCACCACAACCACAACAACAACAACAACAACAACAACAACAACAACAACAACAACAACAACAACAACAACAACAACAACAACA
>VSDK01029156.1:34169-49421 GCA_009767595.1 Symbiodinium kawagutii | reverse complement strand
GGGCAGGTAGCTATGATATAGCTACTATTGATATAGATTTCATTATAGTTTGTAGCTACTATTTGATTATGCCTGGCAGTTAGGGTTATAGATAGCTACTATAGTGGCTTTTATAGTTTACGGATATAATCAATGACCAGAGTTAATCAGTGTTATAGAATGTTTCAGGGTTTAGAATCACTAATGATGCTAACTTATGATGATTGACTATGTAATATGGATAATATATGGCTAATGATAATGGTGCATAAGTAGTAGTTAGCCATGGGTTTATAATTGTTCATCATGTAATACTTGATCATAGCTACAAGTAAGAGGTTAATCGTGAATAATCGTGATATTTAACTATAAAGTAGTTAACATAATCATAAGGGGGGGTATAAGATTGTATGATATAACCAATAATGATTAACGATTAAATCATATTAATATGTTTCATTGTTTGTTGTGAGGGTCTATTAATTAATAACTATTTATCTCAATCAATCCTAATAGCTACTATAACAGCAAACATGAATGATTAACAACTAATTGTCAACCTATTAGAATTCCGTTTGGTCTTACTCGTACTAGTTCAATTTGTAATTTCAGTTAGTTATGATTAATATAAGGTAAATTTGGTTAACAATAGTGAGTAATAGCTAATAAGTCAATATCAGTCAATTCTTGTTGATTGATAATAGTTGAAAATAGCATATGATTGGTATCAGTTTATGTCATGTTATTGCCCGTTTGTCGATAACAATCATGATCATTATGACATGGTAAACCCTAAACCCCATCTAACCGTAAATCCATTTACTAGATTGTTAATTAAGCATGCTTATTTACGATCAGCCAGCTCAGTCATTGCTATCCTCCATAATAACCGGTATGAACATCTATGGCCCATTGGCCCATGGGTACCACCTTCTTGAGACAACACCTCAGTGGGTAGCGTTCCCTTCCGAACCTGGTACCCTAAAGGGCTGCTGTCCAGCGGGTATACATATGATTCCGTAGAGATCTGTTACCAGCTAAAGCATTTACATATTCATGTAGTATGTATATGTTTGCTTAAGCATATATGTATCACTATAGAAATACCATACGTCTTCAAACATGTAGCACGAGTACAGGCCCTCAGCATAGCTGTACAACGGATCCAGCTGCTACTTGCCCATTATCAAGTTTCATGAACCATTATTAGACATCGGTGATTCCAATTGTTGACCAAGCCGTTGTAGAAGCTGTAAACAAGCCACAACCACAACTAGCCAGCGTTCGCCATCATTGATCACATGTTAAGCAAGTGCTGACCTTCAACCGCAGCTAACTACTATTGACCATCAACTACTTAAAGTCAATCATCAACCATTGAAAATAAATTCATCCACAACTAATTCAGCACTAATATGCACTAATTAATGACCATGATTGACAATGGGTCAACCATACATCCACCCCTGTACACACCATCATCAAACAATGTCAACCCATCGATCAACCATTTTCCAAATACGATCGTCAAACATCCATCAACCATCCATCAACAATCCATCAACCCAAGTATTGACCAGTTTCTGACTTTCTAAAACTATCATTACGCACTGACGCATACTAGCCATTTTCCAAAACCATCACCCATCCATCATCCATCTGTAAACCATCATCACCCATCCATTCACCCAGCTATTCACCATACACAAGGTACAAGGCACATCAGCCCGTGACTCTCCCAGTGACCTTTGGCCACCGTTGTGGCATAGACATCCCAGGACGGCGTGTTGATAGTGCCCGAACCGTTGACTGGGGAGCCATCTCCTGGCCATGCCAGACCGACCTCCGATCTATCCCCAGGGGATGTGATGTATCCCTAGGTTTCTACAATGATTAGTGCTGAGGAGTAGGGATTCTATAGTGATTCTATAGCGATTCTGTAGTGATTCTATGGTGACTGGATACTGGCTTAATACTGACTACTAGTGGCATATCGCGGTGAAATGTGCTAGTGATGAAAATCGCAAGTCATTGCGATCAATGACCCTTAGTCAATTTCAATTGTGGTGAAGAGTGACAATCAGCAGTTCATAGTGTTGTTTTGACAGTATGTGCGTTGTTCCCAGTGTGTGTTCCTCTTGTGACGGCGAATCGCGGCTAATCCATCAGGTGGCCGGGCCAATTCCAGTGGGGGCACCCCGAGTGCTCCTGCATCCAAGACCGCTTGAGGATACTTGTACCAACCTCAATGGCACCGCCCAGCTGATTTATCGAAGCCGATACAGAGCCATATGCCAACTATGAAGGGTCAGAGCCAGCCAGATGTCGATAAGGCTTGATCATACTTTACCAGGGTAACATCTTTGTACAATGTGGAGTTGTGAATACATGGTGAACCACCCAGAAATGGTAGTTGTTCCATTGATAGTGACTATGAACATGGATGGTTACTGGGTACCATCATGGCTATGGACAAAGCCGGGTATGGATGGCTGAACACCTCCGATATCGCTGGGTTTTCACATGCCACATGATCATTTTTCGTTGGGAAGCCATCGACCCCCGCATTGAGGTGAGGGTGAACGAGGTTCCCTCAGAGAATGCCCACGCTCTCCCACCAGTGGTGGCTTCTCACACCATAGGGAACGCCCAAAATGGCGGGTTTCTTACTATAAATGATTAATATAAAGGATGATTTTGGGCTTTTTTGAGAGCACCCATGTGGATCAATGAATTAAATTTGCAACACCAGAAGATTCCCCATGTTCACTCAAAGGTCACTGATGTTTGTTTCTGGATGTTAAGTGGATCATTGAGTGACAATAGCCCTCATATCTATGTTCATCGCAGTCATTCACCTATCTCTGATGAGATGGAAGTCACACCAACTCAGCAGAAGTCCCGAATCAACCCCAAGTCCGATGATGATGATGATGATGATGATGATGATGATGATGGTTGATGCTGAATGATGATGATGATGATAATGATGATGGATGATGATGGTTGATGCTGAATGATGATGGTGATGGATGATGCTTGATGATCAACACCAACACCAACACCAACACCAACAGCAACAACAACAACAACACCACATATGTTGTCACTAGCCAAGAAAAGTGAAAATCATCTCGAATCAGCAGCAGCGATTTCCCAATGGCTGCTTTCACGATGAGCCTCCTCCAATGCCAAGGTACCCGGCTGCCCTGTAAACTTCGTATCGGCATACTGCCAATAGGTGGTGGCGTTGCACCCCATGTTGGCCGCCACAGCTAGTCCGGCGGCGAACCACTGGACGTTGGGCATGTAGAATTCGCTGAAGTAGATGGGGATGCCCCCCAGTCTCTCGGCGTTCCTTGGCAGCCAAGGAGAGCTGGAGGAGCCCGCTGGAGATAGCTGGAGAATGGTTACGAATGATGCGGCTGGTGATTTGGGTCAAGGCTTTGACCAATGGAGGAAAACAAGCGGCAACAATAGTTGGAATGCAACGGTTGATCATGGACTACAATGATGTATTATGATTGAGAATGGATGGATCATGGTTTACAATTACATGTTTATACAGCCACCGCACAATTTCTCAGGGTTCCTGGCCCAGCTAAAACTTGCCAGTTCTCAGAAAATCACAAGAATGAGGATTTTGATCAAATACCATTTTGCTGGTTTTTAGGAATCCTGCAAAGTGGTCCATTGGAACTGATTCTTTGGATGCTGGGTTTCAATGAACCATTTGCATCCAAAGAATGAATCTTCAATGCTAATGAGAATTCTTCGATTTGCTGGGTTTGGAAACCATGCTACTGATTCTTGACGAATATCAACAATGAAGAGGAGCCAATGGCTGCGTCTCAATGATGATCCCCCAACACTGATTCATCAATTGCTGCAGGTGAAATGTGTGGCGTCGATCTGGATCCATGTTGGCTACCAGGGTGACACGACTTGGTGTGAGCTAAGTCGGTTTTCTATGGCAACTACCAGGCTGCTGGTAGACACAAAATCGTTGCCATGGTGTGTTTCAGTTCTCAGCGTCGCGTCACGCGATTTGATGGCAAATGCACCGGTGCACCGAGGTCGAGCTGCTGGTCAACGATTTCCCGATGACCATCAAAACTAAGACTCTGAAATGTCATTACTTGGATGATCATCCAATGGTCATTGGAAATTCACACATCCGATGAATTGATTGATTTGAGATGATTACTTGATAATTAATCGATGGCCAAAATAATGGGTTGCTGGAATGAATGGTCAGTACTATCTGGATCGTCATAATGAATCAATTGATTGATTGTCGTAATTGCTTGAAGATGATTGGAGACTTGGATGGTCATAATGATTTGCAACTGTTGATCAACATTTGATTCTCGAAAAGTGAGCAGCCCCCTGTTTGCAAAGAAATGTCATCTACATAAATTGTGATACAATATTCAATGTACACAGAGAGAGAGAGAGAGCAAAAAATTGGGTTTGTACCTATCCGTTTCTCTTCAGCCGTTGCAAACCCCGACATTCACAATCGATGATGAAGCCCGGCTGCAGGGTGCACGAAGCAAAATCTGGCCGTAGTTTCAACGCAAAGAAAAGAAACGTCATCCCTTGACATGTTTTGGATGATTGATAAAAGATTAAAACACTACGAAATGATAAACATGACAAACAATGATACAACAAAATCGTGGATACCCAATATTTACATGTATTTACATCTCTGGATTTTGTGTAACGCTGAAGAAGTTCGTGTTCCCAGTTAGCATGAAGAATACAGTAATACCCGTGGTATCAATGGCTATATCAGGCATTATGATTGAGAAGTATGATTAATGACACTGGTTATTGTGATTGTATCATGACTAAGAACTGAAAATGGACCGCAGCAGTTGATATGTGACTCAATCATGGCCAGTAAGGTTATCACTTATATAATCATGCTTACCAAAGAGATTTGAACTTCATGATTGGTCAAAGGTAATAGTGTTTGATAATGGACAAGAACGGTTGCAAACCAATCCATAAAAAGATCAAAAAGGCTGAATTTTACAAATATATGGATTGTAGTGGTCAGCGATGTACCAATGGATTACAAGGAGCAAGTGTGAAATGAACCGGAATTAATTCCATTCACGGTCTGCTCGCTTGCGAACTTGAGTTCAACCCCATGTGCTGGGATGAAGTATCAACGCCCAGCATCCAACAAACAAAAAGCCTCAACGAATACTAATCACTAACCTTGATCAACTGTTAATCTTAGTTGAGGACAACTGTAAACTGTACTTATAAGATGTTATAAGTTAACTAAGCACTGCTCAAACTGACATAAACTGATTATATATTAATCAGTATTGTTGCCTGAGATTTTCCATCAGCAAATGATCATGGTACTATCATTATTGCTGTCATGCATTGTTAGCTGTTTTTTTTTCAATCAGTAAATCACATCAGCTACGACAGGCTTAGCCAAGCCACTTTTTTGCCAGCCCAATGATTCCACCTGTGGCATCAAGCTTGTGTTGAAACAACCAGCGGGATGGGATCATGGTGAATTAATGGAATGGTTTATGAATGATGAATGGTGAGTGAGCTAGTGGAATAAGTGGATGACTACTTGGTTAATGAATGATGAGTTGATGGTGAATTCGCGGATCGTTGGTTAGTCTTCTTTCGCTGATCATGCTGCGGATCATTTGTGCTAATGGTCGCTGATTGATTGTTACTTAGGAGCAAGGGTTAATCACCAAACATACCAAGAATAGCAAATTAACCAACACCAAACATAACCAACAAGTAATCACCAACTAGAATAGTAGACATACTGACTTATGTGAAACTGATGCGTCCAAAGTCGTAACCCAACCATCCTAAGCTCGGAATGTCTCTTGCGAAACCAGCGTTATAACGGTGGGCCCCCAGCCACCGACATCGGAGAATCCCAGCTGTTGCAGCAGCAAAACGAAGGTCAAAGCTGAGACATGACAGTGGTGGGCTTAGTTCACCAATGCGTACCCCTGTTGTGAAGATATGTTAGGTACTTTGATATCTTAGTGATGCTGCCTGTGTTTGGTGACGTTTGGCAGTGTGTTCCCAAGCTGATTTTCATTGACAAACTAAGAATCAGTTGTCATTTGCTACTATTTGGCTAGGGCACTTCTGGCATCTCGAAATCGCTCCCCCTTTCGAGGCCCTTTAAAAGGCTAGCGCTGGGTACCTCAATTGTCATCTACCCTCACTCAAGGGTCAGCGCACGAAAGTTTTTTCTAAAACAACAGGTCAAATGGTCATGCCGGTAAGGATGAAGAGCTGACAGTGATGACGGAGAATGCTGGATAGTCCTCGATGATCAGGGACAATGAATGGACGATGGATGGGATGGTGGATCATGATAGCTGATGATGGATGGTGATGGATGATGTGGATGTTGATGATGATGATGATGATGGTGGATGAATGATGGCTGATGCTGGATGATGATGATGATGATGATGATGATGATGATGATGGATGATGGATGATGCTTGATGATGATGATGATGATGATGGATGATGCTGGATGATGATGGATGATGATGATGATGATGATGATGATGATGATGATGATGATGATGATGATGATGATGGATGATGATGATGATGATGATGATGATGATGGATGATGGATGATGGATGATGGATGATGGATGATGGATGATGGATGATGGATGATGGTGAATGATGATGATGATGGATGATGCTGAATGATGATGAATGATGATGAATGATGATGGATGATGCTGGATGATGATGGATGATGATGATGATGATGATGATGATGGATGATGGATGATGGATGATGGATGATGGATGATGGATGATGGATGATGGTGAATGATGATGATGATGGATGATGCTGAATGATGATGAATGATGATGAATGATGATGGATGATGCTGGATGATGATGGATGATGATGATGATGATGATGATGATGATGGATGATGATGGTTGATGCTGAATGATGATGATGATGATGATAATGATGGATGATGATGATGATGATGGATGATGATGGTTGATGCTGAATGATGATGATGATGATGATGATGATGATAATGATGATGATGATGATGATGATAATGATGATGATGATGATGATGATGATGATGGATGATGCTGAAGGATGATGGATGATGCTGGATGATGCTGGATGATGGATGATGATGATCGATGATTCGATGGATGATCCGTGAATGATCTGTGAATGACAATTGTCAAAAAACGTCCAGTGTTTGCAGGGTGGCCGATAATCATAACGTATCAACCATTATTGCTGTTAAACCATTGTCATGCCGTTATCAACACCATTCGTCATTTGCTAATCTGATCGTCAATTGTTGATAGTGGTCCAGCTTAAATTAATGGTTGGAAAATGGTTAAATTGATAACCGCTGCACGGTTTGATTTACGAGTCGTCAAGATCAGTAGTAAGTCATCAGTAGTAAGTCATCAGTACTACGTCATCAGTAGTGCGTCGATGAAGGACCCACGGACGATTGGTCCAGCAACCACATCCCCATTGCAGCTGCCAAGCTACCGAAAGTGGTGGTAGCCGGAGGGACATACCAATGGAAGGACAAGATCAAACGGTTTTGGCTCGCCTCGGATAGGAAGTCCACTGAACCCATCCAGATGCGAATTTCTTTGTGTATAGAAGTGGGAAAAGATATACCATTTATATAGAGATGTACATGCATTAAATATGGTTTGAACATGTATAGTAGGTAGATATAGCATGACATATCCATGAACGGCAATACCCCTTTCCACAAGTGACTTTTTCAGCAAGGACGCCACCAATGGCCCCAGCTATGTCAATTTGCAATGAGTCGAATCAAGCGGATCATTGAATTCGTGCCCGAGCTATGACTGAAATCCTGTAGCCCGACCAGCTTAGAAGATGTGATGCTGGGATGGTTGTACCTTAAACTGGATCAATCCCAGGCCAGACCCACCAGCTTGGCTGGAACAAGTCGCCAGTACGAGGCTTTTGGTTGTCCAGCACCAGTCAACCATGGATGCCCCTAGGTCTTGCCGTGGCTCACCCTTTCGGGGACAGGTGGATGTTGATAACATAAAGCTGTGAACGACCCTGGTTGCCGGTTGCGGTTGGTGACCTGCTTGCCCGCAGTTTTTTGCATCGTGTCCCCACTTGTTGACCAGCTTAACCATCATGAACCATCGTTAAACATCTTGCTGATTAACCAACTTATGAACCAGTTAATCAACCAGCATCACCAGCTAGATAACCATCGTGAACCATCATAGTAGCTGATTCACCATGATTAACCAGCTAACCAGCTTCTTGGTCAGCATACCATCATGAACCAGCTTATAACCAGCTTATAGCCAGCTTATGACCCATGCTGGGCATAGCTGGACCCAGCCATTGCTTCCCTACTCGGGACGGGAGCCATGTTGGGGTTCCCTCGGCTTCGCTTCGCCGGCTTCGCCGGCAGGCGTAGGATTGAAATTGCTCCATGGCATCCTTCGAGATTCCAGCACCTGAGCCGAGGCTCTTTTCTCAACATGGGGTTGGCTTGTCGGCTGGCATGGCATGGCTGACACCATGGTTCATGGCTAGTAATGGCTACCCAGGATGAAGCTAAACCCCTGGTTGATGATCATAGGGGGTATCCCCTAAAAGCCTTGACTTTCCATTACAATGAGAACCCCCTAGTTAATCAACCAGGGGTTTATTAATCCTGGGTAGCCATTAATAATCATGGCTAATGATATGGCTAGTAATGGCTAATAGTGGCTGCTGATAGCGGCGTTTTTATGGCGAGCTGAGTCAAGCAGTTCACCAAACATGGTGGATAAGTTCACCGACAATTTCATAGCGAAAACAATGGTTAATGATGGGGGAACCAGGGGTACAGGGTTTTCACCCATAGCCACATGGTCAATAATGGCTGATAGTGGCTGACTGAATCAGGACAAGCCACTATTGATGGTCGCCATTCGCCATTGTTAACAATTAGCCGTTCTGAATTGCTGCTTAGCCAACTGGTGGGTGAACAATGATTAATATTGGCTAATAATGGCTGGTACTGTTTAGTAGCCAACAATTGAAGGATATGAAATCTTACGTGGCTTGTGCAAGCATGATGAATTACGGTGCTTAATCAGCGGTTAATAATTGTTGTAATGATTCTCCTGTGGCTAATGATATCGATTATTAATGGTTTCTGAAAATGGGGGTCCCAAATCATCCAATACTAACAAGTTTTAGTTATAGACCATTTTTGGGGTACCCCCATTTTAAGAAACCACCATATGATATGGATCAAGCAATTAACCATCAACAACCGGGGATTATAAACGGGAAAAGAATGCTCAATGATGGTAGACCAGGGTACAGTCTAGGAATCTGAAAGAGTTAAAGAAATCCAAAGACGGAAAAAAATGATCGATGTGCCCAATTCGTAATTTGCTGTCAGATGAGCTCTGGGTCTTTATTTGCGATTCCATAGATCTTTTCGTCACACCACACTGACCTATTGGTTGGGCGTCAGAGGCCGGACTTGCGCGCAGGTTTCGACCCATACCCATATGGACTATTAATCTACTCAAATCAAGTTGATTAACAACCACTATTGATCACTGACTGTATCATTCATGGATTTACTACCTATTAAACCTCAATAGTTACTAACCCTAGATGGCTTTTCATGAGTACTAATCACTATTGATGCCTTGAAGGAGGTTTAGAATGGATGATAAGCACCACCCTCAACCACGAGTGCTTATCCTGGTGAATATCGGTTACTAGTTGATATTGATCAATAATGGCCACCAGGCTGAAGGATGGCTGCTTTTTGCCAATACATAATGGGAATGTCCATAGAGACAACCCTCTCAGGGCTTTGAATGCACCCAAATGGTTTGCTTCGGAATTTCGATGTACCCTTGTGGAAATTAACATGGACCCTCCCAACTAGCATTCCAATTGGACACGGATCATCCAATAGAATTTTCTATTTACCGGGCTGGCGTTGGCAATCTCAGGCAGTCCAAGTGATAAGCAGGTACCCAGTACTTGCACCTCGGCAATCGTCTGTCCGTCAGTGGCAGTTGATACATGTCCTTGTCATGTAGAACCCCGTTTTGAATCCTGCAGCTGCCCATACCGCGAGCCACACAAGCAAGAGGCACCAAGAGGCAACATGCGCCAAGTGGCTAATGTATATTTTGTTTTTTCCTCTTCACTCACGGCACAGGCCACCATCAACGAATGGCCGATGTTGCTGTTGCTTGGCCATCTGTTTCGTGCTCGGCGACGATTCCCCATGTTCGGTCTTTCTACATCATGGCTGTGCCATGCAGCGTGAACCCCAGCTTGGTTCCAAACCTGATAAAAGTGAACTGGCGAACATGGACAAGATGAACAGAAGTGTCAGGCTTTTGTTTGACCTACAGCCATATAACAAGCAGTCGGGATATAACTGTACAAAACTGTGGAAATTGCAAACTAATGCGCGTTGTGTCCTCAACATTGCTAAAGTCGTTCACCAACCAAGGGAAACACAAAACCCACAATCCAAAAGCCCCCGCATATGATGGACCAAACAGCCAAGTTACCTTTATGATATTTCAACAGGTCATGAGGGTGTTTCTCAAAATAGGGGTACCCCCAAATCATCTATTCTTAACCACTGCTAGTAAGAAACCAACCATTTTTGGGGTACCTCGATTTTAAGACACCACCAGGTCACGAGAACTGGCGCTTCGATGCTTAGAACCTGTTGGTACCTCATGGAGTCTCTGGATCGACTTGGTGCTGCCCAGCTACATTGTAAGCAGCTCACAAAGCAGGATTCCCCTGGATGCGCTGCTTACAGGGCGTCAGGGGTTGCAACTGCTCGTCATTTTTCCTGGCAACAATCATGGAATGCTATCAGGGAATTACGGACGACAACCATAACCTGTATGCATTGCGGAGCAACCACGTACAGGGGTGATGTAATAAGTAACTAACCCGATGGACGTTTGCTAAAAGATGATTGCGGTGGATCTGCAGTTCCCAACCATAGCATAAGAGGAATCATCAATTACTGCAATCATCGATACGTACGGTGAACAGTCAACAAGTAAATGTCAAGCATTAACAACCAACAATCAACCTTTTAGCAACCATTAACAAGTTAATAACGGACCAAGATCAACGATTAACGACTGAACTTTAGCACTCATCAACCAACAACCACCAAAGCACGATAATTCACCATCAGCTTGTGCTGTTCAGCACAGATAGGCACGGCTATAACGATTTGTTGCTTAGTAATGTTCCAACCAACAGCATGAGCATGGTTAATGGGAATGACTAATGATGGTTAGTGATGGTTAATGATGATTAAAGATGGCTAATGATGGTTGATGAAGTTTCACCAATTGATGGCCAATCATGCTTGATCATGTCCAGTGATGGTCCATAGACAAAAGCGTCATCAACAAACTGCCGATTGGTTCAATTATGGTCGATTCAAAGCCAATTTTGGACAAACAGAGAACCCAACAAAAGAGATCAACCATTTGCCTAACCAGTTGTTGATATCGAATTATCAACCATTAATTTTTGTAACCAGTCACCATTAGTCTAATCACTTCTAGATCGAAATCAACAACCAATAATTCGCGCATTTGACTACTGACCATTGGCCTAGCCATTACCAAGATTGAACTCTGCTTGGACTTTCCATTGGTCTAATGATTACTTTAAACCATTACTAGTCAGTATTCATTAACCATTTAATCAAGAACAACGACTATGATTTTGGTAGAGCTCACTCTTCATCTCTCCTGGTGACCATCCAAACGTTCAACGTAGGGAAATGGCCCCCATGATGGGTGAAATTGAAACCCAGCCACAGCCAATGACTTTGGACTTCTATGGGGCGAGGGGGTTGCCCGGACATCCAAACAAGTAACTAGTTGAGCCAATCAAATGACGCAACAGCTTTACTGGGGAACCTGTGGGAACCTCACACTTCCCATGATGATCACAGTTCGCCAGTGAACAAACAAGCTTTCTGTCGCACGTTTTATTTTTCCATGTTTTCACCACATTTTCTTCACTTTTCCTACCATGGTTCACCAAGCGGTTCACCAGCGAACTCAGGCACCGGCACGGGGTCACCACCCGCAGATCCCCAAGGGTCGCGCATGGTCGCGCCTTCCACCGCATTGCTCCAGTTGCCGATGGCGATGGGCGCCTTGATCGCGGGATCCCGGGCCAAGGCGGCCAAAACGTCGCCCTGGAGAGAGGCGACTCCAGGAAGGGAACCTGGGAGATCTACAGTAGTCTCCTGCTTGGAGATGATGAACTACCTAGAGAACCGAAAACCTATAAAATTATAGGTAAAAACCAGGTTTTTCCCTAAGAGCCTATAATTTTATGGGTTCTAGGTTCTTTAGGTATTCTGGCCAAATCTTGTTTATGGAACAACTTCGGAGATCTTCGGGAAACAAACAGATGTTTGATGAAAAGGATATTTAGGAAGAATGTAGGAGACTGTGACTGGAAAATTGTCCTAAAACATCGTGTTCTTCAGGAAAGTTGATTAACTATTAATAATGCTATTTCCTACCGGGGGGATTGATTCCTCTCGACTGTAATGGATGATTTTCTCTGTTGGAGAGGTGTTCGGGAACTCCCGAAGACATACGTGGAATTACGCTTTTGCATCGTGCCTCCAGGAAATTGTCTTTGAATAAAATTTCTAGAAACATCTGCAAGTAACAAAGGCCCCACTAATCACAAGACAACATTGGAGTTGTCAGTAAATTACTGTACTTCTCCAACTCATGACTTGTCCATGTCAACTCATTTCTTCCAAAGACAAAAATCCAGTGGCAAAACCAGGCAGGACTTCAATGGTTTCCACAGATGGCCTTTCTTGGCCCGATGAATTTGGATCGGAACCTCCATCCTTGATCCCAGCTCCACAAGGGCGCCTCAAAGGAAAGGATGGACTTCCAAATGTTCAGAGTAGTACAACCTGAAGCGAACAGAACGGTTGCGATGAACCAACCTCTGCTGGGCAAACCAACAACTGTAACTTGTCTTTATGAAGGTTGACCATTGTCTGACCATTCGTTCCACAATCACCTGCCGTTATTATGAATCATCAGAATGATGAACCATTACTTCTGACCATTCATATCCACCATTATGAATTTAGCCATAATTATGAATCTCACCCCTCATTTCCATTACCATTTTCACCATGGTGTGAGATTTGATACCAAAACTCCAAGCAGCACAGCCTTTGCCTGGAAAATGGTCATCGCCAGGTGATTCGCCCACCACGTGTGGTTGACCGCCACTGCCAGGTGATGAACTGCCCCATGTTTGTTGGGCGATAGTCGTGACCGACATACTGCTTAGCCTATGGTAGATTGACCTCCTCAAAAATCACCACCGCAAATCTCTTGGTGAAAAGTCGTCATCTCCTGAAATCGTGGCCTGGTAAAGAAGGGATGGGCGTAAATGACTGGCGCTTGTGATCAATGTGAGTTGGGTCGGAAAACACCAAAATTATATAGAATACGTCGGGTTTCATGGCCCTACCCATTTGGATTCTCAGTTCTGGCCTTTGGGGGTTCTGTTTGGGAACAAGGGGACGTTTCCAGGGTCGTTTGACTTGACCCAATGGGCGACAAACTCGATTGCCAAACCGGTGCCAAGCCCGGGAAAGCTCAGTAGCTAGCCTGCAGCAACGTACCAACTACATAGTCTTCTCCTGCAGTATATGGCGGTGTTATGGCGGTTTCTAAAAAAAGAAGACCCCCAAATCATCCAATATGAATAATTTCTATAGTAATAAACCAAGCATAACTTTGGGGTTCCCTATTTCCAGAAACCCCTTTGTTTCGTGACCAAACGACAATGCAACTTATTGACAGCCGTGAACTCGGTGAACAAGATTTGCTGATTTTGTTTCATTGATGAAATGAATTGATACCCCCACAAATACCGGCTAGATTAGCTCCACTCGGCCGAGAAGCCCTTCAACATTCAACGGATTTGATCCCACATTTTGATAGGGTCTACTAGAGCCCCAGCAACCAGCAAGCACGGTCATTTGTCGAACACCTCCGGACCCAATCCCACCCCAGCTCAACGTAACCCGTCTCTCAGAAATCAACAAGAATCCCGCGTCTTGAGCCGGCACGGATCCCCTAAGGTAGCACCGTCTTCCTTTGAGTGTCGTGCCCAATTTGAAAGAAGTATTCGTTCCAAATACGAATAGGTACGATACGGGCTCAGGTACATGTTACTAGCCCAATTCTGAGCTAGTATGCAAAACTGAGCCAATACGAAAACGAGCCGGATTGGTGTCAGAATCTTTCAAATCTACGCTGATCATTCCTGCCAATTTGTCATACTTCTTCCCAAGTCTTCCCCGTTGTGTTGCTGAATATCTGCAACGCTTCCACCATCTTCGCTGATGGTTTCATCCACGTGAGAACATCAACAATAACCACTCCAGCACTCAGCTAAACGGTCCAAGAAACAGTTCGGAAGTCCACCCAGTGGGGGCTCGTTCATGAGCTCCACAGCAATCACGTTGTCATATCTGACGGCGAGCAAAGACCACTGGTCACTGATTTGCTGAAAAAGTCAACGCAGCGGATATCCACAGTAACCAGTCTGAACCCAAAAACAATTACGACCAGTTCATAGCGACCAACGGACGCTGTTGAACACTATTTATCATTATTTATCTTCCAATGAGAACACACCCCCTGCTCTACCATTTACCTACCAATGAGCGGACACACCGCCTTCACAAACATTTACCGACCAAAGAGCGGACACACCGCCTTCACAAATAATTACCTACCAATGAGCGGACACACCGCCTTCACAAACATTTACCGACCAAAGAGCGGACACACCGCCTTCACAAATAATTACCTACCAATGAGCGGACACACCGCCTTCACAAACATTTACCGACCAATGAGCGGACATACCGCCTTCACAAACATGTACGTACCAATGAGCGGACACGCCGCCTTCACAAACATGTACGTACCAATAACCGGACACACCGCCCTCACAAACATTTACCTACGAATGAGCGGACACACCGCCCTCACAAACATTTACGTACCAATGAGCGGACATACCGCCTTCACAAACATTTACCTACCAATGGGAACACACCGCCCTCATTTACCTACCAATGAGCGGACACACCGCCTTCACAAACATATTTACCTACCAATGCG
>VSDK01029156.1:19797-34086 GCA_009767595.1 Symbiodinium kawagutii | reverse complement strand
CCCCCCCCTCCAAAACCCTTTCCCTGCCAATGAGCGGACACGCCGCCTTCACAAATAATTACCTACCAATGAGCGGACACACCGCCTTCAAAACATTTACAGACCAATGAGCGGACATACCGCCTTCACAAACATGTACGTACCAATGACCGGACACACCGCCTTCACAAACATTTACCGGGGCCAATGAGCGGACACACCGCCCTCACAAACATTTACCTACCAATGAGCGGACATACCGCCTTCACAAACATTTACCGACCAATGAGCGGACATACCGCCTTCACAAACATTTGGCGACCAATGAACGGACATACGGCCTTCCTAAACATTTCCTTACCAATGAGAACACACCGCCTTCACAAATATTTACTTACCAAAGAGCGGACACACCGCCTTCACAAACCCTTTTACCTACCAATGAGCGGACACACCGCCTTCACAAACATGTGCGTACCAATGAGCGGACACACGTTCACAAACATGTACGTACCAATGAGCGGACACACCGCCTTCACAAACATTTACCCACCAATGAGCGGACACACCGCCTTCACAAACATTTACGTACCAATGAGCGGACGTACCGCCTTCACAAACATTTACCGACCAATGAGCGGACACACCGCTCTCACAAACATTTCCCCACCAAGGTGCGGACACACCGCCTTCACAAACATTTACCGACCAATGAGCGGGCACACCGCCTTCACAAACATCTACCTACCAATGAGCGGACACACCGCCTTCACAAACATTTACCGACCAATGAGCGGACACACCCCCTTCACAAACATCTACCTACCAAAGAGAACATACCGCCTTCACAAACATTTACCGGGGCCAATGAGCGGACACACCGCCTTCACAAACATTTACCTACCAATGAGCGGAGAGGCCGCCTTCACAAACATCTACCTACCAATGAGCGGACATACCGCCTTCACCCCCGCCCAAGGAGCGGACAGACCGCCTACACAAACATTTACCGACCAAGGAACGGACACACCGCCTTCACAAACACTTACCTACCAATGAGCAGACACACCGCCATCACAAACATTTACCTACCAATGAGCGGACACACCGCCTTCACAAACCCTTTTGCCTACCAATGAGCGAACACACCGCCTTCACAAACATATTTACCTACCCATGACAGACATACCGCTTTCACAAGCATTTATCTACCAATGAGCGGACATACCGCCTTCACAAACATTTACCTACTAATGAGCGGATACACCGCCTTCACAACCATTTACCCACCAATGAGCGGACACACCGCCTTCACAACCATTTACCTACCAATGAGCGGACACCCCGCCTTCACAAACATTTACCGACCAATGAGCGGACATCCCGCCTTCACAAACATATTTACCTACCAATGAGCGGACACCCCGCCTTCACAAACATTTACCGACCAATGAGCGGACATCCCGCCTTCACAAACATATTTACCTACCAATGAGCGGACACCCCGCCTTCACAAACATTTACCGACCAATGAGCGGACATCCCGCCTTCACAAACATATTTACCTACCAATGAGCGGACACCCCGCCTTCACAAACATTTACCGACCAATGAGCGGACATCCCGCCTTCACAAACATATTTACCTACCAATGAGCGGACACCCCGCCTTCACAAACATTTACCGACCAATGAGCGGACATCCCGCCTTCACAAACATATTTACCTACCAATGAGCGGACACCCCGCCTTCACAAACATTTACCGACCAATGAGCGGACATCCCGCCTTCACAAACATATTTACCTACCAATGAGCGGACACCCCGCCTTCACAAACATTTACCGACCAATGAGCGGACATCCCGCCTTCACAAACATATTTACCTACCAATGAGCGGACACCCCGCCTTCACAAACATTTACCGACCAATGAGCGGACATCCCGCCTTCACAAACATATTTACCTACCAATGAGCGGACACCCCGCCTTCACAAACATTTACCGACCAATGAGCGGACATCCCGCCTTCACAAACATATTTACCTACCAATGAGCGGACACCCCGCCTTCACAAACATTTACCGACCAATGAGCGGACACACCGCCTTCACAAACATCTACCTACCAAAGAGCGGACATACCGCCTTCACAAACATTTACCGGGACCAATGAGCGGACACACCGCCTTCACAAACATTTACCTACCAATGAGCGGACACACCGCCTTCACAAACATGTACCTACCAATGAGCGGAGAGGCCGCCTTCACAAACATCTACCTACCAATGAGCGGACCGCCTTCACAAACATATTTACCTACCAATGAACGGACACACCGCCTTCACAAACACTTACCTACCAATGAGCAGACACACCGCCATCACAAACATTTACCTACCAATGAGCGGACACACCGCCTTCACAAAAATATTTACCTACCAATGAGCGGACACACCGCCTTCGCAAACATTTACTTACCAATGAGCGGACACACCGCCTTCACAAACCCTTTTGCCTACCAATGAGCGAACACACCGCCTTCACAAACATATTTACCTACCAATGAGCAGACATACCGCCTTCACAAACATTTATCTACCAATGAGCGGACATACCGCCTTCACAAACATTTATCTACCAATGAGCGGACATACCGCCTTCACAAACATTTGCGCACCAATTGGCGGACACACCGCTCTCACAAACATTTACCTACCAATGAGCGGACACACCGCCTTCACAAACATTTACCTAGTACCAATGAGCGGACACACCGCCCTCACAAACATTTACCTACCAATGAGCGGACACACCGCCTTCACAAACATTTACCTACCAATGAGCAGACACGCCGCCTTCACAAAAATTTACTTACCAATGGGCGGACACACCGCCTTCATAAACATTTACCTACCAATGAGCGGATACACCGCCTTCACAACCATTTACCCCCTGAGCGGACAAACCGCATTCACAAACATTTACCTACCAATGAGCGGACACACCGCCTTCACAAACATTTACCATGAGCGGACACACCGCCTTCACAAACATTTGCCCACCAATCAGCGGACACACCGCCTTGACAAACACATTTACCTACCAATGAGCGGACACACCGCCTTCACAAACATTTACCATGAGCGGACACACCGCCTTCACAAACATTTGCCCACCAATCAGCGGACACACCGCCTTGACAAACACATTTACCTACCAATGAGCGGACACACCGCCTTCACAAACATTTACCTCCCATGACCGGACACACCGCCTTCACAAACATTTACCTACCAATGAACGGACACACGGCCTTCACAAACCCCTTTACCTGCCAATCAGCGGACACACCGCCTTCACACACATTTACGTACCACTGAGCGGACAAACCGCCTTCACAAACATATTTACATGCCAATCAGCGGACACACCGCCTTCACAAACATTTACTCACCAATGAGCGGACACACCCCCTTCACAAACTTTTACCTACCAATGAGCGGACACACCACCTTCACAAACAATTACCCACCAATGAGCGGACACACCGCCTTCACAAATAATTACCTAACAATGAGCGGACACACCGCCTTCACAAACATTTATCTAGTACCAATGAGCGGACACACCGCCTTCACAAACATTTATCTAGTACCAATGAGCGGACACACCGCCTTCACAAACCCTTTTACCTACCAATGAGCGGACACACCGCCTTCACAAACTTTTACCTACCAATGAGCGGACACACCGCCCTCACAAACATTTACCTGCCAATCAGCGGACACACCGCCTTCCAAACATTTGCCTACCAATGAGCGGACACACCGCCTTCGCAAACATTCGCCTACCAATGAGCGGACACACCGCCTTCACAAACATATTTACATGCCAATCAGCGGACACACCGCCTTCACAAACATTTACCTACCAATGAGCGGACACACCGCTTTCGCAAACATTTACCCACCAATATATCAACAATTACAACTATGATCAACCAGGATCAGCCATTGTTTACCATCATCCTCCAACTATTAGCGACTATCCAGAGAGGTTCGGGAACCGAACCGAACCGGTGGAACCGAGCCGGCTGAACCGAAACCGGGCTGAACCGAATCAACTCAACCGAGCTTCATTCTATCAATCTTGATAATCGTAGTTCTAAAACAGTTGTGGTTATTAATCCTAATCATCATTATGCGCTACTATGGGTCATGACTAAACCATCCAAACTTTCTCAAACTCCATCCCGTCTGGATTTTTCTTTCCTTTTACTGTTTCTTTTCCTTTTGGCTAGATTTGCTTTTTCCAGCCCCTGGAAACAGCAAATCCAGTCTCCTTTTCATCTTCCTTTCCTTTTACTGTTTCTTTTCCTTTTGGCTGGATTTGATTTCTCCAGCCCCTGGAAAAAGCAAATCCAGTTTCCTTTTCATTTTCCTTTCCTTTTATTGTTTCTTTTCCTTTTGGCCGGATGTGCTTTTTCCAGCCCCTGGAAAAAACAAATCCAGTCTCATTTTCATTTTCCTTTCCTTTTATTGCTTTTTTTCCTTTTGGCTGGATTTGCTTTTTCCAGCCCCTGGAAAAAGCAAATCCAGTTTCCTTTTCATTTTCCTTTCCTTTTACTGTGTCTTTTCCTTTTGGCCGGATTTGCTTTTTCCAGCCCCTGGAAACAGCAAATCCAGTCTCCTTTTCATCTTCCTTTCCTTTTACTGTTTCTTTTCCTTTTGGCTGGATTTGATTTCTCCAGCCCCTGGAAAAAGCAAATCCAGTCTCCTTTTCATTTTGCTGTTACTGTTTCTTCTTTTGGCCGGATTTGCTTTTTCCAGCCCCTGGAAAAAGCAAATCCAGTCTCCTTTTCATTTTCCTTTTCTTTTATTGTTTCTTTTCCTTTTGGCTGGATTTGCTTTTTCCAGCCCCTGGAAAAAGCAAATCCAGTCTCCTTTTCATTTTCGTCTCCTTTCCTTTTCCTTCCCTGGTCCTTCCCTTTTCCTTCCCTTTCCTTTTCCTTTTCCATTCCATATATGTATGTGTATATATATATATATATATTTTTATTTATTTATTTATTTATTTGTTTATTTATTTATTTATTTATATGTATGTATATATATTAAATATATATATATATATGTACTTTTCTCCTCCTTTTGGCTGGATTGGTTTTTTCTAGACCCTTCAAGAAGCAAATCTACACAGACATGACTATGAAACAAAGACTCTCTCAACATCCATTCTGTCTGCCCCTGTGGAACCGAACCGAACCGAAGCGACACGCACAACTAACCGACAGGAACTGAAACTGATTATGAACCGAACCGTCCCCTATCAGTTTCCAAAAAACGAAACCGAACCGAACCGAACCGAAACCACACTCATTGACGATGATATTAATTTTGATGACAATCATTTAACTATCAGCTAGCCAGTATTTGACGATTAACCTTTGTTAATAACTTTTGACCATTAGTAGACTTTAAACAATGGTTGACAATCATCTATTATATAGCAGACATTATCAACCAATACTAGCCATTATATACATCAACCATTTTGATTGCAGTAGTAGCCATAGGCCATTTAACCACTACTAACCATTGTCCAATCGATCTCTATGAGGCATTCTCAACCATCAATGCAGTGACCAACCACGTAATTGCAATCATCCACCATGTGCCAGTCAATCATCAAACAACCATCAATGCAGTGACCAACCCCGTAATTGCAATCATCCACCATGTGTCAGTCAATCATCATCAGCCATTACAAACCATTCCAAGCCATTAAGTGACCATTGGTCGATCATTCCTAACCATTGGTTAATCATTACTCAATCATTCCAAAAGATTAACTAAGCACCGCTAACCCTTGAGTGACAATGAATTTGGCATTAACTCAGCATTCATGAACCGGTCAGCCAGCACCATGCCAGCGCGGCCTGTCCCAAACTCCACAGAGATACTTGGCGCAGGCAACCTAGGGAGATACCACGGTTAACAGATGCGCCATGTGGTGGTAAGAAAGACTTAAAGTAAGGGCTAATGAATGATGGTTGATGATGATGGTTGATGATGATGGTTGATGATGGTTAATGATGGTTGATGATGGTCGATGATGGTTGATGATGACGGTTGATGATGATGGTTGATGATGATGGTCGATGATGATGGTTAATGATGGTTAATGATGATGGTTGATGATGCTTAATAAAGTGCTGGTAAAGAAGAGTTTGGTCATGTGAAGGCGGTTCTGCATGCCAAATGGTTGTGTCTATCAATGGTTTGATTCCTGGATTCAAGTGGCATCTTTTTTCATAGCTTACAACGGGGACTTGAGGGGCACCATGAACCATCACGAACCATTCTTAGTCATAAACAAAGATTGGTAATGATTCATTGGCCATCATTCATCAGCATTATCCATGCTGAGCATGAAGGCATCAACCATGGTGAACCCAACATCGCCAAGAAACGAAGGGATCAAAGAAGGTCTCTTTGTCCTGCGGATTTCGAGCCGAGTTGTAGATCCTCGGCATGCAATTCCTCGGTGGCGAAGGCTTGAACTGAACCCCTCAGCTCGCTGCGGGGCGAAGAAACCGGCTACACAGTTGCTGCTAATAAACTAACCACGTTAATTAAGATAGCACCCCCATGCAACCCCCAAGTGATTTTGTACCATAGTCTCCTGCAAACACAAAACCTTCAAAATGATTCGTGAGAATTTATCCAGGTAAATAGCGGCTTCGAAATTCCTCTGGCTATGATGGCAAGCATCGGTAAGCTGATTCAATTTGGAGGGAAAACAGATGGGTGATGCGAAGAGCCAAAAACTGCTACCATGGCCCCTTTCCCAGTGTCACACTTTTTTCACTCAGCGTCGAACCCCCTCATGCTGTGTCAACATATCAAGCTAGACCAAATGGTGGTTTCTGAAAATTGGGAGCCCAAAAAATGGTTGGTTTATTACTAACAATGACTATCAATGGATGGTTTAGGGGTACCCCTATGGCTTGAGAAACCACCAAATGGGTGAACCCATCTCTTCAGCACGAATCGCGGTCAAAAACTGGGCCATTGCTATACACTCTGGTGATCTAACATGGCTGGCTGGAAAATCACCATTTCCAACAGGTAAGCAATCTACAAATGGTGGATTTTCCAGCCAGCTATGTGATCGATCACCAGAGTGTAAATGGTTGATGTAAGCTGGATTTGGGGGTACCCCTAGCAAGAAAGCACCATTTAAGTATCACTAGCTTGTTCAACATGATTCAACAAACCACCATGATCAGCCATCTGTACAATTCAGATTCGTCAGCCATTCGTAGACCCTGCATCAATTAAGCACCATCAACATCCATCAACCACTTATCAACCATCCATTAACCATCCACAAATCGCTACAAGATACACCATCCCCAACCTGGACCCTTCACCCCTTCATCAACGAGCCATGGACGGTCGCCCCGCTCCGAGCTGCTGCAGCTGTGCTGAGGTAATCAACGTGCTCCAGCGGCCGTCCGCGTTGTTCGTGCGCATGCTGGCGTTGCCCGCCTCGGCGACACTCCGCTGGGCTCCCCGAAGGGCGGCGGTGACGGTCCTTGTGATTCAACCATCATTTGAATCATCGTTTTGATTCAACGATGTTAACATATGTTAACCATGAGAAACTAATATAGAAACTTATTAATATAACAATTCCGCATTGAACATGCAAACAAAATCAAACAAACATTCAATTCATCCCATCAACGAGCTCATGATGAAACCTCCCTGGACGACTCTTGGAAGCGTTGCGGGCCCCCTTCGCAACGGCGCGGCTTCCCCGGTGGTCGCTGGCTGCTGCCGCGGGGCGTTCATCAACGCTGGAGTTCCGGCGTCGCCGCCCACGGAGTAGGCCTTCCAAGGCTCTGAGTCCTCGCCAACGATAAGGGCGCCGGTTGGGGAAGGTCGGCAAGGGATGGCTAGGGTTGGTTGGGTGAAGCTTGGTGAAGCTTGGTGAAGCTTGGTGAAGCTTGGGTTTGCTGAAGCTTGGTTTAAGGTGGGTGAGATGCTTTGGTTGGATGAGTTGGATTGGTTGGATGGTTCGGTTGATTCGGTTTGATGGATTGGATTAGATGGTTTGTTTAGATGGCCGATGGTTCTTGCTTGGATTTGTTGCTGTTGGTCGCACGAAATGCTGCTGTTGTTTCCTCACTGGGGTCCGAACACCATGAAGTTGAAACATGGCAGTACATACGACAGGTCTCAGGATACAGATCATACCAATACCGAACTATATGATCCACCATCATTAGCCATCATCGACCCTCAATTCTCCAAAGGAAAAAACTTCATGAACCATCACCTCGTGCCCTGGATGGCTCACAGCTTGCAGCTCTTGTCTGGTCGCTTCCTTGTCGTAAGTAGTGATGTTGAAGCCCAAACACTTGGCCAGGCAGTTGGGCAAGCCACAGAATGGCTGGAGTGGGGCAAGCCACAGAATGGCTGCAGTGGATGATCTTGGTTGGTCACATACCTCAGCGTGCTGCCAGCCCAGCACTTCTGGGCGGAGTGGTACCACCGAGCCATCGAGACCTGTGGTCTTCACCAGGGAAAGCCATCCATTTTGGGGGGGTTGCACCACAACAGGAAAGCATGAAGAAGGCCACCTGTCAACATCCCAACAGTTGGACTACTTTGGTCACTCATAGGATGTGCACAAGGGGTACACGGAATTGACCCCAGGCAACGTCATTACCAATCTAGCTATAATCTTATGACTGAATTTTGCTGTTCCACCGGCATACCATTCCAGGCACAAAACATTCCTAACGAGCTAATCAACCATTGGTAACCAATCTCAACCATGAACAACAATCATATCCACAATTAGTATTCATTCTTGACCATCCTTAGCGATTGATGACCACGATTTTAACCATTGATTACCCAGCGCATCCACCATCATAAACCATCATTACCCAGGAGTTTCGCCACTTATCAACCATCAATTCACCACTAATTCATCGCCAAGAGCCATCAATAACCATCATTGACCTGCAAAAGTAACATTCATTAACCATTCACCACCACTAAACCACTAATTCACCATCAATCAATTTCACCCATGAGTTCACCCCTATCATTCACTAGTTCACCGTCACCACTCTCATTTACCAGTCATTCATGAGTTTTCGCCATGATTGGTGGTTCGTGAGTGGTTCATTAGCCATCCATTACAAACCACTAATCCATATCAACCATAAATGTATCATCACCATCTCGTTTTCACCATCCATTACTAACCATCCATAACCATCTTTCACCACTCATCCACCAACCCCAGACCCACCAAGCCACGGTGTCTTGCAGGACTCGTGGCAGGAGCAGCTGCTCCAACTGCAGCAGCAGGAGCAACAGCACTGCTCCAAGCAGCAGCCAGCGCGGTCCTGGAGGATCCATCATTGCCCAACAGCTAAGCATCATCAACTGCTTGGTGGTTGAACCCCTAGCAGTGCTTAATAATGGTGAATGATGGCTAAACATGGTTAATATGATGATAAGGACTAGTAATGATCATGACTGCTTGGTAATCATCATGATCAACTCTTGACCATTGGTGGTTAGTAATAGATGGTAAACTGTTATTATCAGCTGGTTAGTTGATCAACAGTTGACCATCATGTAGCTGGTTAATAATCATATCAATTCTATAGCTGGTTAAGTGTTGGTCCATAAAAGCTAACATGGTTGTATGTAGCTGGTTCTATAGCCATAAGTAGTGGTTTGTAATTTGATTGATGATGATCAACCATTGACCATTACAGTAGTGGTTAGTAATAGTTGATGATGCTTCATTAATGGTCAAGAATAGTTATATATATATATATAATGTGTTAATACTAGTTCATAGTACTGAACACTGGTTTCATTGTTGACCAGCATCATCAGCTGCTTGGTTGTTCACCAGCATCATTAGACCCATTGCCTTCCGGTAGATGCTCACCTGGAGAATCACCAGATTCTGCAGGGGAACCCTGGGAAATCATCCATTTCTGTGGGTGATGGTAATCATGATGATCAAGCAATGATTAAACATCATTGAGGACTTGCATAAATTATGAATCAAGCATCATCAACGGTCACTTCATCATGAAGGTTAGGTTACTCATCATTGAGCACCAGCATTTAGCATCATGGGATGGGGGATCAGTAGGTATGAATTAACACTTAATTGACCATCGTTCTGGACCTAACCACCATTGACCATCAATAACAATCACCAATCATCGTCATCTACTTTGTTGATAAAACATGATAAAACTTGGACATGTTGGTGATTTATAAGAGAAAATTGCGGGCGGTATGCATCAAATTCACAGGAAATGAAAATCCATTACCAGAAAAACGAAGTCATGGATTGGGGAAGTCCCCTGGGAGTCAAGACATAGACAGCTCCCCACTATGGTGATGAACCAGTCACAGCCAACTTACCATCAACCAACCACCAACCATCAACCACCTTCAGCCAAAGTTGTTGCTGGCACCATCCAGCGCCCCTGTCGATGGGCTCCTGGAAGTCGGACGCGACCCAATAAGGAATGCCTTCTCCGCCATTGGTGGTGCTGTAAGCGTCTTGATGCATGTCCAGGAAGACGTAAACGCCCTGGGCATGCGACGTTGCGGTGAAGGTGTCCTTCTGGAACTGTCCATCATGAACTCCTATCAACCCTTTGTAGCCACCTGTGATGATGCAAGAAATCCAGAATTGAAGTGCCACCATGCTTACAAGTATGATCCAGGCTCAAACTGCACCCTCAAAGTTCATTGCGAACCATCATCAATGATCACCTTATTCATCACTTAACCGTCATTTTAAGCATTGTCTAGCCATCATTTTAAGTATCCTTTCAACCACAATGATAGTAAATTGCGATGTTCAATGATATAAAACTATGGTAATCATCAATGACCATCTTTTGTCTCCCACTCTGCAACCATGTCCACCACCGCTTATCACGGAGGCCTCATCTTGGAAGGCCTTCACCGTGGCTTCCAACCTGAGAAGTGCCAGCGAACTCCAGGAAATGTTGGCAATACGAAATGTTGGCGAATACATGGTTCCACCAGTGATCTGTCCTGGTTTAACTAGTTAATGCAAATCAATATTGATCAGTATTAACAACAACTAGCGAAAAATGGTTCAAACCAGTTGATTAATTGCATTACTAGTGTTGTTAATAGTTGATCCGTTAATGATTGTGGTTTACCTCATGATCGTGGTCTACTTTATTGCGGTTAATACGAGCACTAATATGCGCGCACACACACAAAAGAAACTGTTCATAACATCTCATAACTAGGCGCGCTCACCACTGAGTAGGCACAAACTAGGAAGTGATACCAGCTGGTTTATCAAAGTCTAATGATTGAGAAGTGTGGCACTGATCTCAACTGCTAGTCCTTACACAGAATTTGGTACCCGAGTTGAGCTGTAAGTTGGGCGATTTAGCTGTTGTTGTTTCAAATCAATGAACTGATGGATAGTGAATTGACCAAGAATTGGCTGGAACCAAGAATTAATCTTTAAGCCATGAATTCATTGATTTGAAACCAAGAATTGATTCGTGGCCATTATAATGCTTAGCGATGGTCGATATTGATGAATTATGATAACTAATGGCCAACAACGATTAACAATGAGTAATTGCTCCAGGTTTAATTCTATTCGGAATTAAAGTAAATAATTACTGGTTCATGCTCAATGATAACAACTGGTGACTTCTGCATGCTGGTGAAGGATGGTTGAGTCCCTTTTCTATGTTCAATCATACCATGAATAACGAACGTATATGGCTGTGGGTCAGGCTCCTGGAAGTCGGACGCGACCCAATAAGGAATGCCTTCTCCGCCATTGGTGGTGCTGTAAGCGTCTTGATGCATGTCCAGGAAGACGTAAACGCCCTGGGCATGCGACGTTGCGGTGAAGGTGTCCTTCTGGAACTGTCCATCATGAACTCCTATCAACCCTTTGTAGCCACCTGTGATGATGCAAGAAATCCAGAATTGAAGTGCCACCATGCTTACAAGTATGATCCAGGCTCAAACTGCACCCTCAAAGTTCATTGCGAACCATCATCAATGATCACCTTATTCATCACTTAACCGTCATTTTAAGCATTGTCTAGCCATCATTTTAAGTATCCTTTCAACCACAATGATAGTAAATTGCGATGTTCAATGATATAAAACTATGGTAATCATCAATGACCATCTTTTGTCTCCCACTCTGCAACCATGTCCACCACCGCTTATCACGGAGGCCTCATCTTGGAAGGCCTTCACCGTGGCTTCCAACCTGAGAAGTGCCAGCGAACTCCAGGAAATGTTGGCAATACGAAATGTTGGCGAATACATGGTTCCACCAGTGATCTGTCCTGGTTTAACTAGTTAATGCAAATCAATATTGATCAGTATTAACAACAACTAGCGAAAAATGGTTCAAACCAGTTGATTAATTGCATTACTAGTGTTGTTAATAGTTGATCCGTTAATGATTGTGGTTTACCTCATGATCGTGGTCTACTTTATTGCGGTTAATACGAGCACTAATATGCGCGCACACACACAAAAGAAACTGTTCATAACATCTCATAACTAGGCGCGCTCACCACTGAGTAGGCACAAACTAGGAAGTGATACCAGCTGGTTTATCAAAGTCTAATGATTGAGAAGTGTGGCACTGATCTCAACTGCTAGTCCTTACACAGAATTTGGTACCCGAGTTGAGCTGTAAGTTGGGCGATTTAGCTGTTGTTGTTTCAAATCAATGAACTGATGGATAGTGAATTGACCAAGAATTGGCTGGAACCAAGAATTAATCTTTAAGCCATGAATTCATTGATTTGAAACCAAGAATTGATTCGTGGCCATTATAATGCTTAGCGATGGTCGATATTGATGAATTATGATAACTAATGGCCAACAACGATTAACAATGAGTAATTGCTCCAGGTTTAATTCTATTCGGAATTAAAGTAAATAATTACTGGTTCATGCTCAATGATAACAACTGGTGACTTCTGCATGCTGGTGAAGGATGGTTGAGTCCCTTTTCTATGTTCAATCATACCATGAATAACGAACGTATATGGCTGTGGGTCAAAACCCTGTACCCCTGGTTCCCCATCATTTGCCATTGTTTTCCCTATGAACTTGTTGGTTAACATCCCCCATGAAATTGGCTGCTAAGTACTGACCCATAGCCATATAGTTGGCATATATGTTCCAGCCCTGCTGGCCCCCCTCCCCCCCCCCTCCCCCCCTGTGGTGTGGTGGTGGGTTGGTTTGGGGAGTGGGGTGGTAGTATCTAAGTAGTGCATAAGCACAAGTACTGCGTAGGTTGCATGTTGGTAGTATGATATAGATGCTGTATGGGTACTATGTAGGTGGCATATACCCCCCCCTCCCCCCCTGTGGTGTGGTGGTGGGTTGGTTTGGGGAGTGGGGTGGTAGTATCTAAGTAGTGCATAAGCACAAGTACTACGTAGGTTGCATGTTGGTAGTATGTAACTAGTATGCAAGTAATATATAGATGCTATATGGGTACTATGTAGGTGGCATATAGGTAATATATGATATGGGAAGTCTACGGGTAGAATACAGGTAGTATATAGGTAGTATGTAGCTAGTATATGGGCAGTATCTTGGTAGCAAACAGATAGTATATAGGTCGCATGTAGGTAGTGTATATGTTAGGTAAAATATAGGTAGTATGTAGTATGTAGGTAGTATTTAAATAGCATATGGGCAGTATGTAGGTAATATATAGGGTATATAGGTAGTATGTAAGTAGCATATATATAGATGGGTAGTATGTAGGTAGCATATAAGTACATAGTTAGTATGTAGCTCCCAAATGCTGCAAGTAGCATGCAAATGGGAGGTTAAGGCTTCAAAATGCTACAAATAGCATGCAAATGGGAGGGGAAGGCTCCAAAATGCTGGAAATAGCATGGAAATGAGAGGGGAAGGCTCCAAAATGCTGCAAATAGCATGGAGGTTTGAACTACTGGGGGGATGGCCGTCGGGGCCTGGGGCTGGAACATATATTCCCTATAATTGCTAGTTATCATCCCATACTATTAACCATTAACCAGCTATTATTGATCATGAATAACGAACCTATATTTGTCGATGCTCAACCAGGTTCAACGATACTCCAGGGGGCCGCTCCCGCTCTCCCCTGGGTGCTGCCCTGGTGACGTGGCCGCGAAGTGCCGGTCCACCGCGATGGGCTGCCCCGGCTGCGGCCGCTGCGGCCAGGG
>VSDK01029154.1:59259-107154 GCA_009767595.1 Symbiodinium kawagutii | reverse complement strand
GGGGAACTGGACTTACAATTTTCTTGCAGATGTTTCTCGCGTCGCTTATGCGGATCCGGGTACAATGCAACAGACAGATTTTCATCTCAGTTCCTTGACGTGTGTGGCCTATGGACAGGCCGGCGGGTCCGATGAGGTGTTCAGAGGTAGCAACTTCAATGGACTCGATTCAGCAAGCTTTAGTTTTGACATTTCCAATCCGAATCAGAACGACGAATCCGATGAACCAGACGAAGAACATCCGATGAACTTCACTAACCTTGAGTCTTTTGATCAGACGAGCGAGTTGGGGGCTGTACCCCGGGCGACCTTGACGGTTGCGCGGCACTTGAACGTTTCAGGCAATGGAATGGATTCGGGTGCGATTGGGACAGCAGATTTTCACGTCATTGCACAAGCAGATGATGTTTGTTGGGACGATGACATGTTGGATGAGTACGAAGCATTGCTTCTGCCCCAGTTTCAGGTCATCGAGCATGGCGTGTTAACTGGTGCAGGAGCCTCGCTTCGGCCTCAGCTCGGATCGTTCGATGTGGCCAAAGTGCCAGAATGTAGGACTTGTCAGGTTAGCGAATGGTGTTTCACAACCCTTTCTTCAGCTGGTAGGAATCCAATTTCATTTGTGGAATGCATCCCAGCTTTGAGCAGTCCTGCGCGGGTATCGCATCACCTCACTTGTTTGGCCTTCACATGCAAGGCATGGTGGGGAACGAAGCTGATCACACCTGGGTCCCAGAGCAGTCCATCAGAACACACATGCCATGAACGACATGTTGGAACTACATTGGTTGAGCCCCTGGTTGAATCACACATGGATACCCTGATGACATTTGAACATGGACATTTAGAACATATCAACAACCCCAACGATTTTCTGCACATGTACGCACAACACACACAGGCCACTACACGCATGCACATCACGTACTTTCTTGCGACTTGGACGAAAGCATTCCGGCGAATTCTCCATCCATCGATCTTGAAAGCATTGGGTTGTGTTGGGCTGTTAGGTGGCCTGTCCGTGCTGAGCCTCATTTGCATCGCAGACACCGTGCTTGCAGATGACATGAGTGCAGAGACGACCTCATCGCTGAGTGCTGGCCATATGAAAAACCACCCATCGCAACCATCCACAATTGTGTTCACTTTGCAATCGATTGCGCAGACTCACCCAGTGTTGCAAGTGTGTGCTTTCGCCATTGTGATCATGATGACAGTAGGTTGCATGTACCAGGGTGGTGGGGGCGGCAATGCATTGCGAACTCCACCGGCATGGGGGCCAGAGCAGGAAGCCACGCATCCATTCAGGCAGTGGTCTCGTGACATTTTGCTTTGGTCGATTGCTAGTGACATGGAGCCTGCCAGAAAGGCAGCAGCTGTGATGCTTACCCTTCGTGGTGCGGCGCGTGAACTCACACGCCAGATCCCTCCTCAAGCAGTTGTAGCAGGTGGTCTGATCAATGGTGTGCAAGTGGATCCATTGACCTATCTGATGCATGCGCTGCAGGAACGGTTTGGGAATCTGGGAGAAGAAGTACGTGTCCAAGCCATCACGGAACTCATGAGCTTCCAGCGCAAAGGTAACGAACCAATTGATGTCCTTCTTGTTCGATTCGACAGCATTCGATCAAGGGCCGCAGACCAAGGTGGTGCAGTAGTTGGTGTGCAAGGATTGGCATGGATCTTGTTGAGGGCCATAGGTATAACCGATCAACAATTAATCCAGCTTCTCGCACCCTTCAACGGATTGTTTCCTGCCACCGAAGCTGAACTGACACAGCTTAAAACTAGTTTGCGGCGCATGGGGCACATCTTGGAGCGAACACCAGGGAACATCAGGGAGGGCCTCCGTAGTGCGAACACCACCCAGCCAAACACCGCATTCCTTGCCAACGCTGACCCTTGGAATGAACAGGAGAACACCAGCCAGTGGAACCAACATGAAGACTATCCCACGCCAGACTGGCCTGCTCAGTCGGCTTTCAATGCTGCATCATCATCACACCCCGAGAGCACAGGAGCATATGCGATGTTTGAGGATGACGACATCGACACCGACTCCAATACCAGCTCAGGTGCATGTAGCTCTGTGAATGCCGATGGACAAGATCCCAATCATGTTGCGCAATCTTTGTTTTGGGCATACAAGCAGGCCAAACATAAGTGGAGGAAATACATGGGCAAATCCACGCGTGCAGTTCGTCGCTATGCCAAACGATTCAACAGGTTTCGTGGCAAGGGCAAAGGCAAGAAAGGGAACTCAGCATTCACCGTGGGCAAAGGAAAAGGCAAGAAAGGAAAACATCACATCACCGCTATGCTGGCAGAGATGGACGATGTTGAGGTTCAACAGGCACTCCCAGCATTTCGTGGTAGCAGGTCACCGGGAAAGGGCAAAGGACGCAAGTCCAATCCACGAGGTCCTGATGGACAAATCATGCGCTGCTTTGAGTGTGGTAGTACGGATCACTTGGCCGGTTCATGTCCTAGGAGAGCATCATCAGCAGCATCCGGTTCGAACACAGGTACCACCTTCTTTGCTCGTGCATCCGACTCCAACATGCCAACATCCGGTCCGTTGTCAGGTTTGCTTGTTGATTCAGATATCCGTCCAGCATACTATGTGACACCACATGCACCTCCAGTCACATTTGCCACCCATGCTGATCAGGATGAACCACATACATCAACATATCATGCATTCATGATGTCAGGCACTGGAACCGATCCTTGGCAAACCAACGACCCGTGGGGAAGTTCGACCACCCAATCATGGACGTTCCCAACATCAGAACCACGGAGTTATGGACCCACGACGCAAAGCAATCAGCCATCAGCACGACCAGCATGGTTTCCATTCATGTCACGAAATCGCCAGGTGACCGTATCCGAGCCAGCCGCATCATTCAGCAGTGATCCATCCCGAGGGCCGCCGCCCATGTCACCAATATCTGATCATCCATTGAGACCCGGTTATGTTCCCCCCAGACCTAGTCCTTTGGAGCTAAGGCCGCCAGAACGCCAGTTTGAGTACTCACCAAGTGCACCAGACTTGCCAGCAGATCACACAACGCAGCATCCGACAATGCAGAATGTGCATCCTAGCATGCAATGGGCAACATTATCACAAATGCCAGAAGAGTTGCGCAACCTGCTGCCATTTCCCATACTACCACCACCAACTGTGCCAGACTTTGCTGAAAGACCTGAGTTTGGATTCCTTAGCATGCAGGAAGCGCCACAGTTGCCAATGCCACCAACTTTGCGAGAACCCCAGCTGTCACAATTGGAAGGGCAGAACAGATCTGACATTGAAGATTTCCATTTTGTGCAGCAGCATGTCGCCTACACACGACACCATCGACGTGACAGGCCCAACAATCGTCCTGCCGTGCAATTGCATTCGCAACTGGACCGACAGCACAGACCCCAATTATTTGAATTCCATCGCACTCAACAACAAGTTGAACGAGCTCGGACTTCTAGAAAGGAACGGGCTCGTCGCACACCGGTGAATGTGGAAGAGGCTGAGTATGACGGATCGACAGACATCTGTCCCTTGTGCCGTGACCAGTTCGAGCCAGGTGAATCCGCCCTTCGACTGGCCTGCCGCCACATCTACCATGTTGAGTGTTGGACGGAACATATGTGCCATTCCGAACAATTAGCATGTCCAGTGTGCAGGGGTGGGTGCCATGTTGTGGCCCGGTATCGCATCCCAGATGGCCCAGAAGCTGTGCCACCCCAACAGGACATGTCGAGACCAGTCACGCCTGATAGACCAACACACCGTGGAACAGACGCATTCAACATCTTCACCCCTCCTGGCCGTGCACCGAGAGTAAACAGCCAATCACCTGATGCGGGAACACCATTCTTCTCACCAGAAAATCCAGCTCAGACGTTTCCTTGGTGGCCGAGTGACAGGGTTGAATCTTCTGAAACAACGGCAGCATACCATTCAATTTCATTGCCTGACCGTGCCGGTATCATCATAGACCCTGGGGCATACACGAATTTGATTGGTGAAAACACAGCACGCATGTTCGCAAAGGTGGCGATCGAGAATGGACACAAACCACGACAGTGGAAGATGAAACCAATGTATGTGCAAGGTGTTGGGGAAGGACGACAGAAGTGTGAATGGACGGTATCAATACCCATCGCATGCAAACTCTCCATTGGAGGAAAGACAGTGTGCCTCAATTATTTTGAAGCGCCAGTGGTAGGAGGTAGTGGTGCTAGATTGCTTGCATTGTTAGGTTTAAGGTCACTTACTTCACTATCAGCCACACTTTGCATGCGTGAGAACAACGAAGCATTGTATGTGCCACTGCCGGGAGGCCCAGTTGAAGACTTGCATCAATGCCGGAAGTGCCCATTGGCCAAGGCACCTTCTGGTCACTTGATCATGACGATTGACCATTGGAAAGAACTTCAACATGATTCCCGTGCAGGTGTTCAGCCGAAGCCCATGGTACTGCATGTCGATCCATCCCAGCCGTCACAGCCGAGCAACATCCCATCATCAATCTAGCGAGCCATGCCCGAGAAAATCCATCATGCTATCCCCCAAGAAGTGAACCAGGACAGGGTGTCCCAAACGCTGTTTTTGAACAGGTTGAAAAGACCTTTTGGGACACCCGCAGTGCAGTCCGGGATGACCCTTCAAATAGACTTCCTGAATAACACGTCAAGCCCTAGTCTTTGAAGAGTCCCCTAACCTAACGAGTGCATTGCAGGACCTTGGGTGGAAAGCTGTTCGATATTCACCTGAACAGATCAATTGTGGTCCGACATCGCATGTTGCACATGACATTAAACAAGGAAAATACAACTTGGTATGGATTGAATTGCCTCAGGTGGGTCGACACGTGCCTAAAGAACGTATGCATTCAGCCTTATCTCAACTTTGCCGCTGGCTGCAACTGGCCAGTGAAGTTGGTGTAACTGCAGGAGCATTCGGAGCTTTTGGGCAATCTTGGAACCATGAAAATTTTCAAGTGTTGATCCAGCAACATAAATTTCATAAGTCATACCATAGAGCTTGTCACTTCGGTTTAAAGGTAGACCAAAATCAGACCGAACCCAGCAAGATTTGTTTTGTCATGCTTAGCACGCCAAAGATTGAATCACACTTATGTAAATGCGACATTCCCCAAAATGGTCATAAGCTAGATTGGAAAGGTGAACATCCATCAATCGCCAGGCAACCTCGTGCAAAGATCCAACAACAGATCGCCAGCGCAGCCATGAAGAGACTAGTGCATGCACATGCAACCTCACAAATGCACAGGGTGCACCATGACACACCCGACTGCAACAACACCCATTCAGACAATGCCAGATCATCATCACGTGCATTCGCAGCCAGTGATGCATGCCAGATGCCTTCATCGCCTGTTATGCCACATGACGGCCACTTGGGTGAAGGTACAACTGCAGCCAGCAGTTCCGGACAGGTCACACAGCAGACACCAGATCCAATTCCTTGTTTTCCGACAGAAGAACGTATAAAGCAGAAAGACCGTCTCAAGAAGATGAAAGCTACAGGTGTGAAGCCTAAAGCTCGCAAGGTTCATGTTGAAGATCATCATGACGATTGCGGAACTGACCACAGTGCACTTGCCCCTTTCATTGATCTTGAGACAGAAACAACCCAAACACTTCGACAAGAACTGTATTTGTCACGTGCCATTGACGTGATGATGGATTTTGAATGTGTAGCGCAAAGTGTTCACAGCTATCTTGCAGCAAACATGCAGGTTGCCCTTAATGTACTTGCGCCACTTTCATCAAAGGTTGACATTGTTGAAATTTGCGGTGGTTCTGCCAGAACTTCAAGAATATGCATTCGGAAACACCTCAAAGTAGGACATAACTTTGATTTGGTAACAAATGTAGACCTGAATAATCCCATAGACCAACAACATGTCATGCAATACTTTATCGATCATAAGCCACTAGTAGCAGTGATGTCCCCGAGATGTTCTCCATTTGGTGCTCATTCCAACTTGAATTACCAAACTAATCCATCAGGTTGGGAAAGAACATACCAAGAATCAGCGCCACATGGCCGCTTCTGTGGGGAACTTGCGTTGCATCAAGAACAAAATCAACGCTATTTCTTCCTGGAGCAGCCACAAGGCAGTTGGCTGTACGAAGAGTATCCTTGGAACATTGTGTGCTATCTCCCATCGACATTGTGCATGACCATCCATCAATGCATGCTGGGCCAAGTAGGACCTAATAACCTGCCAGCTAAGAAACCCACTGACATCATCGCAAACCACCCAAAATTGCTCGAGCCATTCAAGAACGACCAATGTGATCGAAGCCATATGCACGACACTTTGGATGGCGGCAACGCCAAAAGATGCGAAGTTTGGCCTTGGGCATTTGCCAAGAGAGTTTGCGACGGAATCATATTGCTGAAAGCCCATTTGGAAACATCAATAGATCATGAACAACATGCCTATCCAACTCGAGGAACAGACGCAGCAGAAGGTGCATCTGCCGAAGATGAGTCTTGGAGAAGATGTCCAGGTTGTCGTGGACGTCAAGGAAAGACAGACATCCGTCATACCCGAGTGAGAGGTGAATGTTTATGGCCTGATGTTAAACCAATAGTATGGGGCTGTCAAGGTTGCAAACAGCATAGACCATATGGCCACCCATTGCATACCCATGATGAAACCTGTAAGCACGCTGTCATTGCACATCGCACGGGTGCGCCGCGTTATGGCCGACATCCACGTGCGCCAAGCCAGCCAGCAACATCGTCGATTGCTGCAGACTTGCAACCCCAACTTGCAGATAACACGGACCTTGGAGCAGTGGATGAAGCCAATGCGCAGCGTGACCTTAACAGCAGCAGAATATACGTCCCACAGAAACCACTTCCTGAGATCATCAGACTAGCAAAGTATAGGTCATGGATTAAAGCCACCAACGGGAACCCTGCAGTTGTTCATGCTAAGTCAAGCCAGTATGTTGTGCCAAGACCTGAACACACCGAGAACACATACAGAACCACGTGGGCCCGTATAGGTGAACAATGGTACCAATTGGAACTAGCCATACAGTGGACAGAACTAGAGCAGCCTGATGCACTCCTTCCCGGTATCGCTAGCCCATTGGTAACCATTTTCCATCCCAGTAATGACATAGACCTAACACCCTTCCTGACCACCACCACGGATATAGTTCCTCATGAACCAGAATCTGTGCCACAGGGCAGTGACGCCCGTGAGTTCCAACCTCGTGCTTCCGCAAGCAAGAATCGAAGAACATTTAAAGATGCAGACGTTGGGACCGAACATCCTGGAGATTGGTCCAGGTTCCATGTGGGCCGTTCCCTTAAGACCTTAAGCACAGGCAACAATGCCACTCAAATTCGTGAACTCAGGAAACTCCACCTCAGATGGTGGCATTGTGGCAAAGAATCCATGAAGCGAGTGCTGACAGCTGCTGGACTGCCTAAAGAAATTCTAGATAAGATTCCTCAAGTAGTTGATACATGCAGAGAGTGTCGCCAGTGGACACGACCAGCTAATGAGACAATCCCCACATTAAGGATGACCACAGCATTCAATGAACATGTAGAGGTTGATTTAATGTTTTATCGTGAACATGTAATATTTCACCTCATTTGCTGTGGTACCCGATGGCATGCCGCAACTGTCATTCAGAGCAAACAGGAGCAGGAATTGCTCACTGCCTTGAATCGCACTTGGGTGTCCATCCATGGACCTATGCAACAGCTGATCTCGGACGGGGAGTCCGGCCTCACAAGTGAACGAGTGCAAGCCTTGCTGAGAAGACAGGGCATCCTTGTGAAAGTCCGGGCGCCGGGGCAGCATGCACGATTCATTGAAAGACGAGGGGCGATCTTGAGAGTAACCTTGCATTGCCTTGATAGTCAATTGATGCGGGAGGGAATATTGTCAAGCATGGAGGACCTTTTAGCAGAAGCAGTATTCGCAGGTAATTCATTGGTACATGTTGGTGGGGTGACTCCTTATCAATGTATCTATGGAAGAACCCCCGCAATGTTGCCACCACTGCCAGAAGAAACAGGAGCCATCGCTGACGAGTTAGCTGAGTCAGCCGATCAGAAAAGATGCAAAATCAGAACAGCCGCATTGGAAGCCATGATCCAAGCTACAAGCCTTGCTAGAACATCACGTGCTTTGCGTGCGAGATCCATTGCTGCCACGGAAACAGTGTACCGAAAAGGTGACCTTGTGGATTACCATCGCCCAGCCTCAAAAGACACCTCTGGTTGGCGCGGTCCTGTGGAAGTGTTGGAATATAAACCGGAAGACGGTACAGTGATAGTCCGCCTCAACGGTCAACCTCGCCCATGCAGATTGCAAGATGTTCGACATACTTTGTTTGCGCATGTGTCATTCACCATCTTTGTAACCATGCCCACCAAAGAAGCTATTTCAGTGATTAAGCGGTTCATCCAGGAACTTCCACCACGAAAATATGTCACTCTTGGTTTGGTTTATCAAGAAGATGGAACAGCATGTGTCTCACAAGCATCCAAGACTTGTGGGAATGTGCTGGAAGCACTCAATCACCTGATAGAATCAGTTTGGTGTTTTGATGAATGTCACATGGCTCGCATTGGTAAAGGATGTAGATCATTGCCAATAGTGCAGAATGCAACTCACTCCACATTGTTGCATTGGAACAACAACGCATTCACCGAACCTCAAGTGTTTATTGCTGATGATACAAAACTGCAACTTTCGGAAATCATGGGTGATGATTGGTACAACACATCGTTCATTCAACTATTGCACAACAGTGACAATCCATCCGGTCTGTGTGACAGCATCGATGCCACAGCTGCCACACATGGGCAGGAGAGCAGTGGAATGTCAGTCATCCCTGACGCTGCAAGTGAACGGTTGTCAACTATCCACGAAGGTTCCAACGAGGACCAAGAATCTGATACGCCAGAAGCATTGTTCCATGCTTTCGTGTCCAAACACTTCAATCAGCCATCAGACCAGGAAGAAGAGATAGCGCTGCGCGAACTCTGGACATTGTATCAGGACACAGTGGAAATGCCAATCAATCATTCTGAAGTAGATGAAATCCCCATGACCTACGTGAGCCCTGAAGATCACTATTACCAGCATGACGCTTGTAATCACCCGAGTAGTCCTCCCGAATTAGACCTCGGCGAGCCATCAATCACCGAACTTTTAGTCCTCCCCAATTTAAGCAATTGTTTCGGAGACGCAAAGGAACTCGCCGAAGATGAAATGTACTCCATCAAAATGTATAATACTGTAAGCAGGGTGGAAGTAATCAAACGTGCGTCAGACCTACTCACCAAAGAAGAAATGATCAAGCACAAGCCGCAAGTTGAAGCTGCTATACTGGAGGAACTTAAGATTTGGAATAACTATGATTGTTTTAAGATGGTTCCCCGCAAAGGTGCTGTAAACATCATCGATTCACGGTTTGTAGCAAAATGGAAAGTGACAGACCCAAGCAAACCATATGAAAGCAGAATCATCCGTATGCGCATGGCTTTAAGAGGTTTTAAAGAATGGTGCGCTGATGCCTTGGACACCTATGCAGGTACCGGTTCTAAGATTTCCCAAAGACTCTTGTTATCTGAAACAGCATGTCACCCTGAATGGTCCTTCCTGTCATTAGATATCAATAAAGCATTCTTACAGGGAGTTTCTTATGACGAGCTATCAAAAGTTACCGGACAAGAGGAACGTGTGGTTCATTTCACATTGCCTCCTGGTTCGGCCCAAATACTTAGACTCATACCAGGGTATGAACAGTATGATGAAAGATACCATGTTCTTAAATGTCTTAAACCCGGTACCGGCTGCAAAGACGCTCCTCGAGCATTTAGCTTGAAGTTGGCCAGTGTTACTCGCAGTGAACAAGTTGGACTCAAGCCTCTATCAGCAGACCCCGAATGCGAAGTCAAACATAAAGACGGAAAGTTAGTTCTCATCCTTGTGAAGCATGTGGACGACCTTAAAATTGCCGGAGAAGAACGGGAAGTCCAACTGCTACTGCAAGCTCTTGAAAAAGCATTCGGTAAAAGTGATAGAAATAATAACAACTTCACATGCGTAGGTATCCGTCACCACAGAAGCCCTGATGGTACCATCACTCTAGATCAGAATGAATACATCAGTGCGTTGAAGCCAATCCATCATCCGGATATCACTGGCAAACCCATGGACGAACCGTGCACCGAGCCAGTGATGCGCTTGTACTGGTCCTTGTTAGGAGCTGTCGCTTACACATTGCTGACCCAGCATTGGATAGCCATATACATAATTGCCCTGCAACGCCAGACACATAAACCGCAATACCAACATATCCGAAAGTTGAACTCATTGCTGAAAGTTTTGCAGAAACAGAAGGCAGTGATTGTGTACCCAGCCATGAAATGTGCCCAGAAAATCATCGCCTTTTCAGATGCCTCCTTTTGTAAAGAGTCGGAGACGAAAGGCTACGGTGTGAGAGGCACAGTGTTCCTTCGAGTCGGTTTGAGAAACAGTGAAGAGTGTTGCCACCTCATTGATGCTACGAGTCAGAGCTTGAAACTGGTCACCAGAAGTACCTTTAGCTCAGAGACTCTGGCAGCGGTGGGAACGGCAGATACACTTATTCCCTTGGTAATTTCAATGATTGAAATCATGTTCGGTCCATTCACGCCAGATGAGCTTCGTGCATTTAGAGAAGGATGTAAGACCCCCCTTAAGGTAATCCTCATCATAGATGCCATGAACCTCTTTCAAGCTTGGACGGGAACATCGTTGAAACTTCCTTCAGAGAAATCGCTGTTTCCACACATTGCTTGGCTTCGTGACGTGATCAGGTGTACACCAACTCATTGTGCTTGGTGCGATACAAGGGATATGTTAGCAGATGGCATGACGAAAGGATCAGTCCAGAGAGACGCCCTTCTTAATGCCATGACTGGCACATTCCGTTTCGAGCATCCCCTTCACGAACACGAGTTTCAAGTGATTTCAACCGACTAGGGCGCGCACATGTGCACACATGTCACAACGTGTCCGGGGAAACGTACTTATCTGGTAACCACAGGGGTACAACCATGAGCACACCCGACTGCTTTGGTACCTGGGTTCACTAGGTGTTGCATGCCGTAGTTTATCTCGAGATGTAGCATTACCATCATGCCCTGTAGAGAAAAGGTAGCGCTTGTTTTCTTGTTGCTCACATGTTCGATTGCTACCGAACTTGGCCCTGGCTCCAACATCCCGGGAAAATCCATCATGGTTGAGTGATTTACATATTGACCTTTGGCCATCCAACAATCTAATGTTGACCTTGTTTTTTTAGAACCCCCCCTTCTTCCAATACCCCCTAAATAGACGGAAAAAAAAACATTTGGAGAGATCCTAATTGCTTTTAAATTGACAAATAAGGACTTCAGGTGGCAGGAAATCCAGAATCTATTTAGTATTGCTAAATGAATTGGCTAATTGTTAAGGATGATTTAAACCAGAACTCTTCAACATTTGGATCATGAATTTAGTATTGCTAAATGAATCGGCTTATTGGTAAGGATACTGGAAACCAGAAATCTTCAACATGCGGATCATGAATTTAGTGTTGCTAAATTAGTTGGCTTTTTGTTAAGGATAATTAAAACCAGAACTCTTCAACATTTGTACAATGAATTTAGCATTGCTAAATGAATTGGCCAACTGTTAAGGATGATAAAAAGCAGAACGCTTCAACATGTGGATCATGAACTTAGTATTGCTAAATGAATTGTCAAATTGGGCAGAGTTCATATTTTTTCCCACCAAATTTGTTTGCCCCAAAATTTTGGGCGTACTTTATTTAGGAGAGGTTGATTAAAGCAAGGTTGACGTTAGCATTGCCGACAGGATGATCTACCATTTCTAGATTCTTTGCTTATTGGGAGTGTTCCATAACCACAACCCATGACATCCGGCGACCATTGTGATGTCTACTTAGCCGCTCACAGTTCAGGTGACTTGTCTGTCAACTTCTCAGTAGACGATTGGATTCTCGAGGCTGTCGTAACCAGCAGCTTTTGAGTGAAACAACTCCTTCATGGGGTGCTGCTGGTGGTGAATGGCCCTAACCCCGATATAACCCCAGTATCAAGCACTACTAGACGTTACCATTAAAAACAATTAATAGCTTCAATCACTTACAACTTATAACCCGCAATCAACCATTATAAAACCCCATATGACCCTTGTAAAACTTTTCATACCCTTGGAATGGCCGTTGTCGAAAAAACCCATATCACTTAACCGGACTTAACCATCGTGAAGGCATCGTGTGCAACGACACCGCCCAGGTGAAGAGCATCGTGTGCAACACCATCGGCGAAGGCTGCGCCTTCGGTGGCCTGGCCTTGCTCTACAACTGCCCCCGCACCGCCACGGTGAAAGCGACCAGTGACAGCCAGGTATGGGGAGCCCCTTGGCGATGCACCCGGGTGGCCAGGAGATGTGCCAAACCAAGCGGAATCGCCCCAGAAGATCGCCAGTCAACGAGTTTCGCTGACTTCGTGTGGCTGATTTAGGTGATGATGGCATGAATTGGCTGACTAGGTGTAATTTGTTTGTTTCGGGGGCCAGATGATGTAAGTATTTGTCACGATTTTGACTGCAAGGCATTTCCAAAGGACTCGATGTAACACGTTAAACAACATGATCCGATTGGTTGCTCCCTGATTCCCAGCCATCGCTTGGCACGGTGCCACCCAAAAGAGCCAGCAGCTGGTTTCTGCTGGCTTAGCTGCGTGATGGTGAAGTTCAGCTCCCCAAGAAGTGCTACAAGGGTTCCATGGTTCCATGAAAATGTCCAACAAAACGGTATGCTAGCTAGACAGCGACATGTTCTTTTTTCACAGTGTCCAATCATGCAGTGTCCCTGTCCGCAAGATTAAAAAACACAGAAACATCTCACTGAATCTTTGAGTTGGCAGCCTCATTTTTACACATTGGGGGTGAAGCAGATTTTATGTAACCCGTCTGAAGTATCGCCAAGGCAAGCGGCATTGCCTTCAAGCAGATGTTGCAGCAAAACGCCACAAAGCACCAGGCGAGTGCTTTGGCACCCCTTCCCAAATTATGTGGATGGGGTTGTTAGTCGCTAGCAGCGCATAACCACGAAGAATGGCTCTCAGAACTCACTGAAAACCTGTGCGAAGCGCATGGTGACACTGGATCGCTCTGGAATGCTATGGCCCCCAACATGTAGCCCAGCTGGTGACATCTTCCATCCTCCCCTGTCCATCCTTGTCCCCTGTTGGGGTGGGTCATTCCTAGTGCCTTAAGAGGCGCATGCGGTTTGCAGGCGGAAACCTTGAAGTTCCTGGACTCCACCAGCATTTTTGAGGGCCTCACCAAGAAGCAGAAGCTGTGCCTTGCAGAGGCGTGAAATCTCCCAACTGATTTGTTGCCATTTGTCACTTGCAAGTCCAACCACTGAGAGACAGATTTACGGCTGTGGGGATTGGACTTAAGTAAGATGGTGTTAGTATGTGTTTTTGACTTTTCTCATATGTGTTCTTGATATCTGTGCATTTGCACACCCCAAATAGAAATGTTTGCAAGTATGCATGTATTCATGTGTTTGTGGATGTGGATTGGGCGTGCGCCTGTGCATGTGCACGGTCATACATGAATGACATGAACATGCATGCACATATATGTGTTTGGGTGCTGTGCATGTATCCGTGTATGTACATGTAAAAGTGTGTGAAGATTCATATGCATGTGCATTTGCACGTTGATTTGCACGTTGATGGTCTTACGCCTCTACATTGCGATTCACATTCCCAGTGTTTCTGCACACCTTGGTAGAAGGATGGGCTTGTGTAGATATATGCATGTTCCTCATTTGCACAGGGATACGCACATGCTCAAATACAAAAAAAACCCAAGAGAAAAACAAATCCAATATACAACTACGACAACCACTCTGATAAAAGTCAACAACATAGTGATTTCTCAAAACAGGGACCCCCAACAAGGTTGTTTGTTCCTATCAATGATTAATCTACAGGATGTTAGAGTGGAGTACCCCTATGACTTGAGAAACTACCGCATAGTTAGACCAGCTGATTGTCCATGGTGATCAAGTAGCGGCTCCCACGTTGCAGCTGACCTTTGCTGCAACAGGCGACCTTTTCCGAAGTCTTCGAGGACAAGGTCGAACGGTGCCACCATGGGCCAACGGTGATACTGATAAAGCTTGGCATATGACAACCCTTTTTGCATATCCAGGTGGATCCCTTCCTTCCCAGAAGATTTGTCCACAATTCTTGAGGCGAAATGCCATCGCAATGTCATTGGGACTCGCGATTTGGCAAAATGTCTTGTAAGCTCGTGCCTTTTGCACCACATCAACAGAAGAGAAGGTGTGGAATTCTGCGTTCTTCTCTTTCTTGTACCGCGCAGAGGTGAGTTGATTCACCACCACCACCACCACCACCAGCAGCAGCAGCAGCATCATCATCATCATCATCATCATCATCATCATCATCATCATCATCATCTCCCTCACCATCATCATCACCATCATCATCACCGCCACCACCATCATCACCCTGCTCCACTTGAGAACCCCCTAAACAGCAGCCAGAATCAGATCGCGCGTCGCAACTCGGCCAGGCTCGAGTCGTCACAGCCGGAGAAGATCAGACAGCGATATACTTCGTGAAGAAAGGCATGGGGGGCACTGGCTTGCGTGGACCCAGCCGGGGTGAATGTCCTTCGTCCTTACTGGTTTGCAAGCTGGAATTTTCATGAGTTTTTTAGGGGTTGATGCCCAACAAAGACTCCAGCAATGAGGACTTAGAACCTCCTAGGCTTTTTTCGCTGGAGAGCACCCCTAAAACATCATCTTCACCAGCAATAGTGGTGATTGAATGACCGTCAATGCCAGCAACAATGGCGTTGGAATTGGTGAGTTATGTACCTGCCAGAATATCGCAATTTCGCCTGGACAAATGATGGTACCTCATGTGGTGATGGTTGGGTTGCAAGTCGAAGAGTTTGGGGAGTGCTGTTGATCATAGTTTGAGATCCACATAATAGGATGATGTTCAAGGTGGCGGTGATGGCGGTGATGATGGTAATTAATGGCGATGGTGGTGATGCTTACTGGCTTATATTCAGGTAAATTGCTTAAAGCCATAGTGAATCGTGGGATCACACCAGATACCTTCCTTATAAGCTTGCTCCATCCTCGTTGCTAGCTGGGAAGATGCAGCGGAAACGCTCAAGGAGTAATCAACATCTCTGGATAACATCAAGGTTTGATTATGCTCAGTTTGTTGAGCGTGGAAGTTCCCCCAGCGCAGAGTGCAGGTGAGCTGACTGAATATTCTGGAGGTAGTGTGCCGGCCTCAGGCATGTCAACAAGTACGCGGGGCTGGGCAGCCCACAAAATGGTTGGAATTTGAGGTTGGTTTGCCCCACCAGCTTAGAACCCCCGGGACTTAGGACCCTGCCACCGGACCATCGTTCTGGACCTGGGCTGAGCCGCAGTCATTTCTGCAGAAGCGCAGCCATTTTCCGAGGTCAAAAGCACAGGCGAATTCGTGGATGGTTCGGAAGTGCGTCGCGTGGGTCAAAATGTCAGGGGCCTCAAGTTGGGATGGCCAGGCGATGCATCAGGCGGTGGCCCAAGGGCGGATCAATCGAGGTGAGCCCGTGATTAATATGGGTGAAGCTGTTTCAAAACATGGGATCAAAACAAGCAAGGATGGTTTTTACAGCGGTTGACTTTGGCTTTGCTGAGATTTGTTAAGATTCAGGGCTGGTCGTCAAATCGTTGTTGGGTGGAGATTTGCAGGTAGCAATCGTCCATTTGTAGGGGACCTCCATCTGATATTTCTTGGCATCAAAGCATGACAATTAGAAATGCAGATGGGCCTTGGAAAACCCAGTTCAACTGACATCCATTTTGGATTCCCGGCCACGCTCATGTCAAATGTCACATGGTTGCATTTAGACGTGTTGGAGAATCACACTTGCAAATGTGTTTCACTCCGACCACTTAGCTGACGGCATCAATCCTGTCAACTTGATCGGGACCAGCCAGCTACTACAAGCGACTGAAGCACCTGTCGTTACTGCAGTGGTTGACTAAAGAAGCAAACCGGCTGTTGGTTAGGAGCGATGAGCTACGCTATTCGGACCTTGCTGATGCTATGGTGGGTGATTACGTCCTTTGCTGGGGTGGCAGCTGGTGTTTCCTATGCCCCACAGCTGGTTTACTGCGGGTTCTAGCCCTGTGGGTTGGGTCACACAAGGGCGGTGCTCCCCTATAAACTTGCCACCCCCACCTAGTAGAACTCACTGCTGCGTGGCTTCCCTAGGAATGCTTCGGTGAAGCACAGTTGGTGTCAAAGGAACCGCCCCTTGGAAGCGAAAGCTGCCATGCTGTTGCGGGGGCACCCACCACGTTTCATATCGTTTCACCATCAACTTGTGGCGCATAGATTTCAACATGCCTGTGGCATGTTTGCCCGTAAAGATGTTCACGCTTCACGATTGTTTTGGCATTCGCAGATAATCAATGATAATCATGTATAATGAATGATATATTTTCATGATTGTGGGTGTTTACATCTTGTTTACATGTAGGTTGATGTCTACCACCCACACATATTTGTCAAAGAATGTTGGCTGATGGGTTGTAGCATGCTTTTTGTTTGACAAATGTCTACCTTTACTTGCGTTTTTGATTGATTGCTCAGACTCTTGTGCATCCGAAGGTTTATGTAGACATGTTGCGATGAATCCATGCCTGGTGATCAAAAGCGTGATCAGTGAGCGCATGCAAGAAGATCAAGTTGGTGGTGGGTAGGCGAATTCAACACGAGAATTCTTTAAAGGCCTATCACAATTGTGGAGGGTTGCTTTTTCCACAACCACCGGATAAAAAGGTTGCTGGTGACTTCATCAGCTGTCATCAATACGGCTTGGAGTTCTATCTTCTGGGGAACTGACCCTCCCAAATACCTGCTGGAAGATCAGTCTCCGAACTTGGGATGTCTTTTTCTGGTAGGATCTATATCAGTTCCCAGGAAAGGAAGAGGAATTTAACTCATTAAACTTCAACATCTTTCAAAGATGACTGGTCCCATGGTGATTGACACCATCCACCATCACCTTTCACAACCCATGAGCCATCATAGATTTCCCTGCGAACCCAGCGGTCGCGAAACCGAGCCGGGGATCTGGTTCATGGTGCAACCCATCATTGTACATAACATCAACCGTTTTCTTAACAAACAGGGGACCCCAAAGCTATGGCCCAGCTGAACCTCCGGGATGGCGATGGAAAATAAAAAAAGCCATGGTTGCGCAATGGGGAAGAAAGCTATGGCAATATGATGGAATCGTAGTTTTGCCATATTCTTAGCTATATTTCATCAAGCTGTTGGCCTTTTGATGTAATCAGATTATTAGCCACATTCTACTCATATTGCAGTCCAAAGTTGGCAATTTTGCTGAACTTTGCCAGCCATAGTCTCCAACATATGAAGGCGATGGAGAGAGAGAGAGAGAGAGAGAGAGTCTCCAACATAATACCTTTACAATCTGTGTTAACTATAGTCACTCATTTGTTATGTCAAGTCTCCCTGATCGACAAATGCTGGAGCAGGTTTCGCCCTCTTCATATTTGCATGCAACGGAATCACGGATTGGAATGGCTGTGTGACTACTTGGATTGATCATGGCGAATTTGATCTATGGTTAGAAATGGTATCATTTGTGCTTGAACCATGGCTATGGAATCAACTCATATTGTTTACAACAGTGAACCATAATTTTCCACCAATCAATCGATATTTAAGCACTACTAAAGCCATTACCAGCCAGAGCTTATTCATATATTGTTCACTGTACTGTCGACAAGAAGCAATTTAACCAAATTACCTACCACGCTTATCCATCAATTAGCCACCAACCAACCAGAGTTTTTTGATATCGTCCCTCACTATGAACTACCAACTGAAAAACCATAGTTGACCACAACCATATATAAACCATCATTATCCATTCATTAACCCATACTAAAGCATTTCTGTAGCCATAGTGAACCATGCTTAACCTATGGTAAACCAGAGTACCCTTGATTAACCATAGTTGCCTTGTACTTAAAGCATAGTTAACTCATCCTTAACCCTATTTATTCCACCATCCGCCATAGATCACCTGAGCGCAGCGCGCCTCGGAAGTTCCACCGGTCCTTTCGAAATCGTTCACCAGGTTCACCACGACCATCGTCTCCAAGGGACGTTCGGAGCTGCTTTGCGTCAGCGTCGCGGAGTTGAAGGCCCAGAGGGTGAGGTAGAGAGGTTGGTTATGCTTGGTAGGTGAAGGTAGGTAGGTTGGTGAAGGTCGGTTAAGGTTGGTGAAGGTTGGTGAAGGTTGGTGATGTTGAGGTATAGGTGAAGGTTGATTGGTGAAGCTTGCTTGAGGTTGGTTGGTTAAGGTGGATTGGGCTTGATGTTGCTGAAGATTGGGGGATCATACCAACAGAAAATCATAGGAAATCAGCAACGATAAGCTGCACGCCCTGGAACGCCAATCACTAGGCTATTGCTCACATTCACCAGGATTCACCAGGTGCGATACACAAGACATTTCTTGCACAAATTTCAAATCAACATGAAGCCATTGACAACTAACATATGATTATCATATGATTCATGTAAGGATCCTGAAGGATGCACAGAATTTCATACACAACTGCCATGTTCGCAACGCATCCCTGGTGTCCCCTGGAGCGTTGGCTCCTAGAGGTCGCAGCGAGCCGCACCGATGCCATCCAGGTGATTCTGGGCGAAGACCTCGGGGCGGTGCTGGAGAGAAATGCCATTCAGCAGGGTCTCAAGAACTGCCGGGATGCTCAGCGTGGCTGGTGTGGTTTTTCCTGGTTGAATGACGTTAAATGATCACTAGTAAAGTGGTTTTAATCGGTTCAATTAATGGTTTTAAAATGGTGGTCGCAATAGTTTTATAATACCTGGTTTAATGATGTTTGATTAATGGCTTATAATTGATGAGTATTTCAGTGGTTTTGATGATTTTGCTTGATCATCAGTTCATATGCTGATTAGTGAAGTGGTTTTAATGATTTTCATGGTGGTTTACTATAGTTGTCTTTAAATTACAATAGTTGAACTCTTGGTTAATAATAGGGGAGAGAGAGAGAGAGAACCAACAATGATGGTTAAACCAACATGGCAATGCAAATTCCATCTTTTTGTAATAGAAAACCTTATAGGAAACCAGCCATACATGGTGGATTCTCCATTGTCACATTAGTTTATCAAAGGGTTAGTTTCTAGGTTCATGCCCCGGGGTCGCAACTGGCAAGATCTAGGAACTATAACTAAGCATGGTTGCAGGGAGCCCAGGGATCGTAACTGGTACCTGACCGGGAGTTATAGGGAGCTACTTACTTGCATGATCATTCCAACTATCGGATTTTATGGTTATCTACTCATTGTGATTCATCACCAACTGAAAGCACTATCACCTTCAAGGGGACTGCACACAGTACCTCTTGTAAGCGACCCCGGCATTTGCTGGGTCGGTTGCTGGGTTGGTTCGATCGAACCGACCAGGTCCGCTGATGTCGCAGTTTACGGCTGGGCAACGGGCCGAGCTGTTGAAGTTCGTCACGGTGAAGGAGCTGCGGAGCTGCGGAAGGGCAGCCCAGGGCTGCGGTGAAGTGGTGGATGATTTGTTGGTTGATGGTGGGTTGATGGTGGGTTGATTGGCTGATAAGTGGATTAGTTGTTGATGATTGTTTGATGATGAGTTCATGATTGTTGGAGGGTTTGATTCTTAGTTGATGGTTGGTTGGAAGGTTTGATGATTGGTTGGGGATGGATTGATTGTTATTTGTTGGTTGATGAGTTGATTGTTGATGGGTTTAAATTGTGTTCCTGTGTTTTTCCGCAGTCGGCTGGTTGCTTCGTCACTTGTTTAGTCAATGAATGAGCACCGCAGAAGTGACGTTTGGAAGGAGCAACTTCCCCACAGGTTTCACTCATGATTGCATCATTTCGGTGCAAGGGAAGATTTGACATCACTTGAAACCACCTGGAGCTTCAAGATTTGGCTGATCATTCATCATAAAGAATCATCAACTGAGCAGTTGGGATGAATGGATTCAAGTTTTATCTTATTAATTGACGATCCCTGAAATGCAAGGAGTTTGGGCAAACACAAATCCAATTATGACCTGGGGGCGTATTACCAACAAGTCTTAACATGATCCTGATGCGCTTCCATTTGAGTTGGCTAGGGCATTGAAACAGATGCATGCCCGCCAAACCGTGCATTGCGTGAAGATCATGATTTAGGATCAAGCGTGTCCAAAGACACATTGCTCGAAGTCGGTCAGTATGAAAGACCAAAGCATCACACAGCCAGCGTAACAGCTACAAAGGTTTGGGATTGACGTTTTCGGTTATAGTTATAGATGTTATAGGATTTGGCACCTGATACAGGGGGGCCTAGAATTTTTGCCTTCGAAATCATTGAACCCATGTCGATGCAGCTGGAAGTCTACGCACTTTCTGAGCATTTATGTACGGTACGGTGTGAGCAAGATTGGACAGGGCGGCAGCTGAAGGAAGCCATTGAGGAAGCTACCAATTACAAGGAGCTGGCAGGCTCTCAGCAGCTTGCAGTGGGAACATCTTTTTTGTTCGATTCGGATGTTTTGAGAGACCTGGAGGGTTCCCATGTGACGCTCACCAGGCGGCCTTGCCCAAAAGTACGCCAACTACCCCAAGGAGACCTGCAGCCCATTGCTGCAAGCCTCCGGCAATTCCATAAGAGCCCTGTCCTTGTGTGGGTCATCACCAAGGGATATGTCTTCAATGGCAACCCCGATGCTTGGAACGACACGGAGGAGGTGCTTAAGAAGGTCAGATTAGATCTTGAAGGCGAAATGGATTCAGATCATGGTGCTGATTTGGACGAGTTGCCTCACAGACCTTTGGACTTCGAAATGATGGACGATTTTGTTCCTTGGAATGCTCTTGCTGGAATATCGCCACATGACATTGCAGCAGTCCTGGCCTTGCAGGCTTGCTACATGTGGATTGGTGATGGTAGGAGCACTGTTGCTGCCCTTCTTTTGATGAAGGACAACACATTGGTTGCATTCTTTGCCAATATATCAGAAGCGTCCAGCTCGTGCGAGTTTGGAGATGCCACCCTGACATCAGTAGAGAGGGGCAAGACTTGGGAGGAACTCAAATCGAAGTTTCCACCTGAATTTCTGGATGCGCTTGTGAAACCAATTTCAGACTGGCCAATTGGCCATCACCGTATAACCTTTGAGGAGACAAGGAAGGTGCCTCCTCCTTTCAAGCCATTCTCATCATTGCGACTGGCGGTGCTGCAATTACAGCTGCCAGAGGATGATTACAGCGCTTGGACGTGTGGATCAGCTTTGAATAAGTGGAAGATGGACACCAGACGCTGCAGTTCTTTGGAAGCTTTGTGGTTTTGTCCCACTCGGCCACTCTGCTTCAGAATCTGGCACCATGATTTGATGATTGCACTGGCATCCTGCACTGCTATGACCGGAGAGTGGAAACAAGCTGCCCGCGATGCTCAGACTGAGATGACCCAATACGATGCAACTTTTCCAGAGGCTGTGGAGTTTTTCCGAAGCAGATTCGCTGACAGGCTGGAGCGAAACCTGTTCGATACTGCCATTCGAACAGAACCAGACTTGCGGATCCTCACAGAAGTTGAAAGACGCTTCAATCAGAAGATCCATGAACTTCAACTGGAGATTGATGACTTTGTTCAGTCAGGGCAGGATCTTGATCAGCCCATTGACATGTGGTTGACCACGATGGTTGGAGAAGGAGGCGAAGTGGAGGGCGTGTGGCAGGAGCCACCGATGTGTCTCTTCGTAGAGCTGGTGCTGGATGGTCAGTTGGTCGTCTATGCTGACAGCTGGCTGAAGACCTTCTGTGCTGAAGAACTTCCATCCAAGCGCTCCGAGCACAGTGCTTAGGGCTGCAGAGAGTCCTTAACGTGCTCGAACCAGCTGTTGGAACCTGCTGGATGGCGCGTGACCATGGGGAGCTTCGGGCTGCGGGGAGCATGGTGGAACCAGCTGCTGGCGTCACTGCTTCGTTTACTTGGAAGTGATCGTGGGCCCTCAACATGCCCGATTCCGGTTTTCCAGCCAGCGATCCGAAGGCGTGACCTTGGAATGCACAGCGGACTGGGACTTGAAATCATGAGCCTTTTCAGGGCCTTGATTTTCACATGCTGAACATGGCTCATTTAAGAGGCCTTTTTTGTGTTTTGACATTGAAGAAAAGTTCCTGAAAATGCTCAATGAGGAGTGAAAAAAATACTGTAAATCCTTTGGTTTGGGGGACTGCTTGGTGGGTAGTTGGTTTTGACTAATGTTTACCCCGGATTGATAAACCATAGGTTTTGGAGGATGCCTCCTATTGATGAACTAGGGGTTTATTAATCTAGGGTTGGAATCAAAATTGTTGTTCATTCGCCGTAACATCATTGGCCATTGATTGACCAATGCTGCCATTACCCGCGCAAGGTTTTTCTGCTGGTGATCTATTTTCCAGATCACGATCTTAGTAGCACACAAAATCCACATATACGAACACACACGCATATATATATACCTTGACCCTCAATTGCTTTACATTAAAATTACATTGCTGGCATTATTGCACATAGTTTTGCGACTTTCACCCATTTTATGGGGTGATTGAGGGTCAAGGTATGTATAACATGTATTCAAGGTATGTATGACATATATTTATTTCAGATTTGTGTATCTATTTTTTTGGCGTAGGCTCACCCTTTGGACCAGGTTCCCTGACTGCGCTCCCTGGATCTGTTAAGCATCTCGTTTTTGTTGGTTTTCACCCACCGGCTTTGCATCCCTTCAAGAGGGAACAGCGAGGAACCAGGTTTGTTCTATTGTGACGCAGTAGGTAGATGTAGACATAGATATGCAGATAGATAGATTAAAGGATAGTGCAGGTTATTACCCCTATGGTTTTCCAAGTCTAGAACTCATCATTGTTGGGGGTTATTTGAATTGTGGCAAGCAGCCAAAGGGGTGGTTTGGAATGTGACAAGCTTCTGGCGTGGCCAGTTAATGATCAGCTCCGGGTGTGCACATTGGTTGGTGTCGTGGTAATGGTGGCGATCGTTGAGACTATGAGACTGAGCAGAGAATCATTGCATGGTGATTCAGACGGTCGTAGTTTCTTGCGAGTTGCCAAGATACACGAAGATACTGGAGGTTGCACAAAGGTAATAACTTTACCTGGTGTATCAACCATTTCGGAAGTCCTTGAGGTACCAGGAATGTTCAAAGGCCGTTGTAAGTTTGTCATGAATCAATACCTTAGCTTAGTTCTTGCTTTGTGATGCTTTGTGGGTTTACCTGGCTCATTCATACGTTGGATCATCATCATCATCATCATCATCATCATCATCATCATCATCATCATCATCATCATTGCAAGGTGGTGCCTCGCTGTTATACCTTGAATGAGGAATTGAACTATATTTTATTTGAGTAATTATAGTTATATATAGTTCTGTTCACCAACTTCACAGGCAGCTGCGGAGCTCACCTTGTATATTACCCTGACCATGAACCACTTGCATTTCCATCCTGCCCGCGACGCAGGACTTTGATGCCGGTACTCAAGCACCTGAGCCAGTGGAAGTGGCGGAGCACATGGCATGTTTCACATGATGGGACCTTTTATTCATGGGCTACTGTTGCCAATGCTCAATGATGATCATGTATGAATGGTCTTACTACCTCACGACAATAAGTGCCTATAGTGGTTAAAAATCCGTCAAAAACCACTGAAGAATTGTGAATTTCATTCATGGCTATACTTGATGGTGAAGTGCTTGAAACATATTAAAAACTGTGTTCTTTCCGATCATGCGGACAGCCACCAGTCGGTTTGCGACAGTGCCTCTTTTTTGTTGACGCTCCAATGGCTGGTGTCAAGAACCCAGTTGGTGCCAAGGTCAAACAAAGGATATGCACGGAAAGGAAAGAACCATTTGAGTGACAAACAATTAATTTGTCATTTCAAAGTCTGATTTTCCACCGGCAAGAATGTCCTAGAGTCTAAGGCGTTCAGTTTTTGGAGGTCAATGTCCGTTTCAGCCCGCTTACATAATAGTTGTTCAGTATTTCAAGATTTTGGGCAACTCAAGATCACTAATGTTAACCCTGGATTAAAAAATTTAATAGTAACCCTTGGGTTTATTCATTGCGGGGACACCACAGGAAACCACAGCCATTGTGGGATACCCACCCCCTTCTTAATCAGCCAGGGTTTTATTAATCCAGGGCTGGCATTACTAGCGATATCAAACTGATGGTGGATGAAGAGCACCCGTGGCTGATTTTGTTGGATCTTGTGATGTTGAATGTTTCATTCAAATTTGGCCCACGAAGATCTACCAGGTTCCATACACAAGCATCATCCGTTGTGCTGGGTGCATTGGATGGCTAGTGGGGCTTCAGCGCACAGCCTGCCCTGAGGTGGAGGTAGGAGCACGTTTCATCATCGTCTTGGAGGGCTCTTTGTCCGGTAAGATCAAGGACCGGCGCTCCCAACCGCTGGGGGTTCGTCCCAAGCCACAGAGCCACAGAGCCGCAGGTTCCAAGCATTCCGAAGGGTTCCGATGCGCTGGCGAAATTTTCCCCCCAGTGGAGTTGTCGAGGTCAACTTCTACGGAGAGTAAGCAGTACAAGCCATTTAGCCCAACATATGGTTTATAGATGCCTATAGATGCCTATAGATGCCTATAGATGCCTAGAGATGCCTATAGATGAGTGGCATATAGTGGCATTTGCACATAGATGCCCATAGCTAAGTGGCATTTTGCCCTCTCGGAGAGAGACAAATATAGATCGGTTGTATTTTATTGTCCCAGCCACGTGTGGATGAATTTGCCACCAGCTGGGTGGTCATGATGCCATATCAGCTTCTTAACAGTGGTTAACAACCATCCTTCCTGTTCATCACCCCCAGGACAAGGACGTGAAGTTGGGCCGCAGAGATTATTTGGAGGATGAGGCGCCTGTGCTGCGGTTATAGCACTGATTTTCGGATCATTCCACGATATGATGCCGTGCGAATAGCTGATGCGTCTTCAAGACTTCAGAGTTTTCATGCCTGACCAAAAATTAGTAAAAACATGTTTTTTATCATTCAAACCATGGCATCTACATTGGCTGAAATTGACCGAAATCTATTCTTGGTGTTGTCCGCTGTTCAAATCTGTTGGTTGTCTCAATCAAATAGCCTGCCAGGGGTAAACATTAAGCTGTCCACCTGCGCCACGATCAGCCACAGCGCACAGGACCATATACCATGATATAGACTCTGGATCTATGACCATCTACGGTACCCAAAACGATGATGGTAGATGGTCATAGTCATAGTGCATCCAGTTCTCTAGTTCAATGGTAATAGTTGTCCATCCAATATCCATCCAACTCTAAATGCTTGTAGCCGCAATTGGCAAACAAAAGAATTAGTTTAAATCAACAGTATATAATCATCATGGGGGCTAGAATTCATCAATTGCTTGCTTTGAAACCAAATTATACACCCACATATCAATGAAAATCAAAAACCTCTGAAGAAAACGGTTTCGTGATAACTTACCGCTGCAACCATGGCACCATGACACGACACCGCCTACAGCTGCGCGGTCCGGCCTGCAGCAGGCCTTGCTGCAAAAAACCGCCAGCGAGACCAAAACGCTCACGGCTGGCGAGCAGGGAGCACGGTTGCTTGCCGGGGTGATGGGGCCGCTGGGAAGAACAACGGGTGGCGAGTCACTGGCGCCGCTCCAAGGAATGGATGGCACAGGGCGAGTGGATTCACCAGTCCTGGTAGTGCAAAGCTGCTGAGACTGCTGGTTGCTTTATGTTGCTTTGGTTTCTGATGAGTTTCTGTTGTATCCCTTGGTTGCCCATTGTACTTGGCGCTGTCCAGAGAGCTGTTTTATAAGCAATCGCTAGCGGCTAGCATGCTTCTGTGGACTTGGCGTCCTCACTTGTTGACGATTCGACTTTCCCGGGCAAAAGTGTTTGACACTTTAGTTTGCATTATATATTTGATATTATGTGTCTGGTGGTTGGGAGGAAGCGATTTGGAGCCAGATGTATCCTGATGGCCCTTTAAAGGGGGAGCTAGCCCCTCAGTACAGTAGAGTGGGATTCACCTAGTGTCAGTCCCACACCGAGACTCGTCTCATGCAGGAGCTACCAGGAGTGGCCCAACCAAATGGTAGTTTGGTCATTTTTTGGTTCGTGATTCTTGGTCCAACACCTTTTGGCAAAGGGTTGCTTGAAAAATCCCAGCCATTGATTCAGCTGATTTACCTATTGAAACTGTTGTTTTTTCCGAGAAACTGCTTCCCAGAACGTAGTTCATTATCAAGCATGTCTTGGCTATCATGAAACACGATCTAGTTATATAGTGGTTCCAAACATTTTTTCATTTCCTCAGCTGTATTACCACATGGCTGGTTGGTTGACAAGCATATTTTTGTTGATTGGAGTATGGATGGTTGCGTGGTTTTCCCTAGTATTCTTGGCTATCATTCATAACAAAAATATTTTTGGAAAAGCATGTGCATGTGCATTACTGGACGGTTGAACTATCCATTAGCCAGTCAACAAAAATGATAGCTTATAAACAATAGTGGTTGGTTGAAACCACCAACCAGGGTGGCATCCATGAGCCAGTCCCCACCATGATGGTTATCAACCCGGTGAGTTCACACATCGGTTGATCAGCAGGCCGCAGTTTCCCAGACGGGCCGGTTTTCGGTGTCCTTGACATCCACACTATGAATGCCACGCATGCACATCATTGAAAGTAGAATCCCGGACATGGAAATCATTGGTTGGCCACAGAAGGTTACAACATTATTTGGCTGGTGGTTGCGAGGGAGCGAGGCCAGGAGCCAGGGGTATCCCAAGTTGGCCCTTTGATTGGGGGAGCGGGGCCAGGAGCTACCAGGAGTGGCCTGAACAAATGGCGGGTTAAGTATGGTTAAGTATGGTTAAGTAACAGTGCCTCGTTGAATTATACGGATTAAAGTTTTCTGAGCAATACCAGCAGAATAAGAGTCAGAAACTGCTCAGTATTCACTTATGATCTGTGATTACTATTTATCACCATCGTCATGGCGTTAATTGGTCGGGTCATTGCCTATTAAATTGTACACGATCATGCTATCTAATACTAGCCAAGAAGCCAAATGTCATGAAGTATGATCATCATGCATGTTTGTTTCTCATAGTGGTTATGCATTCTTTATTCGTCATTATCGACCATGCTGGGTTCTGAACATTCACAACAGTCAACCGAATCACGGACCAACATTGATCCATTTGCTTCGGAACATCAACTGTTTTCTAAAAACATATGTTTGGGATGGTTGAAATCACCAGATATCAAAACTATTATTACTGTCACTACTGTCATGATCATATCCATGAACATGATTATCACTACCACCATCATCACTGTCATCATCATCATCATCATCATCATCATCATCATCATCATCATCATCACCATCATCATCATCATCATCATCATCATCATCATCATCCTCATCCTCATCCTCATCCTGATCGTCAGCGTCATCCTCATCCTAATCCTCATCCTAATCCTCATCCTCATCCTCATCGTCATCATTTTCACGACCATCAACCATCATCGAAACCATCATCGACCATCATCTTCCCTCCTAGTAGTTGCCTATTTTCCCTATGCTTAATTAACCTATATCACCAGCCTCCCATCCCCCAGCCACGACCACCACGACCGCCCCAGGTTGGCCGTCGTGACCCGGGACGGCTTGGCCTCGGCTCTGAAGGGCTTGGGAGTATCCACGGTGTCTCGCTGGTGATGGGATCGTGGTGCCCAGCACTGGTTCTAATCAACAAAAATGGGTGGTTGAAAAGAATGGTTAAGAATGGTTATGATATCATTGCCAATTGTGGCTATATATGTTTTCATGAAAATATATATATGATTATATCATCAAACTAAATATAATGGCTGGTCTTAGAAAAATATTGGTAAATCATTGTTTGGAATGATGATTAAGAATGGTCAAGATTCTTTATCAATGGTTTGGAATGATTAAGAGCTGTTATAGGAATGGTTTGTCATTGCTAAGTTAATATTGGTTGGTCAATCTAGGCCTCGGCCTAGTACTGGTTACCAATGGTTGATTGATGGTTGGTTAATGGTTAGTTGATTGGCTCATTGTAAATAACTAAATCATATTCAAAGTGGGTTAGTTGCTGGCTTTTTTATATTTGGTCAGTGTTGGTTCGTAGTGGTAAGTGGTTCAAATGAGTGAATTGATGTATAGTTCCAATCGGATTCGAAACCAGCAACGACAATCATGGTTACAGTGCATAAAACCCACAATGGAAGAGAATATGACCAAAAATGCATTGTAACCAGGAATGATATGGCGCATAAGCAACAAAAGCGTTTCATGGCAACCGTTGACCAACAAGAGGCTATGCATTTAAGATCGCAGGTGATATGTGATCAAAGGTTCAGAATGCTTATCACCAGGTATTGCAAGCATTCATCGTCCGGTCGGGCATGTGCAAAGCTGAGTAAAGAGACGAAATCCATGATACAGCGAGAAAACTGGTGATAGATGAAAAATGACCTGAGGGTATGTCAACCAAGAATCGGGAGCAGGGAGCAGAGGTATAACATTGGGCCTGCCAACACCGACAATTTGGGGTATGCTTTCTGAAGGGAATAAGTAGGGACATTAACAAACTGTGGCAAGTCATGATCCAAAGAACTTAGGCACAGCTGGGGCACCTAGAGGGGCAGTATTGTGCAAAAAATGTTTTCTTCCCAGCATTGGTGTGTTCAGATTGCAGTTTCACAGAAACCCTTGGACGCCACACCAAACCAAAAGAGTGCAGTTTTCCAGGAACATGGCATCGCCACAGGCACTGGTAACAGCACCATACCTTTGGTGGTGATACACGAGTTGTAGCAACATGTGCCAACCCCTCATGGCTTGGTTGGTTGGTTGCTTCCTTGCGAACCAAGGCGGGCACGGCCGAAGATACGTCCAACTTCACCCGCAAGATGCTCTTAGCCAAGAAGGTGGGCGTGGCAGCGTCACAGTGAGATGTGCTGTTTCATCGGCCAGTGAGATGTGCTCGGTAGGGGTTCCGTAAAGTGAATGAATGTCGCGGGTGCGGCCCACCTTCACTTGACAAGGCTTCATTGCCTTCAAATTTGTCCGAAACCTGGACGAAGGGTTGGTTCAATGGATCATTTTACCATGACTGGCTACATCATGCTTTACACGGAAAGGTCAGATGAGGAAGGTCAGATGAGGGACGACCAGCTAACCAGTGCTGGTTGGTGGCTTCAAAGATTTGTCTCAACTGTATTACCAAATGCTTGCTTTGGTTGACAGGTATATGTTTCAATCTATATAAACATTAACCAAACTTTTGACCATTATTGACGATTATCAACCCCAAATAAAGGGGTCTCACAATGACTAACCTCCACAAGAGGGATCACTCCAGCAGTGCACTTAACAGTTGCCGCCGCCAGGTGCATATCTTCCGGCATCTCTCTGAGGAGCAAACCAAGAGGGTCGTGGAATCGTTTCTAGGCACTGACTCGCTGGTTCCCATGGTGGGGTCACTGGTAGGTCTGCTGGGTCAGTGGGAAGCCATGGTGATGGGAATGGACTGATGATGGGTTAACTTGAGGTCTAGCTGGCTTGGGAACCTGGGCAAGCGATCTGGGTCATAGCTGGGTCTGTTATCATTTCTATGGGGATGTACAGCAAGTGCCATGCAATGGATTGACACCAGACGGTACACCGACAGGAAAACCAGGCCAGATATTTGCGGGTTTGGTAGCTGGTATTGAGCTGGAACTGATGGCGGTTTAGAAGTATGGATATCTACTAGCACCAATTTTAAATACGAATAGCTGGCTCCCTTCAAGAAATGCAATGTTGTTTGTTCATCTGGATCTGAAAGAGCTCATGTTTTCTCCAGTCGCTGGAACACCCAACCTTCCCTCCCAAGACCCAGATCAGCCACGCCAATTTGAACCAGGCAAGAGCACTCCCCTCATTTTTTAAAGGTCTAGCTGGTGGTTTGAAACAGCTTTTATTTTCCTCCATATTTTGGGATGGCTGGCTCATTGACCAGCATACTTTTGACAGCCAGGGGTAGTTGATCATGGTTACCTTTTAGACCTGGATAGCTGGATTTCATTTTATAGGGAAAGCCGTGGGAAACCTGGCTATGAATTGTTGATATCCGTTGCCAAGCTCGTTCATCAGAGGTTAAGTTCTGCTGAACTGAGGGTCCGAGAAGATGGTGGTTAAATGATGGGCACTGATTCACTCCAACCTGAAACCTAAGCGGGAACTCCCACGTGATGCCTTCACCATCGGATTTGTAATTTTGGATCGCTGTAATTTTCTTCCCAGCAGCCCAACTGCCGACCACCAAAGCCGGTCAAAAGCATTATCCAGTTGGTTGCTTTAATCTTTTTCATTTTCCCTCCAAATTTATCCATATTGAGATGGTTGGTTTATGTTGGTTTGTTGGTTGCGGAAATGTTTGATGGGGCATCTTCCACCAAGCAGTCAGAGTGGATGATGGAAGATGCTTCCCACCACCGAGAACTCACTGAGGTTTGACACCAAGAAATATGCCAAGGGCGATACCGTGCCTTGGAACTGCACGCCAGGACGCTGGTGAGTTCTCGCTTCTCCTCCGGCTATGCTCATGGGTTGATCATGTGTTGATTGTTGATCCTTCCTTACATTGGTTGATATGGTTGATACAGTTTATGTGGCTTCTAGGGTTGATATGAAAATCTGGTCTTTTATAGTATCCACTTCCTGCCTTTTTTATTTTGAGGTGATCAGTTGGTAACGGTGTCAATGACTAGTGTGCTCCCAAAATATGGCGGGTTTCCCCATCAAAAGTTATGTATTTTTTGAGGCGGCTGAGCCAGAGCTGGCGGCATTGTGCAACGGTACCTGTTGGTAGCGCTCAACTGGCGTGACTGCTTGGAGACTTTCACACACATGGCTCAAGAAAACCCAAAACCTTACAGATACGACCAGTTCCATGCCATTTCAGCCGCTGCAGAGTTGGTCAATAGATTCCGACGCATACCATGGCGTTGATCCGACTGCTTATCATCAGATCTTCATTGTGCCGGGGCCAAGGTGATCAAGCAGGGTGAGCCTGGCACGTCCTTCTTCGTCATCGCACAGGGCGAGTTGGAAGTCTTCATCAAGGACGCGGCCGGCGAAGAGAAACGAGTTGCTGGGCAGTGAACTCATCGCGGAGCCAGGGCTCCCCATATCTGCTGGTTCCAGTGGTAAGCTCCGAGCTCCCAGTGGGAGCATTGTTTCACCCAGCAGCTTTGACCAATGGAAAGAATTTAGTTGGTGCTGAAGATTTGTTTGTTTCCCGCTGAAACTATTTGAGATACTGTAGTTGGTTGGCTCACCATGGACATCCCCTTCGCTGCTCAGCTCAGGTTCGAAGCATGGCAAAGAACTCCTACATAGGCATCTTGTATGCTGGAGTCCACCAACAGGAGGAAATGCCTCCACTGTAGATATTTTTGGATAAGTTCCGATTGAAGCAAACATATCATAACATGTCGTGTAGATGCACGTGTGCGAAGTATGCAATGATACATAAATAAGCAGCAGGCAACAAAAGGATTTCATGGCCATCATTTGTTCTTTCTCGGCTGTGAAACGGCGATTTGTTGTTACCCTGGTAAAGATGACCTCACCCACTTGCTACACCGCTAGCCGCAGATGTTGTAGCTTGCACAGCGTTCAACCACTGGATTTCGGCAATTGGATTCTCATATTAACAAGGGGGTTCAACATGTTTCAATTGTTGCTGAAACTATGCTTAATGATTAATGATTAACAATGGTGAATGAACAGCTATATCACGAACCAGCACTATATTATGTGAAAGATCAATTATATCATTGATAATCGCAGGCACTGATCGACTGAGCAATGCAATGGTTGATCATGAAGTGATCACTGTGAATGAAAATGGAACGAAGGGTTACACTGCAATGATTGCCCTTCAATGTGATCACTTATCTCGTGATCATCGTCAATCGTTGCCATTTAATCAGGGTCAATCATGAAGTGACGATTTGCAATCATCGTAAATAATGGTGTTTAATCATTAATGGTTGCTTTAGATGTGTAAAAACCTGGAGTTTCCACTGGTTCGAAATCCTGGAGTTCCACGGAGAGTTCCAGGGCTTCGGCCATGGAGATCCACCCTGGGAACCACGGGGCCACGAGCCACGGGGGCCAGGTGAACGAGCGCTGCTCTTCCACGAGCGGGGGGCCGCCCCCCCAGCCGATGACCGAGCCGCGGCGCTGGGTTGCACAACTCGGTGAATCTAACGTAGCAGGCGGGAGAATCCACCATATATAATCTCATACATGTTATATATTTATATATTTTTATATATTTATATATTTATATATTTGTATATTTTTATATTTATACATATATATATATATATATATATTTTTTGTTTATTGATATATTTTTATTGTTTGATATATTTCTTTATATATCATATATCTCCATATTTTGTAGAGAACAACTTGGAAAGCATCAAGTTAGATGGGAGTTGGATTTTCCAGCCAACCATGTTAGATCAACAGAGGGTAACTAGGGTGAATCTTTGGCGGTGACCTGTGGTTTACTATGGCTTGGGCGTTTCTCAAGCCATAGGGAAGCCGAAGTTATCGTTGGTTTATTGCTCTAAATGCTTAATATGGGATGATGATTTCGGGGTACCCCCATGTTGAAAAACACCATATGGTTACATATGAGGGGTTAACTATGGCTAACTATGGTTAACTGTGAGTAACCTATGGTGAATTGTGGTGCACCATGGCTAACTATGGTGAATCATGGCGAATCATGGTGAATCATGGGTAGTTAATGGTCAAGAATGGTTCATAATGCTTAGAAATATTTGTTTTTGTAAGCTATTCAGGTATAGTTATTTTGACCATAGCTGCCAGCTATCCAAGTCATAAACCAACTTAGCTGACAGCTGAGGGACCCTGTCCCTCCTGTGGCTCATGTCACTATGTTGGCCATGTGGATGTTGATGTTGTCAATAATTGAAACTGAAACATGTTGAAGCCATTTGTGGTAACCACGTCGCAGTGAATTTGGCTGATAATGGGTATTGCCATGACAACTGGTATTATCAATAATGTGTTGGTTTCTGGAAACCATTTGTTGATCACAGGAATCAGCAAAAGATTGTAACATCCATGATCAACAAAAAGGATTGCAGGTGTTTTGCATCAACCTTACTGGTTTAAAGTGCGTGGCTCATGTCCTTCCCACTTGATTTTCAAGTTTACCTATTGAAAATGCTGGTAAACTTCCAGGGGATTCTCAAGCTGCTAATAATCTTTTAAATATGTTGGGTACTGCTTGAAACTAGCAAGCTGTGCAATCATGCTCAGAAATGGCCCATGTTGGCAAAAGCTGTTTGAGCATGGTGAATGATGGTCGTGTCATATGATAGCAGGCCGTTGATGACCAATGATTGTCAATGAGATTGTCAATGAAAGGTTTCTTTAATAATCGAATAGTTACTGCTTCCTCACAGCCTTAATCATTAGCAACTAGTCGTTATTAACCAAGATGAGTTTACCAACCACTATGAACCATACCAACCACTGAATTTTCACCACAAACATAACCAAGATGAGTTGTCCTGGCTGTTGCTTTTCAGGAGTTACCAAGAGTGCTCTAACCAAATGCGAGTAACTGCTAGTAGGAAGTATTTCATAGGTTTATTGGATTTTATTTGCAATCTGCCCGTTTTTGGGGCATGACTAGCAAATCCTTTGGATCCGTTGTTTAGCCTCCCTTGTTTGCAAGCAGGACGTATGTGACAACCAATCATCCTCGAACCCATCAAGCCATCACCCGATACAATGGGATGGCAAGCTGATGGTTAACCATGTTTAACAAATCAAAGATGGTGAAAAAACAAACGAATCCATCTAGCGTTCGTTTAAGATGAAGCACTTTGATTTGCCGATGTTCAATTGTGGATGTTGAGATGGTCCGAGAGAAATCTCTAATTACAAAGGCCCTATTGCCTTGTTGTTGGGGCCTGTGAGGCTACACCATTTCTGAACAAATTCCATATACAAAAACACACGGTTGAAAGGACATTGCCAGAAGCGGTAAAATTTAATGGGCTTTCTTGTCATGCATCTCCCATTGCTTGATGGTGGACACAAGCAACAAAACTGCAAGCCTCGTGTGCCCGTAAAAGGTGAAAGATTCGTACGCGCTGAACAGGGATATTGCAGCTGGTTCAATAGCGCTAGCTTTAGATGACCATGCACCCAAATAGTTCTCCAGAACACTCAGTTATGCTTACTTGAGGGACAAACCCTTGACCACCATGTAACCACCCAATCTAGGCATGAATTTCCCATCCATTTTGCGAACTGATTTCTAGTTTTGACAACTCTGTAAACTGGGACCATTGACGTGACTCAGCGTGATGAATCAACGGGCATATCGTAGATCTGATCTACAGATTTTTGGACCGCAACGGGTTGGGTCCCAAATCAGATGAGCCAATCTCCTGATTTCATAGGAAAATCGTGCAAACACAGCCATAGTGTCAATGAGTGGTGATATCAAACAACAGATCTGCCAAAATCGCTGCAGGGCCAGCTCGTCAACCGAAAGCTGAAGTGCTTGACAGTATGCATGTTTGTTTTCTTTTTGGCAGGCACCGTACACCAACAAAAGATGCACCCAGCATCGAGGCTGATTGTTTTGGCATTACTCAATCGTTCCTGGGCCTAAGTCCCAATGGCACATGCAGGCGACTGCCACACTGTGCTTCTCAGAAGCGATGGCAGTGTTGTTGCTTGCGGGGACAATGAACACGGACAATGCGACATTCCAATTTTGACTGACGGAACGGTATACACCCGGGCATCTGCCGGCCGTACGCACACGGTGCTTCTCAGAAGTGATGGACTGGTTGTTACATGCGGGGACGCTGGAAATGGAAAATGCAGCATTCCAGTTTTGGATAAGGGAATGTTTTACACACAAATCTCTGCAGGCAATGGCCATACAGTTCTTCTCAGAAGTGATGCAAATGCTGTTGCGTGTGGGGCCAATGATGTGGGGCAATGCGACATTCCAGCTTTGGACGAGGGAACTTCATACATCCAGATTTCGGCAGGCTCTGCCCACACAGTGCTTCTGAGAAGTGATGGCAGCGCTGTTGCTTGCGGGTTGAACTGGCATGGGGACTGTGACATTCCGGCTTTGGATGTGGGTACTTCATATACCCAGGTTGCTGCGGGCTACGCCCACACACTGCTTCTCAGAAGCGATGGCACTGCTGTTGCATGCGGGAAGAACAGTAAAGGAAATTGCGACATTCCAGTTTTGGACGAGGGAACGTTTTACACACAAGTCGCTGCAGGCAATGGCCACACAGTTCTTCTCAGAAGTGATGGCGATGCTGCTGCGTGTGGGGACAATGATGTGGGGCAATGTGACATTCCAGCTTTGGATGAGGGAACGTTTTATACGCAAATTTCGGCAGGTTCTGCCCACACAGTGCTTCTCAGAAGTGACGGGATTGCTGTTGCCTGCGGAGACATTTTCTCCGGATCATTTGACATTCCTATTTTGGAGCTGGGTGCCAGCTACATCAGCGACTTGTCAGCTGACAGCATCGTTGCAGTTCAACTCGAGGTTGAGTCTAGCGATGATGTGTTCACACTCATATGTTCCAGTTTGGCCGGGGACGAAAGGCTGCCTTTAAACGCGTTCGGATATGACTTGGCCTGGAAAGCACACAAGCACATTGCGTTTGCATTGGGCATAAGGCTCCAGAGCCTTCGCGTGATTCTGCCAGATGGGCAGCTATTGGCCAAAGTTTGCCATGCAAATCCCAGGGTCACAGTTGCTGATTTGAATCGAACCTGCAAGCGTTGACCCAACACAGAGGGGGGATGGAAGTTGCGGAAAATTTGATGACCATCCTTTATCTTTGGCCAACACCTAGATATCAGGGTATTAGCCCAGCTGCAACCATGAACTTGTTTGACTACAAATGGATGGTTTGGCTACAAGTTGGCTGTGCCTTGTAGGTTTCTGGTCAACAACGGAGGAGAACCAACAGCTTGGGCAACCGGCAAGCACACAGACTCACATGTTATCAGAGATTGGGAGCCACTCATTGTGGGCAAACCCAGTGAGAATCATCTCTGCACATCCGTGCAATGTTGGAAAGTGATTCATTACTGATCCCGTAAACCTTCAATGTGGTTGATAAAGACCCCAAGCTTAAATGTGAGTGATGTACACCTTAGCCTTGAGAGTTCTAAACCCCCAGAGCCTCAAGTTCTTGAAAACTTGAATGAACTTGATCAGAAGCACAGCTATTTCGTGCATCTTCTGGACATTGATCAGCTGCCATCTAGGCATCATTAATCATTCATCAGCCACATTTCAGCATCATAATCCTCACATTTCCCTCAAAGAGGGTCTGGAATTGATGGCGCTAGAAGAAAGAAATCCTCATATTTCAGCAATAAATCAACCATTATTCCATTCACATCCATTCACCACGGTAAAATGCCTCACATTTCACCATGGCTTCTGGACATCACCTGCCGTTGCTAGGTCATCAGTCAGGATGCCGAGCTTTGGGCCATCGAGAAGGTGGGAGCAGTGAAGAGATGAATCTTGGTGGAGCCGTGGGGCTCTCCCAAAATGATCCAAAATGGTTAACCTGGTGGGAATACCGGAAAATATGATATGGTGTAGCCATGGTTAAGAGATGATGGAAACATCCATCTTACATCTTCTACATCAGGTTAACCAGGTTAAGAGTGATCTCTTTAATTAATCTTTAATGATGGAAAACCCGTAGAATAAGTCAGATATAGTTTAATTATCCAAGAATGGGTTTTGAAGAAGTCACCATTTACGAGCTAGATTAATTATCAATGTTGTGAATAACTAGATGGTAAATGGTCAGTCATTGATAGGGGATACTAGCCAAGAATTATAGGGGATATACCGTACCAAGTAGCCATCAATCTATCAATTTTTAATGGCTAGGCTATTTCCATTTGGCAAACTAAACTGGTAATGTAAAATCACCGTTTCGGAGCGGAAGCCCTGGGAAATCCGAGATTTCTATGGTGGATTTTCCTTGACCTTGTGCTTACCCATGAGCATTTGAAACCATGAATTAGCTACCAACTAATCAAAGCAGCTAATCTTAGGCTTGCTTAGGTTGAATGGTGGTTCACCTTATGATTACTTAGCTGTCAATGGCTCATAACTCACAACAAACTATTGATGGGGTCAAATCACCAATTACTTCATGGGTCAGAACCAACTACTGAATGAGGGATCCACATTAGGAAACCACCACTGGTTCATTCATGACGACCACTAGTTTATTCATATCAGTAGACCATTTTTGGGTCATCAATCAATGAGTCAACCACCACTAGTTCGTTCATATTAGTAGTCACTATAAATCCCATTGTTCAGTCAGAAGCCGCCATGATAACCACCATTATCAGCTTATTCATGACCATCAGTTTATTAATAACCGCCACTAGTAAAGCACTTCCGAGTCACCATTTAATCAATGGGTGAACCATTACAGACTATGGCCTGCACTACACAAACCAGTGTTCCACTGAAAGTGGTCAACCATTAAGTGGATACACTGTTGAATCAATGGTGAGTTATTGGCAAAATGATAGTTTGATGATGGCTCAATGATGGTTAAGTGATGGCAGTTGGTTGCCAAGGACCTGTTCGGGGTATCCCGGCGTCCCCTTCTACTGGGGAACAACGTGGAGATACCAGGAAGGGTGTAAACACATGGTAGATACTGAATGGTGAATCAGCTCTTGATTCGTGCGCTCATTGATGAATATCGATGCTTTAACTCATGGTTTCATCGATGGTTTGGAGGATGGCTAAACTGACGGTCTGATGATGGCTCAATGATGGCTAGTAATGGTTGATATGGCCAAGGGGCACAAAAAACCATGGGAGCCGACCCATCTCAACAGCTCGACTGTTCTGGCCAGTCGTTGGATGGTCTCGAGGGAGTGCAAGGGCCCTTGACCCATAGCCATATTTTGGTGTTTCTCAAAATAGAGGACCACAAGAAGGGTTCGGTTATTACCTTTAAATGGTTCAGAATAGCTGATTTGGGGGGTCCCCTGTTTTGAGAAACCTCCATTTGGTGAAATGGTGAATGATTTTGATGTAGTTGCCCATAGTTATCAAGATTTCACCTGGTGATGTGACGAAGTGTGCAAGATTAGATGGATGCATATACTTGTGCATGCTGACTAATCGGAGGTCCATCAATAACCCACCAAGTTTTGGGGTGTTGAAATGTCTCCGATGGGATCTATTATGGGTTCCTCCCAACCATCAGTGACTGCTACAAAACATCAGTAACGGCCATGAACCGCTGTTGATCACATTTTCTTTTTGGACCACTATAAACCTCGCTAAAAGACCATCAGAAGTCCACCACTTTTAGCTTATAGCAAGCCATCTTTAAGCCGAAAAAAGTTGAATTAGCCTTGATCAACCATCATTAATCATCATAAACCACAATCAAGCCTTGTTTTTGTTGCATTTTTGTGGTGCCCAAATGCCGCTCTCCGTTCCAGACAACCTTCGAGAAGATCATCGCAGGAAACATGTGGGGACCCTGGCGATGGCAAGAGAGTTTTTGGAATGGTGACATGTGGGTTTGTCAACGCATGGGGTGCCGGTGAAACTGATGCTTTCCCTATTGAAAATCACAAGCAATCAGTCGCCGTTCTCACTGAAGATTGGACATCATTAGCCAATACGCTGGGTCACATTCATGGTGGGATAAAGCATTGGATTGCCATCAGTTGGCTGATCCTCAGGTTACCCAATGTAGCTACTAGAGTTAGCAAACATTGCTTAGTCAATAGTTGATCATAATCACTCAGCAAACAATTAACCATATTTACCAGTGCTTTGGCTGACCTCCTAGAGACGGCGATGGGGAGAGAGAGAGAGAGAGTGCTTCACCCTCCTTGAGCCAACCATTCGCCTTCATTCACCAGTGCTTCACCATCATAAACCATCATTAACTCCATAGATTAATCATTAACCCATCATTAGTGATGGTTAAGCCGATAGATTAACTATAGGCTAAACCATCATTCACCCTATAGGATTCACCGTCATTCACCTCTCGTTCCCCCCCAAAAAGACTGCCTTTCGCTCCTTAGGCAGCAGCAGCTGATGAACCGTATCAGGTGGGCAGCATGAGGGCGTGAGGGCGTGAACTGCTGTTCGGTGGTGGTGTTTCACCTGCTGAGTTTCAGACACCTGCCCAAGCCTTCCAGTTACCACTGGCTGGTGGTTTTCAACATGCTTTATCGTTCCTAATAAGCATTGACAAATGGTTGGTTGACTATTTCTCACAGGGGTTGAAACCACCAACCAGACCTAGGCAACATTGACAAGCAGACCTTTGTTCAATGATGAATCATCATCAAGCAACAAGAGAGGGTCACGCCAATCATCCCAGCATCAACTCCAAAAGTCCAGGCATTTTTGAAAGCACGAAGCGGAACCAGTAATGACGGAAAGTCACAGAAATTCACACCCAATGTGACCGCCAGCTGATGGATGAGCAGCCCACTTCAGGCTGCAGGACACCAACTTCGGCCTCAAAGACTTGATCGAAGTGAAGGTCATTGGCGCAGGCACGGGCAGCTCGTTGCGGTTGCTCCCAAAGGTTGGGACAGGGATGGCGGGCCCATGGCATTGCTTGGTTGGTTGCTTTGTTGGGAGCCCCGAAACCACACGGTTTCGAAGATATCTCCTGAAGCCTTGGCATGGTAGCTGGTGCTTGGGAGGAGCGGGGCCAGGAGCCAGGGGTATCCAGTTCTGTCCTTTTGAAGGGGAAGCGATGCCAGGAGCTAGCAGGAATAGTGTAACCAGATGGTGAAGGGATTACTGTGAAGTAATGATTCGGGTTGTGGTTTTGCCTTCGGTTCTTGCGATTTTTCAGAGGTTTCATGACCCATTCGGAGGGTTGGTGATGCTATCAATGGCATCTTAGCCATTTTTATTCAATATGGGTCATTCCTACTGGGATGTCGCGTGGAGGACAATCATACTGTCGGCTAAGAGTTTGACACCAACAACTCCTGGTGACAACACCTCCACCCTGAATTGGGGCACAGGTTGATGTTGGCCCCAGCTTTCAGGAACTAGAGCTGGTTAAGTACGGCTCCTGTCATGAATTTAACCGCAAAACACTACCCACCATTAGAAATGGTTGGCCCCTGTAATTGTACAATACTATTAATTACAGTAATGACTCCATTAATGGCTACACTAGGCCATGTTGTCAACGTAGTCAGAATTGCGAATATCAAACTACCAGCAAATATTAACATGCCTAGTTCTGCAGTTTCTGAATGGGGTACGGGCAGAAACGGTACTTGAATCAATCTCCATGCTCACTTTCAAATTACCAGTATGACCATAGCGTTTCTGCAGCTGCTGGGGCGCTTTCAGCCGACCTACCAGGGGGTGATATTGTTCATCCACAGTCGTCAAGACATCGATGAACAATCGCTGCCATTTCTGAGTGGGTTTGACCACAATGGTGTGCCACCCAAACTGTTGGTTTCCCTATTGATAATGGCTAAGTGAACTTGGATGGTTTGCAGGTACCACCATGGGAACAAGGACAAATCCAATGTAGATAACAGTGTAGCCGCTGACGCTACCATAGTGGTACACTCTTACCAGCTACACCTTGGTAGGGGCTACACCTGTTTGTTTACAAGGTGATGCCCCTTAGTCATCAGTTGGTTCAGATTGCTATTGAACAGTCTGGTTTTACCGTACCGGATCAGTTTGTTCGCTTGCTCGCAGTTTCCCGAACGTGAACTAACCTAACCAAGCACCTTGTATACCCATCATTGTTGGTCACTATCCCCTACTCTTAGCCATTAAAATCCCTTACAGACCCCTATGAACCACGCTGAACCCTAGAGAATCCCATGGTCTTCCTTGCTATAAATCACTATAATCCCTCAAAATTCCCTATTTTCAGCCACCATTCACCCAACTAAGCTACCGGTCACTTGTGCTGTGGTGTCAGGTGCAGCCGGGGTCGTTCGTCTCGTAGAGCACAAGAGCACCCGGACACGTTACGCGTGACGTGGCACCGAAAGGGCAGGCGTTGGGCTTGATGGGGGGTTGGGTGGTTAAGGTTGGTGGGTTGGGAAGGGTTGGTTGGTTCAGGTTGGTGGAGGTGGGTTGATAGGTAGGTTGGTCAAGGTGGTTGGTGAAGGTTAATACGGTTGGTCCAGGTTGGTTCGTAGGTCGTGCAATGGCCAGCTGCTCATGGTTGGAAACCGCTGCTCAAACGTATGACTGGAGCAGCTGATGGCAAGGGCTGGGCTGAGGTGATCATGGGGGACACTAAGCAACAAATATAGGAAAACCAGGGGCATCACCTTGTAAACAAACAGGTGTAGCCCCTACCAAGGTGTAGCTGGTAAGAGTGTACCACTATGGTAGCGTCAGCGGCTACACTGTTATCTACATTGGATTTGTCCTTGTTCCATGGAGGTACCTACTAGCCACCCAAGAGCCCTTGTCAAAATCAACCGGTGACTTGGTAGTATGCCATTTTGCACGCCATTTTTAGACAAACCCATATGTTTGATGGGTACAGGCACGGTTGACAGGAGAATGGTGAAGCTTTGTAGATGAGTTGGTTACGACGACAGCGGGGCAGCACATCGCAGGGGTCGAACGTATGAAGCCCAAGCGTCGCACCAACCGTTGTAGCACCAGGATCAAGGAGGTTTGAGACACAGGTGCGTGAGCAGCACCTGTTGATGCGATGGAGGGTGCCCTACGGTTGTTGCTGTAGGGGGGAAATGTGAGCCATGCTGCGGAGCCGGCGCAGCAACAACGACCCCAAGAGCGGCAGCCAGAATTGTCGAAAAGGTGCATTAGTAACCACTAGTAGCGATTAGTAACCATAGGTAACCATATTCAAACGGTTTAGTAACCAAATTATGACCATTGTGGACTTAACCATGGGATTAACAATGATTACCCATAGGATTAACCATAACGTAGGTAATCATGCCTTTGGGCCTTTGGAAGGGTGCCCGAAATCATGACCGAATCGAATCAAGTTCTGGAAATTTTCGGTGCAGGTTGGAGCGAGGAGGTGGAGAGGCCCCCTTAGGTATGAACTGGTTGATAAGCCATTTAATAACGGTTAATCCTATGGTCAAGCCTATTGTTAATCGTACGGTTATTCCTATGGTGAATGCTGTTATTAAATTTGTTAAAAGTGGTTAAAGATAAGTTTGGTCAATAAACCATTTCACTAGAGTTAGATATCTACCATTTGCCTGGTAGATACCAAGCCTAACTTGGGGGTCCTCGCATTTTGGGAAACCAGCATATAGTAGTCGTTTCACCAGTATTGTTGGTTATAGACTGTAAAAGATACATGTTATTAGTATCCCCTATTATCAACCATAGGTACCCAGTTGTTAATCCTCGTTGTGACCCAACAGCGATCGCATTCACAGCTGGGGGCCCCTCCCTGAATCTACTTCACTCCCACAGCTTGCCAGCCAAGTGAGGTGCATCCTGAACTGCAAACGCACTTCTAATCAGGAAAGCACATATATAGTTTTATTTGAACATAGAATTTTGTAGTTTTTTTTGAAACATTTGTGTTTCTATATGTTTTCTATGGATGTGATTGTGTGCTACATCTAGATAGGCAGATAGATATCAATGTAAACATGTCTATATGTATATATGTATATACGTATATATGTATTCAAAAATCCAATTTTATAGAGAGATAAATGAAAATTTTATGAAGTTAGGTATGCAAAACAAATATCAATATATAACTTATTACTTTTTTTAGTTTGTTTCTATGTAAGCCTTTACCTGCCATCGCACCATCATGGAATGCTTCTTTCCCAACGCAGCGGCATGCCTAGATCCTCCAACCATCAAGGAATAATTCCCACACATAAGTGGGAATGAATCTGAACCAGCAGTTTTATGGCTTTATGGTGCAGCTGAGGCTGAAGAAGGTGAAGAAGGGTGAGGACGGTGAAGTGCCAGAAGAAGTTCAACGCGAATGTTCATTGCTGCCACTGGCATTAACATTGAGAGAGCCAACACTGGAGGTTTCGAACATTTGTTGTGGCACCAAAAAAGAGTTGGAATGATTGGCTGAAATGACAGACGTGGGATGGGATCAAGATGGACCAGCCGCCATCTTCGTGTTAGGAAGATGGCTGTTAAGGAGTAGGTGAGGTTGTTTCTATATGGAACCCAGGCCTTGATGCGCCAACAAGGTCGTTGAAGATCTGAGTACCGTGGCAATGCCTGAACGATGTGCCTTCGATGTTGGGTCAAGCACAGCCAAGCTGCACGGTGGTGGAAGAGATACCAAACTGATACACCTGGATGAACACACCAGTAGGGAAACTGAAATGTTTTGATCAAGAGGCAAACCATGCTTTTTACGAAGCTTTCCAGGTTCCTGAGTTTCTTCCCAGTGGAACCAAGGTTTCCAATCCACCAATTAACCCATCATTGACCAAGCTTTGAATGATGGCATTCCCAGGCAGATTAGGCATTAAGCATCCGTGGAGATCACGAGTTCCACCTGCCATGGCTGAGAAGCAGCTTTTCCATCACTCGGAAGAGGTGTCGTTGAGTTCCATGATCAGCAGCTTAGAAGAGAGGTTGTCTGGAGAGATTGCTCTGTTGAAGCAGCACCTGGATGCTCAGTTTCAGCAATTGCAACAGCCCAACTCTCGGCTGCGAGAACGGATGGACTCGGGAGCTTCCCTCGATGCTTCGGTGACTTCATTGGACCGCCCTGCTGCTGGCTTTCACCGCGTCATCTCGCCCGGGGAAAGCTCCGTGGTGTCGGGGCCCATGGGAGTCGCCGCGCGGCCGGGCCTCGGCCGTGCGTCGACCATGAGTTCCCGGAGCCGGCGGAAGACCTTCGTGCGCACGCAGATGTTGGAACGGCACATCACCGCCAAGCGCACGGCCGCCTGCGCGTCGGTGTTTCGTGGTGTTGAGGACCTGGGCGCTTCAGAACGCACCTGGAGGGAGCTGCTTAGAGATGTGGTTTTGTCCACTTACTTCAACTTCACCATCATTGGTTTGATCATCATCAATGCTGCATTGCTGGGTGTTGAGATTGATGTCGCAGCTCAAGTGGGAGAGGAAGACATTCCAACTTGGCTTGGAACTGTCAATGAGATCCTGGGTGCTGATCCACAAACTTAGATTTTTAGTGCCTGTGGGACTTGTGGGATTAGATTGACTAGATGGGTTCACAGTAGATTCACTGGAAATTCATAGAAATTCGACATTTATTTTGGCCAGGGAACTAGTTGCCCCACCAAGGATCATCGTCTTCATCTTTGTGGCGGAGATCATTTTGAAGTTGGTGGCTTTGGGGTGCAGAGAGTTCTGGAGGGGTCGGGATTCTTTGTGGAATCTGTGGCTCGACTTGGTGGTTTATTCAAGCGTTTTTTATGGGGAATGTATGGGGGCTCAAAATCATTGATAATGGTCAATCAATCATAGGGGACGATAACCAACCAACTAGTTGGTAGTTAAAATTTAAGGTGGGATTTGTACGGTGAATCATGAAGGGGGTAAGAAACAATAAGTGCTAATCAGCTTCAGAGGTCGAAGTTGACTGACTTGCGCTTCAGAGGGGCAACTACCCACCAACCACTAATCAGCACCAACCGTTACAACCCCTCTTACCCATTGCTAACCAACCATCAACGCTGGTTATCAACCACTATTAACCATTCATTTACCACCTCTTAGCCTTCTCCCTACCATTATAAACCACTCATCAACCAACTGTTAACCACTCATCAACCACCTGTTAATCACTTTAAAACCAACTGTTAATGATTTTATTTCGCCGAATGTTTCTTTTCAGCTAAGAGTTCAGGTTTGATGTTCTCATCGTCGTGCTGAGTGTCCTGGACATTTTCTTCGATCGCTTGGCGCAGCTTTTCTCCATCGACGTGTCTTCTGCCAAGGGCGCGAGCTCCGTGCGGATCCTGCGCACCTTGCGCCTGGCTCGGATCTTCCGCGGCTTTCGCATCACGCGGCTCTTCCGGTACTTCAGCGGACTCAGATCGTTGCTCCTATCGATTCTGAGCACCATGGGCTCATTGATGTGGACCCTGCTGCTGCTGTTGATCCTTTTCTATGTCTTTTCGGTGATCTTCACACAATTGGTGATTGACCACTGTCGCTTCGAAACCGTCAAAGATACCAAGAACCCCAATGCGATTCCAGTGTGCCCTGCTGAGTTGGATCGATACTGGTCCAATGTCATTGAGTCCATGCACACCCTGTTTTCTGCCATCACCGGTGGCATTGACTGGGCTGGGGCATATGTGCCGTTGAAAGAGGTGTCTCCCGTAGCTGTTGGCCTGATGAACTTGTACATCGTCATCGGCTTCTTCACCATTCTCAACGTCATTACCGGCGTTTTCGTAAACCAGGCTGAAGGGTTATTGAAAACATTGTGGATGTTCCCTGGCTAATTTGTGTTAATTATAGTGAATAATTGTGGTTAATAACCATTGTTCATTAGTGGAATCAACTCATGATGAACTGGTTTTCAAAACTAATCATTTGATTCTTCATTGAGATCTTTTCACAACAAAGCGGTCACAAGGCTTGATCATGATCCTCACTAGTTTGTGGTTAGTTGTCCAAGTTTAGTGGTCAGTGGTTCATTACTGGTCCCTTATTGGTTGAATGCCCCGCGCATTTGTTGACTTCGAACCCCCAACCAGGCCATTGAGACGGCCAGCGCAGACAAAGACATCGCCACGTTGAAGCAGACGCAGAAGCGGATGTCGCAGGCGTCGCAGCTCACTGATGTCTTCGAAGAGTTTGGAGGAGATGATGCTCGGTTGCCACAGCTTCTGAGGGGCTTTTCTGGGATGTTTTGAAGGGATTGGATGGGATTGGATGTTAACCAGAATCAATCATCACCGATCAATTCAACATGAATTATAGTCGATTAATCTACTATAATCCACTTTTCCTGGGTGGTTTTTCTGGCGTTTTAAAGGGATTAGATTGAATTACCATATCTGGGGCCAGAGTTTCTCAGATTTTTCGGGTGTTTGTTCAAAGAATTAGCTGGATTTACCATGTATGAACCATCAATCATCACCTACTATCAACGCATCATTCACAATTTCTAGCTATACATACTAACCACTGATAACCATTGTAATTTGACGCTTTAGTCACTATTATATAATATCCACTATCAAGCAATAAAATTCAAAGCTTTATCCGGGATCAAGTCGTTAACCACGATTAACTCCAATAAAACTATTATGAACCACAAGTTGCTATTACTAACCGCTATTAACCACTATTATTGGTTGCTAATAGTTCTTAACCACTGTTGGCCGCTAGTTGCCCAGCGCAATCAAGTTGCACTAAGGATGGCATGCTGAACATCATCGACTTAGAAGATGCCTTGGACTCAGACAGACTCAGTGCCTTCATGGAATCCTTGGGGATCTCAACAGATGACGTTTCTGGGCAAAAAGTGCGGCTTTGACGAACACGTTTTTAGAGGGGATAAGAGGTTTGAAAATGTTTACTAGGGTATAACAAGCAACCATGATACTTAAACAACTATTGGTTGGTGGGTGAACTTCTTAAGAGGGGAAAGGAGTGTTTATGACAAGGGGTAAAAAGCAACGATAGTGCTTAAACAAGTATGCTTGCTGCTTGGTGGTTTAGGATAGGCATCATGCTCGCTTTGCCCAACAGACTTTGGGATGGTTGAAGATTTTTCAGAGGGGTAACTAACCACCAACCAGATATAAACTATATAAACTATATGACCGGTTACTAACCACTTATTACTCCTGGTCATTAACCAGTATTACCCACTAACCACTAATTGAACCTCTAATTCACCATGGTCCTATGGCTCAAGCCTTTGGCACGAGACTTGCCGGAACGTCACGTTCTGAGACCCCACATTGTCCTGCATTGAACGTGTTAGCAATGGATCGCTTGTGTGCTCTGTCTTCGGTTCGCAAGAAGGACAACCCGCAGATTGCATCTTGCAATTTTTTCCTGTCGATCCATCTGTAGTAGCTAGTGATGCTGTTCAAGCCATTGTACATTAGTTTTCCCCGTGTTTGTTTGCAGTTTCCTTTCCAGGCAAAATCCTCTGGGACGCCCTGGCAAAAAAAGTGTTGCGGAAGAACTGTCACAAGTGCTGCACGGGGTTTACTCCCTCCAAGCAGATTACAGTGAGTCCCATCAAAGTCCTGCAAGAACCCAACCTCAAGCTACTCAGAGCCCATCGTTGAACACAGAACGGCTTGCAACAGCCAAGGCCCAGACAAGACAGCAACGACCCAAAAGAAAGTCCATTCGTCCAGTTGATCCAAAAGATTACGATCACAGACCCCCTGTTTGCGATGACAAGTTGCTGGAGGAGATGCTACCGTCACCTCGTGATGCCCAGCCTGCCCAACCACTGCTTGACTTTCAAGACCTTCTCGCTCAGGA
>VSDK01029154.1:52316-59172 GCA_009767595.1 Symbiodinium kawagutii | reverse complement strand
AATGCCAGGACAAAAATCTAAGGGCAGCGATCCGCCACCAAGTCCAGCAGCTCCAGGCAGCTGATGAAGCCACACGCGACGTCGGTCTGAACCAAGTAGGAGAACAGGTCTCCGAAGAAGTGGCGAAGTCTAGGTCGAAACATCTCGTGCTTCAAGTCTGTCGGGCACGAGCACACCTTCTTTTCCTGCAGGAAAGGCTCATGCTGACTTGTGCCAAGTCGCTTGAAGCGTCTTGATATGAATCATTGCTTTCCCTTTGTGGAATTTGCGCCGCCTCAGCCTGAGCAAAGCTTTGGACGAGGCCCATCTAAAAGTGCAACTGACATTACTGTCTTCTCACATGTCGGGCAAAGCCTTTGGATGCCCGGACAACAAATATTAATAAAAGTATTATGGTCATTATGTCCACTAATGACTAATGAGACATCAGTTCAAAAAATTAACCACAAATTTGGCCGCCAATTCAATATGGTCATCGACCATCCACCAACCACAGATTATTGCCAGCAACCAGGTTATCAACCATGTTCATTAACTACTCTTGGCCACTATAAACCACCAAGGATTGGTCATTTACCATTCTTAACCACACATGAACCGCGGTTAACCATTCCTAATCTCTATTCATTATTTTTCACCACAATTAACCATTATTAACCGTTACAAACCATGATTAACTACTACTGACCACTATTAGCCACTACTTATCGCCAGCAACTTCCAGGTTTGGACCTTGTTCATGTTGATCGACAACGACGACAATGGCTTCGTAGACCTCTCCGAGTTTGTGCGCGGGTGTATGCAGCTCCGTGGGCCTGCGAAGAGCTTGCAGGTGGCGAAGATGAGCTATGAAACTGGGACGACTTGCCGGGTTGATGTTTTGTATAGGAATTAGATGTGGGTGATATTGGGTTGTATAGAGGGTATAAAATTGTTTGACAAACATGAAACGTTTCTTGCTAATGGCACACATTTTATTATCTTTGATTTTTTTCGTGTGTTTTTTAGGGTTTTCCTGAATTTTCTTCCCATTATGGCCCCATCATACCGCAACGAAACGGACCCCGGTCGCAGTTCTCAGGAGAACAAGCTGACGCGCCAGTGGATCAAGGATCTCGTGGACTCCGTTGAGGCGTTGAAATCTGCCGTCGAGAGTGGCCACCCGAGCCGTCCGCGAGGCGTCAACGTCGTGAGCTCCGAGTTCTGAGTTGAACCGGTGCTGCCAAAGGCAAGCCACAGGTTCCGGTGATCAGAGACCACTTGAGTAGTTCAGTATACCTGGTTGGTGGCAGGTGGTGCTTTCAATGAACCATCCCTGGGGATGATGGCTTATAAGCATACCTGGGGACGACGGCTTCGACAAAAAATGTTCGCGGGGCTAAGCACCAACCAGATATGCGCTGGGTCTAGTTCAACACGTGGGTTTCAGCCAGATTTGTTGGCTGATGCTCGCCTTTGCTCCAGTGGTATCACATTGCGACGAAAAACAAAACATGGAAATCTTGTAGCACTAAGGAAGGATAATTCAGGATACATCATGCATCCAAACATCTACATATGGGCGCAACGTATATGTTTGCAGCAATGCCGCGATAGTTCATAAGAAGGTTCTGAAAAAAAGATGATTTAATGCAGTAAATGATTCCTATTGGACCTATTGGATGATTTGGGCGTTCCCATATGACTTGAGAAACACCTATAAAACCTCCTTTTCACGTGCCGGTGTGCCACTCTTCACGGCAATCTCCACCTCTCCGATGTTGCTCCATCGCTTGCCAGCGCCAATCACATTGTTGGGTGAGAGCAGCGGTTTGTTGTAGCCATCATGGCCATAGCCGCATCATTGATCATCACGCCGTTCACATAGCTCTGGAATAGGGCAGGCAGCCTACCTGCGGTCCTTGTGAGAATCCTTGCGCGGGAGATTGTGCTTGGGATTGCTTGTCTGAGAGATTTCGATGGTCGCCGAGGAAAGACATCGATCACCCTTTCATCATGACACAGGTCAACACATTTGAGACCAAGAAGAGTGTGCACGGCTCAGTGACGCAATGCAAGGTGCAAGGCCTTGGTAGATCCATGGAGACCCACACCATCATCGAATTCCATTGACCATGTAAGACTTGTTATTAACCATCATTAACCATTAATCGTCACCATCATTTGCATTCATTAGGTTGATCAAAGATTATTCATCATTGATCCTTACTTAACAAGTGTTGTGAAGCAGTTTGAGTATCAGTGAGTAGTATTCATAGACAGCCATTTTGACTAACTTACCCTTAAGAACCACAAATATGCAAAACCATTAGCCATCATGAATGAGAGAGAGAGAACCATTAACAGGCAAAAGCAACATCAGCCCATCGGTTTGCAGGAAATATGCCAGAAAACCGCTCTATAATGATGTTTGAAAAACATAAATTCCTGGATATTTTCCTACAACCATATCCTTTGACAATAGGGAACCGGTGAATAACCAAAAGAACCATGAGTAATCCTTCAGCTTTGGCAATCACTAATAATGGAGAACAATTTATAAGCAACAACAGCAGAGAAGGATGGTTTTCTCCATGATTCACCCGATTTTCCTGGAAAAAACATGTTTTTCAAGAGAATCAATCAACATTTCACCACGATCTTCCTGATTCACTGCGAATTTTCAACATGATTCACCATGACTCACTGCAAAACCCCCATGGATCACCCAGGTTCTCCCCATGGATCACCGACGCTTCACCCTGACACCGGCAAGCCGCAACCATTGTGACCTCCCAGGTCTACATCCTCACGGAGCTCATTACGGGTGGAGAGCTGCATGGTCTTTGGGCTGCCGTTGCAACAGTGGCGCAGGATGGAAAGACTCACGGGTGGAAAGTCATTAGTAAGTGGCTAATAGACTATATATTACTAGCGGGTTAGTTAATAGTGGTTGATAGTCGTTAACCACACAGGGACTTAGGGTCTCACGAAAGTAATCGGTATTAAGGTATCGCTAGAGCCAGGCTCAGGCAGATTTGAGCTGAAGGTGATGGAAAGAGAGCACTAGTGGTTACTAGTGTTGATAATATGGTTAGTATTAGTAATTTATATGTGTAGTTTACCCTCAGTATTAGTGTTCACTTAGTAATCTTAATATTACTAGACATTATAATTACTAGTGATTGATAATGGTTACTAGTAGTTAAAAATAAGGAAACATAAGGAACAATAATTAGGATTGCTTGGTTGATTGACTCATATTCTTCAATGGGGTTGAAACCACCAACCAGTAAATCTAGTACTTGGGCAGTGGTAATTCCAAGGGTTTAAGCTTGGTTAATACTGGTTGATACTGGTTTACCTTAACGATGCTATCAGGGTGTTGCGAACTCCAAGGTTTTAGGGCAATGCTAACTCCAGGGGTTTACGAGCTCCAAACGTAGTAGTAATCAGGCTTAGTTACCTTGGAGCTAGCACCCTACCGGTGTAATACCTTGAAGTTAGCAATTGAACCAAAAAGAGTAAGCATAGTAGTTCTGGGTTGCCATGCCTGGGAGCATGGCAGCAGAAAACTTCCACGAGCGGATGCCCTTTCTGATTCCTCGTTCCATGCTGCGCGCAGCCTGGCTCGCGCACTACACGACATAAAATCATGTAAGTTGAAGTTTTTTTCTAACTCAACTTCAAGAAGAACACATCAAAACACACACATAGAAGTTGTGAATTAGAAGCAGGGGAACTCAAAGAAATCCCCATATTCCATGGGCCGAAGTGTGCGCGAGATCAAAGTCGCATGCTTCGTTGAGATGTCTACATAGCTATCGCAACTCATCAAGGGGTTCCGACTGAACAATTTCAAGTTGATCACTTGTACTTTTCATGTCGAAATCCTCAGCGCGGTCTCCAATTGTGTGTCGTTTCAACTGATCTTCGCGACTTAATCTTCAAACATGTCACACTTTCCTGCTGCTTGGGATCGTGTCACCTTGGCCATTTGGTCCTGTCTTGGTTGGCTTATCCGATCCTCGATGCCCTAAGCACCCAACCTTGGCGCTCCATGGGACATCATGGGACCACCCAGGCGCCATTCGAGAAATCCCGACGGTACTCTCCCGCGCACAGGCGGGGATAGCTACCGGGGAAGAGTACGTCACTGTGACACAACTCGGTTGTGACTGGCGAGTACCTCATGGGCATAGGGCATAGGGGTTAGTTACTGGGTTAGTTTAGCTTCTCGGGCTTGCGCTCGCCAGAGAGGGCAGATGGTGGAGTGAAGTTTGGAATGGTTCTGAGGCAACGATTTTACAGTTGATCCAATCATCTTCGCATCGCAGTTTTGCCTCTGCCCAGCGGCTGCCAGGCACAGTTTTACACGGGCTCCCTGGTGATCGTCCTCGAGGACCGCCACTGCAACGGTGGCTCGGTGGGTGGTTTGTCGAGGGGTTGGATTCCGAAGTTTCAGGGCGCAGGTCGGAGGTCCCACCATTGGAAAACTGCAGCCAGGTCCTGAACTCCCAATTTGCTGGTCAGCAAGCCGTCAAGGCCGTCAAGGTTTAGGTGGCTGGTGATGGTTTCCTTGCAAAAAGAGGAGGGCAGCTACTCCTTTGCCACCACAGGGTTTAGTTAGTTCTGTATGGGAGCCTTGCCCACGTCAAACGGCTAAATCTGTAAACTGTTTCCATCTCTTCGATCGCCAATCTTTCTGTGCCGGTCATATGGTGGTTTCTCAAACGAGGGGTGCCCCCACATCATCCTTCATTGATGATTTACAGCAATGAACCAACCATTTTTCGCCAGTGGTTGCCTACTTGGAGAAACCACTATATTTGGACGCCATGGGGCATTCCCATTCTCAATTCTCATCCCTTGGTAGGAGCTTTCGGAGCGGAATCTCGTGTCCGATAGCCCAGTGGTGGGGGTTGGACGGGCTGATGGTTGCCACATTGGCAGATGTTGGCGCAGTAAACTCCAACTTCGAACCAGATCTTGTTGAATGGTTTGGTAAGCAAAAAAGAAAAAAGCACATGATCATCCTCGGGCTTGTCAACCACTGCGTGGTTGTGGAAGAACCAGGCATACTAAGGACCTGTGAGTCATCATCCATCATCCATCATCCATCATCCATCATCCATCATCCATCATCCATCATCCATCATCATCATCATCATCCTCATCATCCTCATCATCCTCATCATCCTCATCATCCTCATCCTCATCCTCATCATCCTCATCCTCATCCTCATCCTCATCCTCATCATATTCCCTGCCATTGTCGTTGGTTACAATCCCCTTTAGCTATCCACAATCTAACCACCCGTTGATCACAGTTCAGCATTGTCCCACTGTCACGCCTCCCATGTTGGAGTCCCTGGGATGAGAGCGGCCGGGGTCAGCTGAGGTACAGAGATTTGAAGCCGGAGAATGCGCTTGGTTGCAATGGTCTGGGTGGGCACCACACATATACACATTGGGTAAGTAAGGGACAACGATAGGTTCCTTGTGGTTCATGATGTAGTATGGTTAAGACTATCTGGTACTTTTTGCAACATTTGGAATGGTGAAAGCCAGGAGCTCACGTGCCCTCTTTTGGCCAAACTATGTCATTTTTTCATGATGTTTTTTTTTGTTCGGGACAGTGTGCGTCGGTGTTTGTATCCCCGAGCTTTGTTGGCTATGTAGTCATTCGTCCTCAGTTGGTTTGCGAATCATGGGAGCAATGTGGCTTTGGAATAAGCCAGGGGAAGTTGCCATCGGCGAATCATTGCCGCACCTCTGTGTGTTTCTTCACTATAGGCTTGGAGGCAGTTGCTGGGCTGTGGTAATCTCGGCTGCGACACACACATATGGAAAGATTGTTCAAGAAATATGTAGACTTACTAGAAACTAGTGATAAATGATTAGTCCCTATAGCGTTCATTAATTTACATATGATATGCAAAAAAGGCAGGTACCAGGTAGGACCTAAGCTTGGTAGAATCTCATGTTTTATTTGCAATGGCTGTATTTTGCAATCACTGCTGATGTGACACTGGATCCTCCACAACCACGTGTGCAGTTTGACATCACCGAGGATGTGTGGATATTAGATTCGTACTTGCAGTGTGCAGACAGGCATGCATACATACCTAAATATCCTAAATACATCTAAGACATACATATGGATATGATAAATGTAGAATTATATGCTTTTTGAGGCAAACTGAGTAATTAACATGGATTTCTGGCTGAAACTCTGGGATGGCTGTAGAGAGACAGAAAATCACCCAGACTTCGCACATAGCAGAGGGCATGGGGCTGGCCGAGGTGATGCTGGATGCGCAGGGCTACCTGAAACTCATCGATTTTGGCATCGCCAAGAAGTTGCCGGACGGCGAGAGCAAGACTTTCACCATGTCCCTTGGTGGGGAAGGGGGGGGAGAAGGGCCTCTGGCGTCAGGACCCAGGTGATAAGCAGGCTCCGGCAATGGGTCATGGACTCCCAGCTAGGGTGATACAGCAGCAACCAGTGGATGTTTTTTTTCTCTGGGTTGATTCATTGATCTCATGTGATAACAACTATAATTCACCACTTCCTTTTCAGTGGCCTTCCAGCGGAGATGGTGCTTGCAGCGGAATCTTGAAATGCAAGAGGTCATACTGATGTACCCAGATGAAGCGTCAGTCCAGGCCGTTACAGGCTGGCAAACCAACCTGGAAGTTAGAAAGTTCCACACTTTTAACTGGATTTATTTATAGAAATTATGACTTTTAGCTTCCAAGTTTGTTTGCCAGAGTGTGCATTCAAAGCCTAGCAGCTGGCCGAGGGTTCCGCCCGCGTTCCCAGGATTGGCACCCCACACTATATGGCACCCGAAGTCATGCGAGGACATGGCTA
>VSDK01029154.1:47316-49816 GCA_009767595.1 Symbiodinium kawagutii | reverse complement strand
CAGAAACTCAATCCACCACAAACCGACCATCAACGGCTGTCCTGGATTCATGCTCTGTTCTTGAGATTGGTACGGTTGAAGCAAAGGAGCGAGATCCACGGAATTAGGCACAAACACCTCATTCGAGTCGGATCTAAAAAAACCCATGTTCATAGCTCCACTGTTGCGTTTTTCAAGCTTGGAATGATTCCTCAGTCCCTTTCTGGAAAAAACTCGAGAAACCCTTGCGCCGTGGGTGAGGTGAATGGTAAGACGTTGATGAAAGGCTTGTTGACCAGACAGCCTCGAAAACGCTTGGGTTCGGGCCTGGGCGGCTGGGAGGTGTCTTGGCGAATTGGTTGCTGCCGGGAATCCGCCGTCGGTTTGACGGTTGGCTTGTGTCAGTCAGGTGGTCGAATCGTGGTGGATTATTGGTCCTGGAAAAAATGCATAGCCACCTATAGTAAATATTGTGGTGAGTGACTCCGGTCTGCTTATTTTGGCATTTGTTAGGTGCTTGAGTTATGCAGGTCATGTTTCCAGGAGCCGTTTGCCTTGCAAGTCGAAGCTAAGCACAAATATAATATAGATTGAGCGTGTAATTGATTTTCTTATTTTCTATTCATGCATTTATTCATATACGGATTGTATCTGTATGTGTTTCTATTTGTTTATTCATTTGTTTGCGCATTGGTTTATCATTTGTTATTTTTGTTTTCTATTTATGCATCGCATTGGCGAAAGATTCCTAAGCTGCCATACTTGCTGCAATTGCCGTTCAGAAGCCTCTCATGACGGAATTCCTCAATGAAAGCTTGCAGGACCCACAAATATAAGACAGTGATCTGGTCTTGAAGGTCAATTTCTCTTTGAAAGAAGCCAGGGAAAGACCTGACCCACAGTCAGCCATTATAAATGGCTTTCTCTCGCTACCGATGAATAATGAGTGGGTCTATGAATCTCACTATGACTTCATGGTTGGATGATTTGTCATCAAAAGTGGCGTGGGTTTGCCTGCTAAATAATTAATCAATCACTGTTGATGGTGACCAATGGTTCATGGCTATCACTAATAGAACAAAAATTAAGCCGATTCGGAACCCATTGACAATCAACAAATCAACATTATATTTTGCTTATATCATCATGAATCATTGATCATGAGCCAGCATTGCCATGCAGTTAGTAATTCTATTAAGCATCACTGGTGAAGTTTCATGGGTCATTTTTTTACCATCATTGGTAAAATGATTTTGGGCCTGAAAGTATAAGGCCATTGTGGAATGTTGAAGGGAAGTTTTGAGGGAGAGAATCAGGTCACCAGAGCTCTAGTGGCATTTTGAGGGGACACAAGCACTGGCGTGACTGGCTTGTGGTTGGGAGGGAACGTTTGTGCAGCTCACTGCATCCAGTGTTTCGGAGAGCAAATTCGAAATCTTACCGAGCCATCCCAGTCAACTTGTGAAAATGGTGCATTTGAGCAAATCCTTTCATATTACAAGGGATTTTTAAGGGATTTATAGGGATTACAACCATCAATAATTCAAAGATTATGATGAATAGCCACTCTCCTACTAACGAAAGACTTGTGAAGAAAATCCAGTCAATCAACAATAATCAACTCACCAACTCCAGTGAAATTCTGAGGATGTCCGCGGAGCTGAGTATTTTGCACAGGGCCACGCTGGTGGTGCCTTGTTCGATAAGCTCCTTGGCGTCATGAGTGACCTGTGGCGTAGCCAGCTTTTCGCTGGGCCAGCAGAAGCCAGTGGAATTGTCTTGGGATCCTTATAGCACCTGACTTTCTGGAAATGATGGAAGCAGTAAACAATCTGAGTTTGTCAGTGGGGCCCCCAAACATCATTTTTGATAGTTGCTGGCGGTTGGTTGGGAGAAAGCCAAGGAACAAATGGTATCCCTACACCCGTCTAAAGGAGGAGCTGAGGAGCTACCAGGAGAGTTCCAAGCAAATGGTAGGTTGGTACCTCCGGAAAATACCCATCGTTTAGGATAGAAACGCCTGGGCCTGACGCAGTAGTGATCAGTAGTGCGTACCGCTGTGGTTATTTGACACTTGAGAAGCAGAAAACCCTCCGCGAATGATTGTGAAAAGTAGGGCCTCGCATGTGCTCGTGTTAACCACCAATCATCCACCATCTGGATGATTCTCAAAATAGGGGACCCCCAAATCATCCTTTATATAAACCAATTGTAGTAATCGACTAGGCGTTTTTGGGCTCCTCCAAGTGGCTTGAGAAACCGCCATTTCTGGGCGATCCTTCGGTGCTGATATGTTCGCACCCTGGTTGACCAGCAGCGACACCTACCCCTCCTTGGGCGCCACGACCTTCCGTGAGGTTGCTGGGTCGTGAACTGACACCTCCCTGGGTGCCCAAGGCTGGGGAGCCAGACCAGAAGTGACTGCTCCAATGGTAGGACGAGAGTTAACCACGGTGAACCATGGGTGATGAGCATGATGAGGAGGATGACCATCAGGATGAGGATGAGGATGAGGATGAGG